>JASJOG010000122.1:0-600000 GCA_030142905.1 Heliopora coerulea | reverse complement strand
GAAGCTATGCCAGGCAAGAATGGTCATCGAGTGTTCATTTGGTCGGCTGAAAGCTTGTTTTGGAGCACTAAGAAGAGCTATGGACATAAACCTAGATGATCTTCCCTATGTAACTTATGCATGTTTTATACTACATAACTTTTGTGAACACAACAATGAAACAATCAGTGAAGACAAAGTCTCTGAAGCAATTGACTATGATAGAGTTCCAGCCTCCACCTCAAGCTAATAACTTCAGGACTGACTGTAATGCAGTCGAAGGCAAACGAGTTAGAACCATGCTCACCAGGTTCTTTGATCCATAATTTCTGACACAATGAACAAATAAATAACCATGTAGAGTACATACAACCACACTCAGTCAAAGAGTATTAATAATAATTATTTCAATTAATGCTTGAAATTACTCCACAGTATGGTAATTACTTTTTCATGTCACATGACTGCAAGCTGCCAAGGGTATTTATAACTCAACCCATAACTCAACCTATTCAGAACTCATAATATACTTTATACTAATAAAGTGTGTAAAATGTGTAACATAGCTAAGAAGTAATGTACTTTATAATGGTTTTCATGATTCATCACAAAATAAATCACTGGTGAATGAATATTGTCCTGAGTTTGGTCTGTCCATTTGATGAGACAGTTGTAAATGGCATAAAGGCACTAGGCTGACTTTGATGGTAGTAATGAGGTTGTGGTGGGGGAAATGGATGTTGAGGTACTATTATTTGTCTCAATAAACCAAAGCCATCAGCAATTGAGTTGGTTAATCTTTCCATGTTGGCAAACATCTTGTTCATATACTCAGCATGCTGCTTATCTGTGACATCCATCCTTTCTAGCATTTGTTTTTTGATTTTCAGTTCCTCTTGAGCACAAGTCACCAACTGGCTGTCATTTGGAAGTTTGCGTTTAAGCTTTTCATGTTTATGACCTGCTAGTTTTGAATTAAGTAAACTTCTTCGTTCTTGTACCACAGTGTAAGGTAATATCTCTTCTATGTCTTGACTTTGAGAACTGTCTTCGATGTTATCAGTAGAGCTGGAATTTATCGAGCAATCTGGAGTACTACTACTAGAGGGACTGATCTCTTCAGAATCAGTACACATTTCTGAAAGTTCTGTTGTCTCAATGCCAGATGATATGGTAGTAGATGCAGGAGAACCACCCCATATCTGTTCGCACAACTCGAAGTAGAGTAGAACTACTCTGCCATGGCCGCTTCGTCTACCATCGTCGACAGCTAAACGATACTTTTCTCTGATTGTCCTCAACTTGGATGTTAGAATCGCTTTCGTCATTTGAGTTCTTGAATGTGGATGTTCTTTTCCCAATGCTTTTGCTTCTTCAGGGGTCGGATAATGTTCTACAAACTTGTCGTGAATGTCCTGGTATTTGCTTTGACAAGACTTCCAATCGATGTTTTCCATTTCCTTCGATGTTTTGTAGTCCATTGTAGAACTTAGCAACAATTCCACTTCGTCATCAGACCAAGAGAAGTAATCTGTCTTATTTTTGGCATTAGTTGTTTGCTTTTTACCTCGTGACATCTCAAGTTTGAAGAAATTCAACGAAGCAAAGGGGAACGCGACGAAACCCTCGTAAACAACAGCAGTTGGCGGGAAAGGGAACTATCGCGGGCTCTCTGTTATGCTTTACTGTGAGCATGCTGAAAGCGAGATTAAGCAATTGTGCCGCCGATAAAACGCTGTAGTGTGGACGCAGAACATTTTATCCGTTTTCATGTGTGGACGGAAAACTTTTGTTCCGTTTTTGCACCTAAAGTTGCGTTTTCAAATTTATCCGGCATAGTGTGGACAAGGCCTAAAACGTATTTCACCGAAGAAGAAATAAAACGTACAAATAACGGATAAACTAAGGAGTGTATGGAAAGAAACCCTTTTCATTGTGATGTCTGTGATCATACGTATCATATGGCAAGTAAAAGCAAACACTTGTGAACCAAAAAACAAATAAAAAATCTAAAAAACTCCGAACAAAACAATTAGTGCGTTTTTACTTAAAGAATTATTTTATTCTGTATATATTATGTAGAATAACTTAGGTAGTATTTCACTATGAAAACGTCAGCTCCAAGATTGGGTGCTAAAAGAAAGTACTTTCAAGGAGTTGTCAGGCAACCTAAACGTTTTGTAAACCCTCTAACTGGTAACCACTTTCGAAAAGCAACCCATAATAGAGCCTTACATGAGATTGAAAGAAGAGATAAGGTATGGCAGGAAACACTGCGAAAGGTAGATGAGTGGTCACGCTTCATGGAACAAAAAGTAGATGATCACAAATCAGTTCCAAAGTTGTGATTCCCTTTACAAAAACCGTTGAAAATTTATACGAAATCATTTGAAATCGTAAATCATCAATAAAAATCACCCAATGGTTCAACTTAATGCCACCAATGATAGTGTTGCATCCATTCTCAAGAAACAATTGAATGAAATGAAAGGAATAAAATATATTGAAACATTAAGGGTAACATTTAAAAAAAGAATTGTCGATAATAATGAGTCAAAAACAACATTCAAAACAGCTTACTTCAATAGTAAAGCAAAAACAATAATCAGCAAAAAAAAAAATAAATGAAAATATACAGACATCAAAACAAAAGATATTAAATTTCATTGATGATTGGTTATCAGAGGGTTCGGGATGGACCATCGAATCCATTGACAACCATTATATCAATATTGTAAAATACAAGCCATTAAAAGGATCATCATATATAACACTACCATAAGAGCTTAGAAACTCTGCCAAAGGATTGATTAACCTTAAGATAATGATAATGAATGCTTTAGATGGTGTCATATTCTACATTTGAACCCGCAAGAAAAAGATCCTCAAAGGGTTAAGAAATGTGACAAAGAATACATAAAAAATTAGATAATACCAATGTAAGCTTTCCAGTGGCACAAAAAGATTACCGAAAAATACAAATAATGAACAATATTAATATCAATGTGTTCGAGTATGAAAAACAAGAACCATATCCAGTTTACATATCAAAAGAGAAATTTGATGATATATTAAATCTACTATTAATCACAAATGCAAAAAAACAACACTATATCCTCATCAAAGACTTTAATAAGTTTATGTACAACCTAACAAAACATGAAAATAGAAAGCATTTTTGTATGCACTGTTTGCAGTGTTTCAGTTCTGAAAAATTCCTCAATAATCATAAAGAAAACTGTATAACAATCAATGGTGTACGCGCTATAAAAATGCCTAAGGCTGGTGATATGATATATTACAAAAATCACCACAAGGAACTAGAAGCTCTATTCGTAACATATGCTGATTTTGAGGCTATCACAGAAAAAGTAAATGTCAACCAAATAATAATAAATCATATACTGAATCAATTCAAAAGCATAAAGACCGTGGATATAGCAAATAAGGTCATCTGTCTTTATAATGATAAATACAGTAAACCAGTTCAGATATATAGAAGAGATAATGCCGTTTATAAGTTCATGGAAAAAATGTTAGAAGAAGTCAAATGGTGAAAAAAAAAAAAGAAATATAAATATTTTAATAAAGATATGATACTTACAAAAGATGATGAGCCAAATTTCAAGAATGCTGATAAATGCCATATTTGTAATGAAAAATATTCTGAAAAAGATAGTCGTGTAAGAGATCATTGTCATATAACTGGAAAATACGGAGGATGAGTTCATGAAGACTGTAATGTCAATCACAGATAAACTGATAAAATACCTGTCATTTTCCACAATTTGAGAGGATATGACAGTCACGTTTTAATGAATATGATTGGTGAAATAGCCAATAAACATACATATAGAAATAAAAAAGGAAAAGAGAAACAGATTAATATCTATGTCATTCCAAATAATATGGAAAAATATATGGCTTTCATGCTTGGAAAACATTTGGTTTTTATCGATAGTTTTCAATCCATGAGTTCAAGTCTAGACAAATTAGTAAGCAATCTACCAGATGATGCTTTCAAATATACTTCTGAAGAAATCAAAGACACTGAAAAACTAAATCATATGAAACAAAAAGGAGTATATACTTATGATTTCATTGATTCATTCAACAGGTTCAGTGAAAATAGATTACCAACTAAAGATGATTTTTACAGCACACTAAATGATGAACATATATCTGATAAGCAATATGTGCACACACATAAAATATGGAATACTTTCAATTTAAAGAATATGGGAGAATACCATGACTTATATCTAAAGTCAGATATTCTTTTATTAGCTGATCTACTTGAAAACTTTAAAAAGACTTGCATCCAGTATTATAATCTAGACCCATGTCATTATTTTACAAGTTCTGGATTGTCTTGGGATGCAATGTTAAAAATGACTGATATTGAACTAGAATTAATTACAGACATAGACATGTTTCAGTTCATTGAAAAGGGAATGCGTAGAGGAGTATCTTATATAGCCAATGGACGTGGTAAGGTGGATAATAAATATATGAAAAAATACGATGAGAAGGCGCCCTCAAAGTATATCATGTATTTAGATGCCAATAACCTTTATGGATGGGCCATGTCTCAATATTTACCTATTGGTGGTTTCAGATGGGTTACAGAAAAAGAAATTAACAACATAGACTTAGCCAAATACAAAGATAATGGTAAAAAAGGTTTGATATTAGAAGTCGATCTAAAATATTTACAACTACACGATCTTCATAATGACTACCCATTAGTACCTGAAAAAATGAAAGTAACAAAAGACATGTTATCATCATACTGTGAATCGATAAGAGAAAAATATAATATAAGCATCGGTCAAGTAAATAAATTGTTTCCAACCCTAAAAAAGAAATGTATGTGATTCATCATAAAAATTTACAGTTATACACTGATCTAGGTTTGAAAGTAACGAAAGTACATAGAGTACTAGAATTCAACGAGTCACCTTGGTTAAAACAATATATAGATTTCAACACTCAGAAAAGAACTAAAGCCAAAAAATCATTTGAAAAAGACTTCTTCAAACTAATGAACAACTCAGTATTTGGTAAAACCATGGAAAACCTCAGAAAAAGAGTAGATGTAAAACTCGTAACAGATGAGAAAAAACTGGTGAAATTAAAATCAAAACCAACTTTTTTGACCGGTAAAATATTTAATGAAAAACTGGTGCCTGTTCATAACATAAAAGAAACTCTAACCCTTGATAGGATGGCGTACGTAGGAATGTGTATCTTAAATCTTAGTAAGTCATTAATGTATCATTTTCATCATAACTACATAAAACAAAAGTATGGTAAAAAAGTAAAATTATTATTCACAGACACAGACTAGTCGACTAATGAAATTGAGACTGAGATGCTTATAAAGATTTTTGGAATGATAAGGATAAATTTGGTAATAGTGATTATCCAGAAAACTCTCCGTACTTCAATAAAAAGAATAAAAAAGTGATTGGAAAGTTTAAAGATGAAGCATCGGGAATACCAATCAATGAGTTCATAGGATTGAGAAGTAAGATCTACTCAAACATAAAAGACACTGATGAATGTGATAAAAAAGCAAAGGGTGTTAAAAAGGATGTTATAAAGAAAGATATCAAACATGATGATTATGAAGATGTTCTATTCAACAGTAAACAAATTTACAATTAAAACGAAAACAATAACAAGTAAAGATCATCAATCAGGAAGTTATAATATAAACAAAATCTCACTAAGCTGTTTTCATGACAAACGTTATCTACATCATAATGGAATAGATAGTTATGCTTATGGTCATTACAAGATAAAAATATATTGTTACTTCATAAGAAGGAAGTAGTCTGTAAAGTGCCGATTCTAGCGACTTTTTCTGCTGACGCTGTATTTTTTCACAATGACGTCATCACCTGTCAATCATTCTCAAATTTCAAGAAATTACTTCCGGTTTCTTAGAAGCTGTCAATCATTCTAAAATTAGCAATGACGTCATCACTTACCACATCTGTCAATCATTCCCAAATCTGGTTCAAGCCGGATTCTCAAATTTGCTTAAATTATTTGCATTTTCGAAATTGGTGAAATTCATCACATTTTCGAAATTGGTTAAATTCTTCACATTTTCAAAATTGGTCAAATTCATCGCATTTTCGAAATTGGTCAATTCTCTTGTAATTTCGAAATTAGTCAAATTCATAATTTCGAAATTTATCAAAATCGTTGGAATTATTTTATGGTTTAAAACCAAATATATTTTCATAAGTGTCTATCATTTCTTTCATGTAATGACCATATGCAAGTGTTTCAATTTTATTTCCAAGTATTATTCTTTTATCATCTTTTGCTGACAATGCAATTTTTTCAACACTTTCAGTGTATAATTCATGATTTCGATGTCTTATTAAATTCATTTTTCTAATTTGTTCTTCTTCATTAAATAAACAATCTTTATAATTTTGAAATGATATATCTTTTTCAATAATATTTTTCTTAACACCTTTACATTTTTTAGTTGAATTTTCACTTCCAAACATTTTGTAAGAATATAATTTTGCTTGTAAACCAACAAATTCTTCTATTTGTTTTCCTCCACATTCATCTTTCATCATACCGATTACTTTTTTGTTTAGACCTGTTTTTATCCCACTTTTATGATCTTTTGGATAATTACTTGTATCAAACATTTTTTCTACATCTGGAGAAATATCTTTATAAAAATCTTCAGTTTTAATTTCATACATTAAACTATCAGTATCTGTAAATAACAATTTCGCATTTTTATTGTATTTTTTCTTAATATAATTATAGTGAAAATCATGCATTAAAGTCTTTGATAAATCTAAAATACTCATTCCTAAATATATTGGTTTATCTAGTTTAATTTTACTCTTATGCATATGAACCACAATTAGATTTTCAGAAAATATTGTTCTTTTAGCAAAATTACTTTTTGAAAATAATTTTAATGCTTTTTCTTCTCTATTTATCAATTGTATATCAACCCTGTTTCTCACATTTTCCATAGTTTTTCCAAATACAGAATTATTCATTAATTTGAAAAAATCTTTTTCGAAATCATTTTTTGCGTTTGTTCTTAAATTTGTATTTAAATCAATATATTTTTTCATGAAATTTTCTTCATAAAATTTAACACCCTTGTGAATTTGAGTAATTTTTAATCCTAATTTTTCATATAACTTTAAGTTTTCACAATGTAAAACATATTTTTTCGTATCATTCAAATTTGGAATTAATTTTTCCACGTTTTCAACTTTTATTCTTTCTGGTGCTAGCGAATATTCATTATGAAGATCATGTAAATCTTCAGGATATTCTAAATCAACTTCTAATATGCAAGAAATGTTTTTCCAATTTTTTAATTCTTTTTCGGTCATCCATTTGAAATCTCTCACAGGTAATTTTTCGCTCATTGCCCAACCATAAAGATTATTTGCGTCAAGATAAGGTAAAAATAAACTGTCTTTATTTTTCTCGTATTTTCCTTCCATATATTTATTATTTGCTTTTGCGTGTCTTTTTGTAATCATAGAAACTCCTCCTCTAATCCCATTTTCAACCATAAGATACATTTGAGGATCAGATAATAATTCCAATTCAATTTTTGTCATTTTTAACATTGCATCCCATGCTAAACCCGGTGAAGTATAATACCAAGCTGGATCTAATTTATAATTTGCTTTGCAAACTTTTCTAAAATTTTCAAAAACATCAGCTAATAAAATTACATCAGTTTTTAAATATAAATCATGATATTTTTTCATATTTTTAATTTTGAATTTTTCCCAAACATTTTGAGCGTGTTTATAATCTTCTTCACTTATATTTTCATCATTTAATTTTGAATAAAATTCTTTAATATCAGGTAGTTTTTCTTCTTTTAATTTTTCAATATTATCAAACCAATCATATGGAAACACACCTTTTCTAGTTAATAATTCTCTTTTTTCACTGTCATCACAAAATATTTTCAATATATTTAATTCATTTTTATCTAAATTTTTAACTAAATTTGCTAAACTAGTTTGCATAAATTTAAAACTATCAATAAATCTAATTTGTCTTTTTACATTAATAATTTCTTTGATTTTATACTTTGGGTTTTCACTGGTTCCACTGGTTGATGGTAATTCTTCGCATTCAATAATATTATCTCTACATTTACTTTGGAGTTGTTTTTCTGTTATTATTTTTTCAGATTCAAATTTATCAACGATGATGTCTTTTGTAAATGAAATATATTTTTCCTCAGTGTTGGGTATACAATTAATTTCACCCTCTGAAACACCTAAATTTTTAATAAACAAATGACTATCATAATTTTGTAAATTATGAAATATAACTGGAATAAATTTTGGGTTTTTCATTTTTGAATTACAACTAACACAAGCAGCTCCACGATATTTTCCAGTATAATGACAGTGGTCTTTAACTTTATTGATTTTCACATACTTTGTGTGATTTTCATTCTTAGTCATATTTTCTATGTTTTCTGAATTTTTCTCGTTGTCAAAATATTTTTTAAATTCTTCTGCAGTAATTTCATCATTCATATATAATTCATCCATTTTTTCAAAATCATTCGATCCTTTAGGTTTAGGGTTTTCATGAATTCCAAATTTAATTCCACAAGCATAACAATTTTCAGCTTTTTCAAAATCTATTTTATCCTCTTTTCTTAATATTATTTTTTTTGGAAATTTAAATTTTTCATGTATTTCTTTAATATCATTTTCTAAACTTTTTACAAATTTTAACGAAACTGAATCATTTGAATCTTTAACATCGCCTATTGAATATTTTACTAATTTTGGTCTAAATAAATTATCATCAAAACATTTTATCAAATAACAATATCCAGATGGTTCATGTTTTTGAAATTGTTTTGTGTTGTCTCCAATATTTTTATCTATATTTTTTAAATTGCATTCAAAATCTGCATAAATTACAAATGGAATATCATGCATTCTTTCATAATTTTTAAACTTTAATTTTTCTCCTTTATTTGGATAAACAGTTCTTCCGCATTCATATTTCGAGCAATATTCTAAATGATTTTTAAGGGTTTCTTCACATCTAAAATGTTGTAAACAATAATTACAAACAAGTATTTTTTTCTGATTTTTACTAGATTGACTTGAAAACAATCTACTCATATTTTTAATTAAACAATAATGTTTATCACCATTTTCATTAGTTATTAACAATATATTTACATGATTGTTAATATTGGGTGAGTTTAATTTACTTACTCTCAAAGGAAAAATTTCATGATTTTTATTACCAAACCTTTTTTCTTCATTGTATCCAAATAAATTAATTGAAATGTTATTATTTTTTTCAAATTTATCAATATCTGAAAATCCACATGGAAAATTAATATCTTTCACATTAAAACTTTCAGCTTTCTTTTTTAAGATTTTTGTAATTTTTCCAGGATCTTTTAAATTAGGAGTAGTTTTCAAAAGTTCGTTTATTGTAACACACCACAATAAACATTTTTGGTCATAATTTTGTGGATTGATAATTGCTTTTTTATATCCTAAAAATTTTGGAGTGGGGATATAAGATGCTGCAAGTAATCGTTTAATTTCATTAATATTAAGAATTATTTTCAAACCTTTGTGAAATTTCCATAAGCTTGAATTTTTTAAAAATTCTTCAAAACTCAAAATAATTTTTTGTACCATTTTTTCATATATTTCATCAAAATTACTTCCATCAAAAATTTCTTCGTAGTAGCTATGAAAATGAGCATTATCTGTAGTTTCTTCTCCTGTTGCAGGATTTGTTTTTTTCATCAAACACACAAGAGTTATTTGTTGTTTTGTGCTTGGATATTTTTTGAATTTTTTAATTACCAATGGTTTTATTTTTTTTAATAAACTTATAGGATCATATAAAGATAATCCTAATTTTGTTAAATCCAATTCATATCTTTTTGTTACTTTAAGAGCTTCTTTATCCAATTTAAATTTTAACTTAGGTGGTGTTGGAATTTTACCTTGTATTTTGTTAAATATATCTAAAACATTATTTTTCAGATAATTATACCAATTTGTTATTTTTTCTTTGTTATTCCTCAAAGGGTTGTATTTATCAAATAAATTAAGTACTTTTTCTTTAGTCTTGTTAAATAAATCATTTACTTTTTCTTTTGAGTTTTCAACCAAATTATTAATGTTTAAATATTTTTTTGGTTTTAATAAAGGAGTATTAATATTTGGAACATCTTCGTCCAATAAATTTCTCGTTGTATTCATTCTTTATTTATATAAAAATATTTTTTCCTTTAAAGCAAAAAAAATTTAAAAAAAAATAAAAATCAATTGATTTTTATTTTAAACACATGCGCATTAAAGATCTTGAATTTTAGTAAATACAAAAATATTAATGCGTGAATTAATAGAATGAGATAAAATAATTTTATAAGGTTTAAAAGAATTTAGACCCCCACCAAAATATTGAAATTCATAAAAATAACAAATTTTTTTTTATAATTTATTATAAATGAATGATTTAATAAATTTTCTGCATTGGTTATATCAAGAATTTTTTTGGTAAAAATTTTATATATATTCTTTTCCGTAAATTTATAATTCGGTGGTTTATCAATTTCAATAATTTCATAAGGTCTTGTATATTTTTTTAATTTTCTAGCAATTTTTAATCTATCAAAATATGTAAGTTCCATTCTTTATTTATATATATATTTTTTTTCTTTAAAGAAAAAAAATTTAAAAAAATAAAAATCAATTGATTTTTATTTTAAACACATGTGTATTAAAGATCAATTTTAGTAAATATAAAAAATATTAAATGATGAAAATAATTGTTTTAAACTTGGAGTTAAAATAATTTTGTAAGTTGTAGTATAAATTTTTTCTCCAGTTTTATGATCAATTTCAAAATCATCAAAAATACTAAATTTTTCTTTATAATTTATTAAAAATTCATGATGTGGTAATAATTCTCCTTCACCTGAAAGTTTAGCAATTTCTTTAGTAAAAATATAAAATAAATAGTCTTCGTCATCGTAAAAGCTGAAATCTTTCAGCTCAGTTTGGTCATAATATAAAAATTTTTCAACAAATTTTTCTGAGTTAACCTGGTTCATTCTTTATTTATATAAAAATAATTTTTCTTTAAAGAAAAAAAATTAAAAAAAAAATTGATTTTTTTAAATACCAACCTGGTCATAAAAAACCAAAAATGATTCACCATTGAATTTCAAATCTTTTTTTTTATTAATTCTCCATTTTATACTTTCTGGATTCATATTAAAATTTTTTGCAGTAGATAAAAGACTTTTAAAATTTAATATTTCACCTGTTTCCTTATTTATAACTATTACTGGTACTGGTTTTTTATTTTTTCTCTACAATATTTTTCATGTTTTTCGTTTGGTTTACTAATTTCAAAACCCAACATTCTTTCAAGCTCATTTTTATTATATTTTTTAAAATATTTTATTTTTCTTTCTCTTGCAATATTCCACAATTGTTTATATGTATAGTTTGTTTTTTCTTTAATGATATTCATTTATTTAAGATATTTTTTTTTTAAATAAAATTTTATAAAAATTTATAAGCTACATAACCGCCCGAAATCCCAACAAGAAAAAAAACAACATTTTGATATTCTTTTATTTCATCTGAAGGTTTATAATAATCTTCTAATTTTGGTTCTTCCCTGTCATTTTCTTCATTTTCAAGAGATTTTAAACGATTATGGAGATCCGTAACTTCAGCAAGATTTTTCAAAGACATGTTTGTTTTATTTATATCAGCATTTGCATCAGATAATTGTTGTCTTAATTTTTCAATTTCTTGTTTTCTTTTTACTTGGTTTTCATACCATTTTTCTTTTTCCCTACTAAGTTTTTCCATTCCTTCATTATGTCTTTTTATCTCTTTTTCATATCCAGAATGATTTAATTTTGAAAATAAAAATCCTGCACCCGCAAAAGCAACTGCATTAAATAATCCACCAACTACTGTTTCCATTTATTTATACATTTTTTCTATTTTTTTAAGACTGTTTAAGACTGTTTAAGATTTGAAAGGATTAGAAGGAATCCACTTTTTGTCTTGAGCATATTTAACTGCAAGTGATGATATTCCAACAGCTGCTGCGAGTTTTAAAGTAGGAACTAAACTAGATGGGGTTGGCAAACCATCACTAATTACTTTTCTTGATATCATTCCAACTCCAACAGCACCCAATGTAATTATTGTAGAATCATATAATTCATTCATAACTTCTTTTCTATTCATTTCACCCATTTATTTATACATATAAAAATTTTTTTTGCAAACTTTATTTTCTTACAGATTTTCAATAGAACACTTTGATGGTTTGCATTTAGTAATTTCATAGTCATTTTTATTTATGGTCTTAACTTTTTTGTTTTCTTCTTCACTTCGTTTGCTTCGCTCACTTTCGCTTCACTCACTTTCGCTTTCGCTTTGTCTTTTGTCTCTTTTATATGCATAATATAAACCTCCAAGTGCAGCAACAATTGTCACACCACCAACATAATATCTGAAATCTACATAATCATTTATTTCTTTTGCAAAACGGGTTCTTTCGTGACCCGCTTCGCGGTCTGCTTCGCTCCGCATTCTTGATTTTCTTTCTTTTGCTTCTTTTGAAATTTTTGCTAATCTTTTTCCCAATTCCACTTTTCTTGGGTCTTTTGCTTTAACAGATTTTTCAACTGCTGTTACTTTATCAACATTTGGTTGTTTACTTGTTTCACTGTCTTCACTCATTTATTTATAACTTTATTAAATATATTTAAAATTTATTGAAGTGTATTCAAATGTTATTCAAATATTATTCAAATGTTATTCAAATGTTATTCAAATGTTATTCAATTGTTTTATTAAATATAAAAGTATACGATCGTCAAGACATTTTTCTTTTTTTTCTTTTTTTTCTTTTTTTTACTTTTTTTTCTTTTTTTTCTTTTTTTGTTTTGATTGTTTTATGATTCTCTGCCATTTATTTATAACTATTTTTTTATCTAAAATTTATTGAAGTGTATTCAAACAGCAAAGCTGGATGCAAGCATTATTTATGAATAAAATTAAATAAAAGTTAAGTAAATTTTAAATAACCACAAATGTTATTTAAAATTTATTCAAAGTTATTCAAAAGTTATTCAAAAGTTATTCAAAAGTTATTTAAAATTTATTCAAAATTTATTTAGCTATATATTTTAATATTTCATCTTTGTCAAAATCAACACTATATTTTTTACAAAGAAGATAATGGTTTAAAACAATTTCTGGATATTTCATTTTTCTTGTTGAAACATATACATATAATATTTCCCCATCCATTTTTCCTTAGTCTTTATTTTTTGATCCGAGATAAAATTTCATATTTGGAGTGTGATACTTTCTAGCATTTGTATAGAAAGAAAAAATTTCTTTTCCATTCACATAAAGATTTCCTTTTTTAACACCACTGAGGTTACCTTGATCCCAATGAACAGAAATACATATTAATTTGTTTATTTGACTTGCATTTGCTTTCAATTGCCATCTGCTATTTGAAATTGTATTCGGGGATGAATTTGTGATATGTAATGATGAATTAGTATAAGAAATACCAAAATCAAAAGGAGTTGGTTGACTTACTGTTTCATTATCTGTGATTTTAAACAACGACACCTCATTGTTAGACGAATTTAATGATTTTAAACCATATACAAAGTAAAAATTCAAGTATTGATAGCTTAAAATATTTTCTTCACAAGCTAAATGTAAATTGTTGCTTCCAGTGTTGTATTGAATACAATAAAAATTATTATTAATTGTGGATTTTTTAAAAAATGGTTGTTTGTTTGTATCATCTTGTTTGAAATTCCAATCTTTTTTTCTTGACAAATTCAAAAGTTTTTCAGCTTTTTTATTGCTTCCAGTATATTTTATATAATTATCATCATCTTTCACATCAAAAATTCCTTCATCATCCATTTGTAAATTATAAATATTTGCAATTGTATTTGGAATTGACCAATTTTTAACACGGTCGTCAACGTATTTTTTTTACAGAATGTTGATTAGAAGAAGGAGAATAATTTGCTGCGTGAATAATATGATGATTTCCCATATCCAAATCCCCAGACATTGTTCCACCTGTTAAAGATAATTTTGTGTTTAACTGCATGTCAACACGGTCGCCGACTTATTTTTTTCTAGCTAAATGTGTTTCAAGTGTAGGATCTGAAGTTGTGATAATTTTATTACTCCCAATTGTAATATCTCCTGTCATTGTTCCCCCAGATAAAGGTAATCTGGTGTTATCTCTATCGTCTACATATTTTTTTCTTGAAAGAGCATCTTTATAGTCTGGATCTTTTGAGGTTAAAACTTGATAAGTATTTGTGTAAATATCGCTTTTAATTTTACTTCTTTCAACACCCAACCATTTGACTTTTTCCATTTTCAAAAAGTTTCCGTCCACATATGATTTTGTTGTGAGATCATTGTTATTTGAGGGTTTTGCGTTTGATAAGACTTTATTTAATCCCATATTCAAATTTCCAGTCATTGTTCCACCTGTCAAAGATAATTTTCTAGAATCTTGGTCATCCACATATTTTTTACGTGTAAGATCTTTATCACTCGCAGGATCCAAAGTTGTTTCAATTTTATTATTTCCCATTATAATATTTCCAGACATTGTTCCTCCTGTCACTGATAATTTTTTTGAATCTTGATCATCCACACGGTCGTCGACGTATTTTTTACGGGAAAGGTCTTTATCATCTGTGGGATCTGAAGTTGTTGTAATTTTATTATTTCCCATACTTATATTTCCAGACATTGTTCCTCCTGTTTTTGACAGAAAATTTGCTCCTGTATGATTTATTATTAAATTATCCACATATTTTTTTCTTGCTAAATGTGAATTTTGCGTTGGATCAACTGATGTTATTATATGATGCGATCCCATGTTAATGTCTCCTTCCATATCCCCTCCTGTAGTAGATAGCTTTCCTGTTAAATCAGATTTTAAAGATTCATGCTTGTTTTCATATCCATAAAATAAACTCATTTATTTTATAATAACAAAATTATTTAATTTTGATTTCTAATAAAATATTTCCAATTGAATCACCATTGTTTCCTTCTACTTTGAATATTAATTCATTATAAATTCCATTTGATAATTTTACTCCTCCTATTCCTCCTACCCCTCCTTTGTCTTCAGGTGGATAAATTTTTGAGACACTTCCTTTTAGTGTTTGTTTTGTTGTTATTGGAATTTGAATAAGAATGTCACTTCTTTTACCATTTACAAAATTTTTACTTTTATCAATTATATTACAGCTTATGTTTACATATTCCAAGTTGTTATTAATATTTACCTCGCTGTCACTCTCTGTTAATGTATTTGCTTGTATTACTTTATTTTCTGGAAATCCTATGATTGGACCAAGTGTTTGTAAATTTAATGTTTTATCTGATTTTATTGTACATTTTCCAG
Source organism: Heliopora coerulea (assembly GCA_030142905.1). Taxonomy (NCBI): domain Eukaryota; kingdom Metazoa; phylum Cnidaria; class Anthozoa; order Scleralcyonacea; family Helioporidae; genus Heliopora; species Heliopora coerulea. The sequence goes on along the minus strand of JASJOG010000122.1, from coordinate 584,505 downwards.
AAAATTCAACTTGTTCCAATTCTATTTCTCCAACGTTTTCAAATTCAGTTTTTAAAATATTAAAGGTATAATACCCGTCTTTAAATTCAATTTTTCTTCCATCATAGGTATAATGATGAATATTTTGATATAAATTATTATAATCCCAAAATATACTTACTGATTTCACAAACATATAACCTCCACAATGAGTTAATATAAGCGGTTCATCTAATTGAATTATTTTTTTACGGTTTTCACCGGTCTCGTCTTGTTTGATAAATATTTTAAGATTTGTCATTTATTTTATAATATATATTTTGAAATTAAACTCCCCCAATTATTGATAAAGATAAAATAATTAAATTATCACTTGATGTTTTTGATGATTTATCTGAAAGGTCTGAAATGTCTTTTAATGTATTATTTTTCAAATCTTTTTTGGGTTCATTTTTCTTATCTTTTTTGAACTCATTTTTCTTTACTTCATTTCCTTGTAATTTTGTTTCGCGGGTCTTTGACCCATAATAATTTAAATTTTCGTTAATTCCAAAAACCATATTTTCATCAGAAACTTTTAATTTATTATTATATCCTTCAATAGGATCTTTTAAAATAATTAAAGATGATGGAATCAACCATAACGTTGGGCTTATAGCAGTATTTAAAACCACATTTGTTGATGAAACTGCTGTATTCATATTATTTATCCAGGTTGATGTATCATAATTTATAATTGAATCTTCAAAAATTTGTCTAAAAACCTTTTGTGTTTCTAATACTGAAGCTCTATTTGAAACAATACTTTGTCTTGTTCTTGCTTGTGCTCCAAGGATTGAATAAAGAATAAGCTTCAATGGATTGATTTAATATTTCTGTTCCATTTTTTGTTAAACCATTTGACCATCTTGAAACAAATTCTTTATAATCATTTTGTGTATCTCTAATTTGACCTGGACCGTGTTGATATCTTTTGTGTGGATCTGTTTTAACAACATCTTGACCTAGGTGTTCATTTTTTATTTTTAGAATTTCTTGATATATCCATTTTGGATAATGATCTTTTAAAAAACCAGCATTAAATTTATAAAATGTTTCATTATCACCATTTCTCAGTTGATGCATAATTCTTCTAACTGTAAAATAAACAGGAAATCTCATAAATGATGTAATTTGTTTTGGTGTATTTGAATTAAATAATAAGTGCTGCATTGAAGTTCCACATCCATAAGTTGAAATCCATGCTCCTATAATGCTTTGAAAGTATGGTTCTTTAAGCGACCATTTTGCATTATCATCTGTAGTTATATTCAATCCGGGTAAATTACTTTGAAAATAATCTGTGTTGCTTACATAAATTCTAAATTGGTTAATAGGATAACTTAAAACATATTGAGTAGGAAAATTATCAAAATAATAATGTTTTCCTGAATAATCAACATGTCTTTTACCTTTTGGTAATTCTTGTATGCTTCCTCCAATTTTCCAAATTTTTGGGAAGTTTGGTTTTGGTTTGTTAATATAAAGATATTTTGTCATATTTGGATCATTTTTAAACGTGTCTGAATTTGTGTCTGTTGAAATATATTGTGAATTTTTAAACCAAACATGATAACCTTGAAAAACAGCATTTTTGGCAAAATCAGCTTCGAATGAAAACTTTGACATATCTGCATATGGATATTTTTTTCTAAAATATTTTTTCTCCAGCTCAACATCTTCTTTAATATTTTTCATAACATAATCATAGTTTTTTCCATAATATTTACGTTCTGCTTCTTCTACAGATTTATCGTTATTCATTATTTATTTTAATAAAACTAAATGAATGACATTGACATGAACAAAGTGAGTGATAAAATGTTTGTTATTGAACAAGAGTTAAGAGATATTTATTACAACCCAGAAACAGGTTATCAATCTGCGGAAAGACTTTATCAAAAAGCAAAAGAAAAGGGATTAAAAGTCAGTAGAAAAATTGTACAAGACTGGTTAAAAACACAAGATACTTTTACAAGATATAAACCGGCTGTTAAAAGACATAAATTTCAAAAAATATTTGTTAAAGATTTAGGTGACCAAATACAAATGGATTTGATTGATATGAAAAAATATCAAAAATATAATGATGGATATTATTGGATACTTACTGCTGTTGAAATTTTGAGTCGATATGCATTCTCTATTCCTGCCTACAGATAAGATACTTTTAACATGACGAAAGCTGTTGGAAAATTACTTAGAAAATTCAAAAAAAGATTTGATAAATATCCAAATGTAGCTCAATTTGATGAAGGAAAAGAATTTTATAATGTTGGTGTAAGGTGGTTATTGAAGGAACATGATGTTAAATATTTTTCTACAAAATCTGTTAAAAAAGCAGCTATAGTTGAAAGATTTAACAGAACTCTAAAAACATCCATGTGGAAATATTTCTACAACAATGAAACTTATAATTGGATTGATATTTTGAAAAACCTCGTATATAATTATAACCATACTAAACACAAGAGTATATTAATGAAACCTGCTGATGTAAACAATTCTAACAAAGACCAAGTGTGGATTACACTATATGGTTACCCATTAGGAGATTTACCTTTACCTAAATTCAGAATTGGTGATACTGTTAGAATTTCTAAATATAAGAATATCTTTACAAAAGGTTATGAAGCTAATTTTACGGAAGAAATTTTTAAAATTGTAAAAGTATTTAGAGGTGATCCAAACATGTATGAAGTGGAAGATTTAGAGGGAGAACCAATCATTGGAAAATTTTATGAACAGGAATTATCTGCTGTTAATAAAAAGGGTGATGTGAGTGGTCTGTATAAAGTAGAGAAAATATTAAAAAGAAAAAAAGTCAAAGGTAAAAATATGGTGTTGGTAAAGTGGGTAGGTTATGACAATAAACATAACTCTTGGATCGCAGAAGAAAATATTCAAAACATATAAAATAAATAGATAATAACGGTTTTGATGATATTGAAATGAAAAATAAAAACATAGAAGAAGAAGAGGAATACAGAGAAGAACACGAAACGGGTGAAACAAGTGGAGGAAATTTTGCTGATACAAATTTAGATGCTGGAGAAACAACTAGATTGTTATCCCCAACGGACCAAACTGGTCAAAATGATACACCTGTTAGAGTTGAAAATCTTGATAACACCAAGTCTAGAAGATTTTATGACAAATTCAAAAAAGGTTTGAGTGGAATTAATAGATCAATAACTAATGATAAAAAAAATTTTTTCGAAAAAATATTTAATTTCACTCCTGAGAAAAAAAATGGAGAAAATAGTAAAAAATTGTTAGAAGAAACTAGGTTTGAAAAAGATGAAAAAGGAAATGTTTCAATTTTTTTCAAAGGAATAAAAATTGGTAATATCGTTGAAAATGAACCACAGTTATTTGGTAGAAAAAATAAGGTATTTGTTAATGAATTCAGAGATATTTTTGAAAAAGCAAAACAAGAATATATAAAAACACCAGATTCTATTATAGATAAAAAAATATCTAATGAGGTAAATTATGATATGAGAAAAACCGAGAGAAAAAAAATAGTTGAAGATACAATTTCAGAAATTACAGATAAAATTGATAAAATAGTTGATGAAAATGAATTAAAATCAATTATTTTAGATGTAAATGACCCAAGAAGATCATTATTTGATTCAGATGAATTAAAAGAATTTAGAGGTTTATTAAATTTTGAAGAAGCTGTCTCTCCGGTTGGTGGTGAAGACTATTTTGATTTACCAGAAGATGAAAGAAAAAATGTTTTACGTGAAAAAATTAAATCATTTGATAGAGAATATGAATATTGGAAAAATAAAGCTGATTTAGAAACATCTGAACCACAAAAAAGTATATATGAAGGTTTTTCAGAAATTGCAAAATTATATGCAGATAAAACAAGACTTGAAAATGATGAAAGACCAATCAGTGAAGAAGGAATACAAATTTTAAAAGAACAAGCAGAAGATAGTGATCTTGGAAGATTAGAAAGATTCAAAAAATGGGCAAAAGAAAATATTGCTGGTTTATCAGCAGTAGCAATTGCTGTGGCAAGTATAATCACAACAATAGTTATTGGAGCAAGAAACGCATTGAAAAAAGGTGCAAATGCAGTTGGAAAATTAGGAAAAGCAATTGCAAATATAGGTAAAAATTTTGGAGCAGTCATTTCGGCAGTTTTAAATTTAATTTCTCAAATATTATCATGGGGAGCAAAAGGTATTTCTTTTCTAGCTAAAAATTTATGGATATTAGTTATTGCAATCACTTATTTTTTATACAATGAATACCGAAAGAAAAACCGAAAGGATAATAAAGATTAAAAAAATTTTTTTGTATTTCATATATAATAAAAAATGAATAGAATAAACGAACTATACCCAGGATATAAAAGATCAAAAATGAGTGATATTAAAGGAACCAGAACAAGACATGTTGTAACTTTAAACCGATTTAGAAACAGCTGAACCACAAAAAAGTATATATGAAGGTTTTTCAGAAATTGCAAAATTATATTCAGATAAAACGAGACTTGAAAATGATGAAAAACCAATTAGTGAAGAAGGAATACAGATTTTAAATGAAAATGCTGAAGATCTGACCTTGGAAGATCAGAAAGATTTAAAAAATGGGCGAAAGAAAATCTCGCAGGTTTATCAGCAGTTGCTATTTCTGTAGCAGGTATAATTACAGTAATAGTTATGGGAGCAAGAAACGCATTGAAAAAAGGTGCAAATGCAGTTGGAAAATTAGCAAAAGCAATTGCAAATATAGGTAAAAATTTTGGAGCAGTCATTTCAGCAGTTTTAAATTTAATTTCTCAAATATTATCATGGGGTGCAAAAGGTATTGCTTTAGTAGTCTATATAGTGGGGATTCTAGCGCATTTTGGGATTTGACTAAATTTCCACATTTTCAAAATCGACAAAAATAGTCGGGGAAAACCCTTTTCCTTGATAACGTAACTTTCGGTTTCAATTCCGGTCACTTCCGGTCTCTTCCAGGAATTTGTTAACTTTACCGGGAACTTCAACACATTTTAAAAACGGGTCAAAACTTTTCAAAGTGTCTTGGGGGAATAACCTAACACAGCAAGCTGATAAATTCCAAACATTCCATACATGCTCAATCTCCCTAACAACTAGCCTCACTCGATGTCAACAAAAAAACTATTTTCGGTTTGCTCAGTTGTTAGGGAGATTAGGCATGTATGGAATGCGGGGAAAGTCACTAAATGACTGGTGGGGGAATTACCTTTTTTTTGACAGCACCGAAGGTCCACGCAAAGCGGTTTTAAACAATAAGTCTATTTGCTAAACAGCTTCGCTGATAAAGTATTTTACGGCTTAAATCCAAATATATTCTCATAAGTGTCAATCATTTCATTCATGTAATGGCCAAATGCAAGAGTGTCTATTTTATTTTCAAGTATGTTTCGTTTGTCATCTTTATATGACAAAGCAATCTTTTCAACACTTTCTGTATACAGTTCATGGTTTCTATGTCTTATCAAATTCATTTTTCTTATTTGTTCTTCTCCATCAAATAAACAATCTTTGTAATTTTGGAATGTTATTTCTTTTTTAATTACATTTTTCTTAACACCTTTACATTTTTTTTCTTCTTTTTCACCGTCTCCACACATTTTGTAAGCATATAATTTTGCTCTTAAACCAACAAATTCTTCTATTTGTTTTCCACCACATTCATCTTTCATCATTCCAATAACCTTTTTGTTTAATCCAGTTTTTATCCCACTTTTATGATCTTTTAAGTAATTACTTGTATCAAACATTTTTTCTACATCTGGAGAAATATCTTTATAAAAATCATCAGTTTTAATTTCATACATTAAACTATCTGTATCGGTAAACAATAAACTAGCATTTTCACCATACTTTTCTTAATATAATTATAATGAAAATTATACATTAAAGTCTTACTAAGGTCCAATATACTCATTCCTAAATATATTGGTTTATCTAATTTAATTTTAGTCTTATATTTATGAACCGCAATTAAATTTTCAGAAAATATCGTTCTGTCTTTAAAATTAGTTTTTGAAAATAATTTTAATGCTTTTTCTTGTCTATTTACCAGTTGAATATCAACTCTGTTTCTAACATTTTCCATTGTTTTCCCAAACCCAGAATTATTCATCAATTTGAAAAAATCTTTCTCAAAATCATTTTTTGCATTTGTTCTCAAATTTGTGTTCAAATCAATATATTGTTTCATAAAATCTTCTTCATGAAATTTAATTCCTTTATGAATTCGAGTGATTTTTAATCCTAATTTTTCATACAATTTCAAGTTTTCACAATGTAAAACATATTTTTCTTTATTATTTAAATTTGGAATCAGTTTTTCAACTTGGCCAACCTTTAATCGTTCTGGTGCAAGAGGATACTCATTGTGTGAATCATGTAAATCTTCTGGATATTCTAAATCAACTTCTAAAATACAATTATATTTTTCCCAATTATTTAACTCATTGTTTTTCATCCATTTGAAATCTTTCACAGGTAATTTCTTACTCATTGCCCAACCATATAAATTATTTGCATCTAAATATGGAAGATAAACACTATCTTTATTTTTCTCATACTTTGAATCCATATACTTATTATTTGCTTTTGCGTGTCTTTTTACAATAGTTGAAATTCCACCTCTGATTCCTTTTTCAATCATTAAATACATTTGAGGATCAGATAATAAATCTAGCTCGATTTTTGTTATTTTTAACATTGCATCCCAAGCTAATCCAGGTGAAGTGAAATACCAAGCAGGGTCCAATTTATAATTTTCTTTGCAAACTTTTCTAAAATTTTCAAAGACATCAGCTAAAAGTAAAACATCGGTTTTCAAATATAAATCATGATATTCTCTCATATTTTTAATATTAAATTTATTCCAAACATTTTGTGCATGCGAGTAGTCTTCATCACTTATATTTTCATCATTTAATTTAGAATAAAAACATTCTTTATCAGGTAATTTTTCTTCTTTTAATTTTTCAATGCTGTCAAACCAATCATATGGAAAAACACCTTTTCTAGTTAATAACTCGCCTTTGGCGCTTAGACCTCCGGTCTCAGTTTGTTCTTCACCAGTTTCACTACCCTTCGGGTTATAAAACTTATTTAACATATTCAATTCATTTTTATCTAAATTATTAACTAAATTTGCTAAACTAGTTTGCATAAATTTAAAACTATCAATAAATCTAATTTTTCTTGGTACATTAACAATTTCTTTGATTTTATACTTTACTTCACTTGTTTTATCATCGGCAGAGTCGCTGTCATTATCAATAAATAATTCTTCACACTCAATTATATTTTCTTTTGATTTATTTTTTAGTTGTTTTTCAGTTACTATGTCTGTTTTTTCAAATTTACCAACAATAAATTTTTTTGTAAAACTAATATATTTTTCCTCAGTGTTTGGTATACAATCAATTTCACCTTCTGAAACACCAAGATTTTTAATAAACAAATGACTGTCATAATTTTGAAGATTGTGAAATATAACTGGAATAAATTTTGGATTTTTCATTTTTGAATTGCAACTAATACAAGCAGCTCCACGATATTTTCCAGTGTAATGACAATGATCCATAACTTTTTTACCTTCATTTTCAAATTTGATTCCGCAAGCATAACAATTTTCAGAGAGTCTAAAATCTACTTTATCCTTTTCACTTAATATTATCTTTCTTGAAAATTTAAATTTCTCATATATTTTTTTAATATCATTTTCTAAACTTTTTACAAATTTTAATGAAATATCAAAATCAGGTTCACCGGGTTTTTTACTACATTTTACTAATTTTGGTTTATATAAATTATCATCAAAACATTTTATTAAATAACAATATCCAGAGGGCTCATGTTTTTGGGTTTGTTTTGTTTTGTCTCCAATATTTTCATCTATATTTTTCAGGTTACATTCAAAATCTGCATAAATTACAAAAGGAATATCATGCATTCTCTCAAAATTTCTAAACTTTAATTTTTCTCCTTTATCTGGGTAAACAGTTTTTCCACATTCATACTCTTTACAATATTCTAAATGATTTTTGTAAATATTTTCTTTACTAAAATGTTGTAAGCAATTATCGCAAATATGTGTTTTTTCTTTGTGTTTACTAACCTGACTTGAAAATAATCTACTCTTATTTTTAATCAAACAATAATGTTTACGGACTTCGTCCGGTGAGCCCTTCAGGTTTTCATTCGATATCATTAATATATTAACATGATTTTTATTATTGAGATTGGATTTGCTTACTCTCAAAGGAAAAATTTCATGATTTTCTTTTCCAAATCTTTTTTCTTTATCATATCCAAATACATTAATTGAAATGTTATTATTTTTTTCAAATTTATCAATATCAGAAAATCCACATGGAAAATTAATATCTTTCACATTAAAACTTTCAGCTTTCTTTTTCAAAATTTTTGTTATTCTTCCAGGATCTTTTAAATCAGGAGTGGTTTTTAAAAGTTCATTTATTGCTACACACCATAATAAACATTTTTGGTCTTCATTTTGTGGGTTGATAATTGCTTTTTTATTTTTCAAAAATTCTGGTAAAGGAATATAAGATGAAGCAAGTAATCTTTTAATATCATTAATATTGAGAATTATTTTCAAAGAAAATTTAAATTTCCACAAACTCGAATTTGACATATATATTTCAAAACTTAAAACAATTTTTTGGGTCATTTTTTCATATATTTCATCAAAATTACTTCCTTCAAAAATTTCTTCGTAGTAACTATGAAAATGAGCATTATCTATGGTTGTTTCTCCTGTTGCTGGATTTGTTTTTTCCATCAAACACACAAGAGTTATTTGTTGTTTTGTGCTTGAATATTCTTTGAATTTTTCAATCACCAATGGTTTTACTTTTTTCAAGAGAGTCAAAGGATCATATAAAGACAATTTAAATTTTTTCAAATCCATTTAATATCTTTTTGCCACATTCAAAGCTTCTTTATTCAATACAAATTTTGCAGTTGGAGTGGATGATTTTGTAACTTTACCTTGTATTTTATTAAATATATCTGAAACATTATCTTTCAGGTGATTATACCATTTTTTTATCGACTTTGATGCCGTTGGATTCGGTCCTTTGTTATTTAATGGGCTGTATTTATCAAATAATTTTAATATTTTTTCTTTAGTATTATCAAGTAAATTATTTACTTTTTCCTTTGATTTTTCAACAAAATTTTTTTTTGGTAATAATAAAGGAGCTTGTAAATTTTTTTCTGTAACTGGTTTATCTAAAATTGACAAGGAAATTTCCTGATTTTTTCTTGGCCTTCCTCTATTTCTGGCAAAAATTCGCTCACTTTGCCTTTTTTCGGGGGGTAATGTTGTTGGTTTACCTCTCTTTTCTCTTCTTGGCCCTACAAAAGAACCAAAAGGATATTTTCTTGGTCTTCCACGACCACGTTTTGAATTAATTGAATTGTCATTATTGGCTTCGTTATTCATCCTTTATTTATATATATATATTTTTTTTTTTTAAAAGCAAAAAAAAATTTTTTTTAAATTTTTTTTCATGTTTGGTCACGTGATTAAATTTAAAAAAAATTATGAATGATTTAAAGATCAATTTTTTTAAGTATAAAAATATTTAATAATGGAGGTTCTATTTTTGGTTGAGGTTTTAAAATAAGATGATAATCTTTATAAATTTTTTTACCATTATCATAATCAATTTCAAAATCAGAAAAATAACAATCTTTTTTTTTATAATTTATTGTAAATTCAGTATGTGGTAATATTTCTTCTCCGCTAAGTTTAATAATTTCTTTGGTAAAAGTATAATACATATTACTTTTTGTATATTTATAATTTTTTGGTACAAGTATTTCAATAATTGTTGAAGACATCTCTCTCTTTTATTTATATATTATTTTTTTTTAAAAGCAGAAAAAATGAAAAAAAGAATAAAAATCAATTTTAATTTTTATTCTTAAACGATGATCACTGTCCGCAGGCACAGTCATAAAAAACTAAAAATGATTTACCATTAAATTTCAAATCTTTTTTCATATTAATTCTATATTTTATACTTCCCGCCTTTTTATCAAAATTTTTTGCAGCAGATATAAGACTTTTAAATTTAAAAATTTCACCTGTTTCTTTGTTTTTAACTATTATTGGAATTGGATTTTTAATTTTTCCTCTACAATATTTTTCATATTTTTCATTAGGTTCAGAAATTTTTAAACCTAACATTTCTTCAAGTTGATTTTTTGTATAAGTTTTATAATTTTTTATATTTTCTCCTTTTGCAATAATACGCAATTCTCTAATTGTTATTGGTTGGTTATTTGTTGCACCTTTGGTGCTAAGACCTTTGGTCGATTTACAATGATTCTCTGTCATTTATTTATATAATTATTTTTTTTTAAAAAGCAAAATTTTAAAAATGTGAAGCGACCCGAGCCTTAACATATAGGTAAAAATATAAAAAGACTAAATTTACAAAAATTTATAAACTACATAACCACCTGTAGCTCCAATAAGAAAAAAAGCAACATTTTGATATTCTTCCATTTCATCAGAAGGTTTATAATAATCTTCTAATTTTGGCGGTCCCCGGTCATCTTCTTTATTTGCTTCTTCTTTTAAATATTTATAACGATTATTAATTTCAGCAAGATTTTTCAAAGACATGTTTGTTTTATTTATATCAGCATTTGCATCAGACAACTCTTGTCTTAATTTTTCAATTTCTTGTTTTCTTTTTACTTGGTTTTCATACCATTTTTCTTTCACTTCGCTCAATTTTTCCATTGCTTCATTATGTCTTTTTATTTCTTTTTCATATCCAGAATGATTTAATTTTGAAAATAAAAATCCAGCACCTGCAAAAGCAACTGCATTAAATAATCCACCAACTACTGTTTCCATTTATTTATACATTTTTTATATTTTATGACATTCATGACTTGAATGGATCAGAAGGAATCCACTTTTTGTCTTGAGCATATTTAACTGCAAGCGATGATAATCCAACAGCTGCTGCAAGTTTTAAAGTAGGAACTAAACTAGATGGAGTTGATAAACCATCACTAATTACTTTTCTTGATATCATTCCAACTCCAACAGCACCCAATGTAATTATTGTAGAATCATATAATTCATTCATAACTTCTTTTCTATTCATTTCACCCATTTATTTATACATATAAAAAAAATTTTTGTAAAATTTATTTTACAAATTTGCAGCTTCGCTGCTGAGACCTCCGGTCGATCATAGGTTTTCAATACATGACTTACTAGTTGGTGGATTACATTTAGTAATTTCATAATCATTTTTATTTATGATATTAACTTTTTTGTTTTTACTTTCACTTTCACTTTCACTTCGCTCATTTTGTTCACTAAGTTTGCTTTGCTCAGTTTCACGGTCGCTTCGCTCAAGCCTTTTGTCGCTTTTATACGCATAATATAGTCCTCCAAGTGCGGCAACAATTGTCACACCACCAACAAAATACCTGAAATCTATGTAATCATTTATTTCTTTTCCATAACTGGTTATTTCACGACCCGCTTCGCGGTCTGCTTCGTTACGCATTTTTGCTTTTCTTTCTTTTGCTTCTTTTGAAATTTTTGCCAATCTTTTTCCCAATTCCACTTTTTTTGGGTCTTTTGCTTTTTCAGATTTTTCAACTGCTGTTACTTTATTTGTTTTACTGTCTTCACTCATTTATTTATTAAAAATTTATTCAAAAGTTATTCAAGTTATTCATAAGTAAAATTAAATAGATTTCAAATAAAAAACAAGTAAAAATTTTTTATTCAAAATTTATTCAAAAGTTATTTAAAATTTATTCAAAAGTTATTCAAGTTATTCATAAGTAAAATTAAATAGATTTCAAATAAAAAACAAGTAAAAATTTTTTATTCAAAATTTATTCAAAATTTATTCAAAAGTTATTCAAACAGCGAATCTGAGCGCAAGCGTTATTTATGAATAAAATTAAATAAAAGTTAAATAAAAGCCAAGTAAATTTTAAATAAACCTAAAAAGGACCTTCCAGGTTACAAATAATTTAAAATAGATTCATCATAATCCACATTAAATTTTTTACACAATGCAGCATGATTTATTAAAATTTCTTTGTCTTTCATTTTTCTTTCAGTTAATATAGAAGTGAAAAAAATCTCTCCTTCAAACATAGAAATATTTTTTGAATTATCAGATCCAAAAGTTAAATTATTTGCTCCACTTGTTATTGATCTAGATGTAAAATATTTAATTGATTTACCATTTACCCAAACACTTGATTTATTTGTCTTTGGATTACTTTCTGCATCAATATGTACACTTAAACAATGTACTTTAAATTTTTCAAAAATATTTGTTTTAGTTGGAAAATAACTTTTATCTATTTCATAATAGTTTACTGCGCCCCCAATCAAATCCACGCCAATCATCTGGATCTGTATTTTTATTGTTCATTATTATTGATAAATTTCCTATATTAAAAGTATAATCTTTAATTACATAAACAATAAAAAAATTTAAATAATCTTTTTTACCTGATTGAGTATTTATATTTAAATTTAAACTCATTTTTGCAGCAATACCTCCAAAGAATAAAATCTTTTTGTTTGCAACATAATGAAAATTTCTAAAAGCAGGTTGTTTTAATTTTTCAGTTTCTGTAAAATTTTCATCTGAAATTTTTGATTGATTATACCAAACTTCTATTTTATAATCTGTTCCATCATATTTTAAATAACTTGGTAGATCATAAATTTCACCATAAAAATTAAAATCAGAATTTATTATGTAACTTTGAATAAAGTTTAATTGGTTATTAATATTTTTGGTTTTGTTGTTAACAAGTGTGTCTACATATTTTTTCCTAGTTAAATGTGTATCATCTGTTGGATCTGAATTTTTAATAATTTTATGATTTCCCATATTAATATCACCTGTCATCGTACCGCCTGTTAAAGATAATTTTTTATCAAATTCATTTAAAATGAAATTTTTTCTTTTTGAACTAAAATCATCATTAAATATAACACTCATTTATTTTATATGTTTATATTATCATGATCAACGTTGTATAAATTACAAAGAACATAATGATAAAACAAAATTTCTTTATCTGTCATTTTTTCGTGTTTTAAAATTGAAAAGAAAGATATTGAACCGTCAAAAGGTGAATTTGTGGCGTCTTTTATATCTCCAATTGTTAAAGACGTGCTTCCTGAAACAGTCTTTGCTGTAAAAGATGTTAATTTTTTTCCATTACAATAAACACTACTTTCATTATTACCAGCTTGCTGCCCTCCGGGTGTTGTATACATATCCCAATGAATACTCAGACATATCCATTTATTCAGGGTTCCAGCGTTCGCCTTCGATCGGAAGGCGGCAATTGGGTTTTTATGATTTACAGGATTTGAACCAATACTAATTTTATTAGCACTATCTCCAGCAATAACCAATTCTCTTGTGGTTGGATTTGCAAAACATACAAATCTATCCCAACCTCCATTATCATGTCCAAAAATTCCTGATTTTAACCAATCACTTCCAGATAAAGGAACAGAATTCAATTTATAAACAACAAAAACATTTATAATATTTTTTTTCCCGATATCGGATTAATGTTGGAATCTGAAATCATTCTACTGCCATTAAATTTTAAAAAATATTTATTATTTTCTTTTTCACTTTCTAAACATAATGAAGGTTGAAGACTTTTTGTTGTTTGTTTAAAATTTTTTCCTTCAATTCCATAATCAATTAATTCTTTAACTTTTCCTCCATTTCTTTCAAACAATAAATCATAAAATGAATTATATTCAATGAAATATAAATTATGAAATTTCAAAGAAAAATTATCTTTCAAAATTGAAAAACTAACATCTGTTTTGAGAATGTTTAAACTATTATAAATACGGTCGTCGACGTATTTCTTCCTCGCTAAATGTGTTTCAAGTGTAGGATTTGTTGAAGAAATAATTTTATTACTTCCAATTGTAACATCACCTGTCAATGTTCCGCCAGTTAGGGATAATTTTTTAGAATCTTGATTATCTACATATTTTTTTCTTGCTAAATGTTTTTCACCCGTAGGATCTGAAGTTGTTAGAATTTTATGATTTCCCATGCTAATATTTCCTGACATTGTTCCACCAGTTAAGGATAATTTTCTAGAATCTTGATCATCTACATATTTCTTTCTAGAAAGGTCTTTATCACTTGAAGGATTCACATTTGTTGTAATTTTATTAGGGCCCATATCAATATTTCCTCTCATTGTACCTCCTCTTCTTGATAGATAATCTACATCTGTGTGTCTTCTTACTAAATCATCTACATATTTTTTTCTAGCAAGGTGTTCTCTTTTTGTTGGGTCAACTGATGTTATGATATGGTTTGAACCCATGTTAATATCTCCTGTCATATCCCCTCCTGTTGTTGGTAAACCTCCTGTTGTTATATTATCGTTAACTTTTTCATATCCATAGAATAAACTCATTTATTTTATAATAACAAAATTATTTAATTTTGATTTCTAACAAAACATTTCCTATTGATAATGAATTATTTCCTTCTACTTTGAATTCTAATTCATTATAAATTCCATTTGATAATTTTATTCCTCCTCCCTGTCCTGTTTCTTCAGGCGGATAAATTTTAGAAACACTTCCTTTTAGTGTTTGTTCAGATTCAATTGGAATTTGAATAAGAATGTCACTTCTTTTACCATCTACAAAATTTTTACTTTTATCAATCATATTACAGCTTATGTTTACATATTCCAAGTTGTTATTAATATTTACCTCGCTGTCACTCTCTGTTAATGTATTTGTTCGTATTACTTTATTTTCTGGAAATCCTATGATTGGACAAAGTGTTTGTAAATTTAATGTTTTATCCGATTTTATTGTGCATTTTCCAGAAAAATCAATTTGTTCCAGTTCAATTGCGCTTACATTTTCTAATTCAGTTTTTAAAATATTAAAGGTATAATATCCATCTTTGAAGTCAATTTTTCTATTAGCACCCTGTGTATCATAAGTATAATGATGAATATTTTTATCCAAATTATCGTAATTCTAAAAAATACTTACTGACTTTACAAACATTTTATGGCAATTGTTTAATATAATTGGTTCATCTAATGAAATTACTTTATTAGAGTTTTCATCTTTTGTTATGAAGATTTTTAAAGATATTGTCATTTATTTTATAATATATTTTATAATATATATTTTGATATTAAAATTCCACCAACAATCGATAAAGATAAAATAATAAAAGATTCGCTTTTCATAGTATTTTTTGATGATGTTGAAAAGTTATTTAATGGTTTTTGTAATTTATTATTTTTTAAAGGTTTTTGTGATTTATCTAAAGGTTTTTGTGATTGATCTAAATTTTCAAGTTTTTTTAATTCAATGTTGTGTTGTTTAACATCTTTTGTGTTGGATACTCCATAATAATTTAAATTTTTGTTAATTCCAAAAATCATATTTTCTGATGAAACTTTTAGTTTATTATTATAACCATCAATTGGTTCTTTTAAAATAATTAAAGATGATGCAATTAACCATAAAGTTGGACTTATAGCATTATTTAAAACTACATTAGTTGACGAAATTGCTTGATTCATATTATTAATCCATGTTGACTTATCATAATTTATAATAGAATCTTCAAAAATTTGTCTAAAAACTTTTTGTGTTTCTAAAGCTGAAGCTCTATTTGAAACAATACTTTGTCTAGTTCTAGCTTGTGCTCCAAGGATTGCATAAAGATATGCTTCAATGCTGTGATTTAATAATTCTGTTCCTTTTTTGATTAATCCATTTGACAATTTTGGAATAAATTTTTTATAATCATTTTGTATGTCTCTAATTTGACCGGGGCCGTGTTGATATCCTCTCCATGATGTAGTCATATCAATTGCATGAGAATCTCCAATGTGTCTTTTTTTTCCTGAAATTTCTTGCCATGTCCATTTTGGATAGTGATCTTTTAAAAAACCAGCATTAAATTTATAAAATGTTTTATCATCACCATTTCTCAATTGCCACATAATTCTTCTAACTGTAAAATATAGATGAAATCTCATAAATGATGTAATTTGTTTTGGAACATCAGCTGAAAATAATAAATGTTGTATTGAAATTCCACATCCATAAGTTGCAATACATGTTCCTATAATACTTTGAAAATATGGCTCATTAAGTGACCATTTTGCATTATCATCTGTAGTTATATTTAATCCAGGTAAATTACTTTGAAAATAATCTGTATTGTTTACATAAATCCTAAACTGGTTAATAGGATAACTTAAAACATATTGTGTAGGAAATTCATCCCAATAATAATTTTTCCCTGTATAACCAACATGTCTTTTTCCTCTTGGTAATTCTTGTATACTTCCTCCAAGTTTCCAAATTTTTGGGAAATTTGGTTTTGGTTTGTTAATATAAAGATACTTTGTCATATTTGGATCATTTTTGAAAGTGTCTGAATTTATATCTGTTGAAACATTGAGCCCCTGGCTCACCGCTTCACGGTTTTTGAAATATGTTATTGTTTTTTCCCAACTTCCCTCTTTATTAATATCATGCTCGAAGTAAAATCTTCGCATATCTGCATATGGATATTTTTTTAAGAAATTTTCTTTAAACTTTTTATCCAAAATTTTTCTTTCATTAACCACAAAATCATAATTTTTCCCATAATATTTTTTCTCAGCTTTTTCAATGTCAGATGAAGTCATTTATTTTAATGACTATTATAAAAATAAATGAACACAAAAATGGATGAAAAAATGTTTGTTATTGAACAAGAGTTAAGAGATATTTATTACAACCCAGAAGCAGGTTATCAATCTGCAGAAAGACTTTATCAAAAAGTAAAAGAAAGACTTCCAAAGGGATTAAACGTTAGCAGAAAAATTGTACAAGACTGGTTAAAAACACAAGATACTTTTACAAGATACAAAGCAATTGTTAAAAGGCATAAATTTCAAAAAACATTTGTTAAAGACTTGGGAGACCAAATACAAATGGATTTAATTGATATGAAAAAATATAAAAAAGATAATGAAGATTATTACTGGATTCTTACAGCTGTTGAAATTTTGAGTCGTTATGCATTTGCTATTCCTGTTTACAGAAAAGATACTTACAACATGACTTTAATTGTTTCAAAATTACTTAGAAAATTCAAAAAAAGATTTGGTAAATACCCAAATGTAACTCAATTTGATGAAGGAAAAGAATTTTATAATGTTGGTGTAAAAAACTTATTGAAAGAAAAGAATGTTGAATATTTTTCCTCTAAATCTGTTAAAAAAGCAGCTATAGTTGAAAGATTTAATCGAACTCTAAAAACATCTATGTGGAAATATTTTTATAAAAATAAAACTTATAATTGGATCAACGTTTTGAAAAAACTTGTAGATAATTATAATAATACTAAACACAGTAGTATATTAATGAAACCTGTTGATGTAAATGAATCTAACAAAGACCAAGTGTGGAATACATTATATGGCCACCCATTGGGAGATTTACCTTTACCTAAATTCAGAATTGGTGATACTGTTAGAATTTCTAAATATAAGAATATCTTTAAAAAAGGTTATGAAGCTAATTTTACAGAAGAAATTTTTAAAATTGTAAAAGTATTCATAGGTGATCCAAACATGTATGAAATAGAAGATCATGAGGGAGAACCAATCATTGGGAAATTTTATGAACAGGAATTGTCAGCTGTTGATGATGTGAGTGGTTTGTATAAAGTAGAGAAAATATTAAAAAGAAAAAAAGTTAAAGGAAAAAAAATGGTTTTGGTAAAGTGGGAAGGTTATGACAATAAACATAACTCTTGGATCGCACAAGAAAATATTAAAAATGTATAAAATGTATAAAATAAATGGATAATAACGGTTTTGATGATATAGAATTAAATGATAGAAATACAAGAGACCGTGAGGACCGCGAAGACCGAGAAACAAGTGGAGGAAATTTTGCTGATACAAATATAGATACTGGAGAAACAACTTTACTACTCCCAGATCAACACACCAAAGTAACTAGAGTTAAAGACCCTGAGTCTGAAAATTTGTTAAAAAAATTAAAAAATTTAAGAGGAATTAAAAGATCAATGACTAGTGATAAAAAAAATACTTTCAAAGATATATTTGATTTCACTCCTGAAAAGAGAAATGGAAAAAATAATAAAATATTGTTAGAAAAAACTAGGTTTGAAAGAAATGAACAAGGTAATTTTTCAATTATTTACAAAGATAAAAAAATTGGTAATGTCGATGATAACAATGAACCAAAATTATTTGCAAAATGGAATAAGATTTATGTTAATGAATTCAGAGATATTTTAGAAAAAGCAAAACAAGAATATAAAAAAACACCAGATTCTATTATAGATGAAAAAATATACGATGAAGATATTGAAATGAAAGATATTGAGAGAAAAAATATAGTTGAAAGCACCATTTCACAAATTGATAATGAAGTTAATAGAATAATTGATGAAAATAACTTGATTAAATTAGGTAGAGATGTAAATGACCCAAGAAGATCATTATTTGATTCAGATGAATTGAGAGAATTTAAAGGTTTATTAAATTTTGAAGAAGCTGTCTCTCCGGTTGGTGGTGTTGATTATTTTGATTTATCAGAAAATGAAAGAAAAAATGTTTTACGTGAAAAAATTAAATCATTTGATAGAGAATATGAATATTGGAAAAATAAAGCTGATTTAGAAACATCTGAACCACAAAAAAGTATATATGAAGGTTTTTCAGAAATTGCAAAATTATATGCAGATAAAACAAGACTTGAAAATGATGAAAGACCAATCAGTGAAGAAGGAATACAAATTTTAAAAGAACAAGCAGAAGATAGTGATCTTGGAAGATTAGAAAGATTCAAAAAATGGGCAAAAGAAAATATTGCTGGTTTATCAGCAGTAGCAATTGCTGTGGCAAGTATAATCACAACAATAGTTATTGGAGCAAGAAACGCATTGAAAAAAGGTGCAAATGCAGTTGGAAAATTAGGAAAAGCAATTGCAAATATAGGTAAAAATTTTGGAGCAGTCATTTCGGCAGTTTTAAATTTAATTTCTCAAATATTATCATGGGGAGCAAAAGGTATTTCTTTTCTAGCTAAAAATTTATGGATATTAGTTATTGCAATCACTTATTTTTTATACAATGAATACCGAAAGAAAAACCGAAAGGATAATAAAGATTAAAAAAATTTTTTTGTATTTCATATATAATAAAAAATGAATAGAATAAACGAACTATACCCAGGATATAAAAGATCAAAAATGAGTGATATTAAAGGAACCAGAACAAGACATGTTGTAACTTTAAACCCAAATTCAGTAAATCCAGAAGAAGACTTTTATATAGATATCCCAAAATTAAACCCTAATTTGTGTCTTGTACCTGATTCATTAAGATTATTATTTAATTTTAAAAATTCAAATACAAAGTCTTGGTTTTTAAATAATTTATCAAAATTGTTAAAGAAAATATTAGTTGTTAAATTTGCTGGAGAAATTGTTTACGATAATAGCGGAGAATCTATTTTGGAAATTTACAAAGATCTTTGGAAAACTAAATTCGAAAGAGAAGATATGGTTGAGTATGGTATTGGAAGAGAAAATCTTAGAAAATTAATTTCAAAAGACGATAGTGGAGCAACAAGTGGAAATACTGAAAAAGTTTCTGATAAGTTAATGTTTGACATTTATGGAACAAAACAATGTTTAAAACTGGAAAAAATACTTGCAGATCATGGATTATATTCTCCTTATGGAATGATAAATAATTTTCAATATGTTTTAACTTTCCCAAAAGCTAGTGAAATTATGGTTGCTCAAAGTGGAGAAAGTGTTGCAGGATACAAATTAGAAAATTTAGAATTGGAATATGAAACTATTGAAAATCAAGATTTAGCAACTGATATTTTAACAAATTACACAACAGGAAGATCATTGTCATATAATTATGTAACTTTGATGAAAACAGTAGAATGGGATAAAAACGCTACTTTACACAATGAAACCATAAATATTCCACGTAAAAGTATGAAAGCAGTTGTACTGTTATTTAGAAATAAAACTGTAACAGATAGTGAGCAATTTGTTTATCCAAATATAACAGATGTCAAAATTAGTGTTGAAGGGGTTCCAAATAGCATATATTCCCAAGGTTTTCCCAAACGCAGATTTTTTGAAGAAGCACTTAGAATATTTCGTTGTAATTAATTTGATTGTGACGCAGTTATGGATATTGAAAAATTCTACAAAGATTCATTTGCATTATGTATTGATTTAAGAACATTAGATGACAACTTTGTTTATGGAACTGGTAAAAAATTAGTAAACACACAATCTGGGTTATTGTTGGAAATTAAAAAGACTGCTACTACAGCAAATGTAATGTGTTATGCATTTGTTATAAGTGATGGTTTGCTAAATATTGTAAATAAAGATTTATCTTCAATCCAATTTTAAACATCGAAGATGATAAAAAAAACAAAAATAAAAAATGAACGTGAATGTGAACGATGAAATTAAACCATTTAATATGATAATTGTTGGAATGACTGCTTGTGGAAAAACAAAATATCTTTTGGATTTTATAGAAAATGAATATAAAAATTATTTTGATTATATTTTTCTAATTTGTCCAACATTTGAATGGAATAAAACTTATGAAAATTGGATATATGATAAAGACGAAGATTTTATTGCTATTCCTTGTGACCAAGACAACGTTGAAGATTGGTTAAAATTTATAGTAAATTTTTCAAAAGGAACTAAAAGCTTAATTATTCTTGATGATTGTGCAAGTGGAAAAAATGTTAAAAATAGAACAAGTGAATTGGTTAAATTAGGATTTTCTGCAAGACATTATAATCTTTCCGTTGTTGTAATTACACAACAACTCACATCAATTGCAAAACCATTTAGAGAAAATATTTCAAAATTAGTCACATTTTATAATCCAAATAAAAAAGATATGACAACAATAGTTCAAGAATATTTAGGAGTGGATGACCGCAAAGAATTGGAAAAAATTTTAGAAACTTTGAAAACAAAAAAATATTCATGTTTGGAAATAAATTTAATTTTTCCATTTAGTTATAAAATAAATGAGTACAACTAGTGATTATGTAAAAATACCGCAAATGGAATCAAATACATCAAATACATCCGCAAGTAATCAACGTGACCTACGGTCCGCAAGCGGTCAGTCGGATGATCAAGAAAGTAAAACGCAAGATGTTAAAAAAGAAGTAATGAAAAAACGAGAAGAATTGATAAGATTGTCTGAAGATGGGGAAATTAGTCAATCAGTTCAAAATTTGAAAAAAGTGAGTGATAAAATTATATTAAAAATTTATTCTGAATATAAAATTAAACAAGCAGAAAAAGCAAACGTATTTTTAACAGATTTACTAATTAGTAAATTTTCAGATTTATTAGGAGGGTTAGAAGCAATTGAAAGTAGTGAAGAATTAGAAAAAGAACTTGTTAAAGATAAATTATTAAAAAGAGATGTAAAAAATGTAGTTGAAAAAGTATCTCCATATCTACCATATCTTGGAATATTATCTGGTGGTATTACCGTTGGAAAACATGTTATTAAAAAACAAACTAAAACAAAAGAATCAACACCTCCGACAGAAGAATCAACATCCTCAACAAATTAATTTTATAATATATTGATTTATTATAAAATTATAAAATTATTCATCTTCATTTTTAGGTTTTGGTTCAGCAGAGCGCTGACCGTAGGGAATGTTAACATTATCATTTTTTAAATTAATTAGTGAAGCAATTATTTTATCTTTTTCTGTGTCATTTTTATTTTCATTTTCAAGAGACTTTAATAATTTTAAATGACTATTATTTTCTGAAAAATTAACCTCTTCAATAGAATTACTTCCAAAATTCGCACCAGCTTCAAAATCTTTAAAACCGATATCAACATGCGCGCCAATTCTAAAACCGCTTTTTTTAACTTTTCTAAAATTTATTGGTGGATAACCATGAAGATTTATATCAAGATTTGATTTTGAATTTTTATTTTTAGAATTTTCAATATGATTTTCAATACTCGAATCGTGTGAATTATTTTCACTTTTTGTTATTGAAATACAATGACCCATTTATTTATATTAAATTTTAATAATAACTAATTTTTCAGCAAATTTTACATCGAAATGTTCTAGGTTCTGAAATATAAATATAAAGTTTAAAAACATTATTCCAAAAAAATCTAAACAATTTACTAAATCTTAGGTAAAAATTTAGAATTTTCAAACATTTTTTACATATTGTAAATAAATATCTATTAGTATTTCTTAAAACTATATCATACATTTTTATTTAAAACAAAATTCTTAAAAACGCTTCGCGTGGACCTTCGGTGCTGTCAAAAAAAAGGTAATTCCCCCACCAGTCGTTTAGTGACTTTCCCCGCATTCCATACATGCCTAATCTCCCTAACAACTGAGCAAACCGAAAATAGTTTTTTTGTTGACATCGAGTGAGGCTAGTTGTTAGGGAGATTGAGCATGTATGGAATGTTTGGAATTTATCAGCTTGCTGTGTTAGGTTATTCCCCCAAGACACTTTGAAAAGTTTTGACCCGTTTTTAAAATGTGTTGAAGTTCCCGGTAACGTTAACAAATTCCTGGAAGAGACCGGAAGTGACCGGAATTGAAACCGAAAGTTACGTTATCAAGGAAAAGGGTTTTCCCCGACTATTTTTGTCGATTTTGAAAATGTGGAAATTTAGTCAAATCCCAAAATGCGCTAGAATCCCCACTATATAGACTACTTGCTTTTCTAGCTAAAAATTTATGGATATTAACTATTGCAATTGCTTCCTTTTTATACGAAAAATACAAAGAATACAAAAAGAAATGGAAAAGTGATAAAGATGAAAAACATTAAAAAATTTTTAATTCTTATATAATAAAAAATGAATAGAATAGACGAATTATATCCAGGATATAAAAGATCAAAAATGAATGACATTAAAGGAACCAGAACAAGACATGTAACTTTAAATCCAAATTCAGTAAATCCAGAAGAAGACCTTTATATAGATATCCCAAAATTAAATCCTAATTTGTGTCTTGTTCCTGATTCATTAAGATTGTTATTTAATTTTAAAAATGCAAATACCAAGTCTTGGTTTTTAAATAATTTATCAAAATTGTTAAAGAAAAGATTGGTTGTTAAATTTGCTGGTGAAATTGTTTATGATAATAGTGGAGAATCTCTTTTGGAAATTTACAAAGATCTTTGGAAAACTAAATCCGAAAGAGCAGATATGGTTGAATATGGAATCGCTCGAGAAAACCTTAGAAAATTAATTTCAAAAGATGACTCTGGATCAACAAGTGGAACTGCTGAAAAAGCTTCTGATAAACTAATGTTTGATATTTATGGAACAAAACAATGTTTAAAATTAGAAAAAATACTTTCAGATCATGGGTTATATGCTCCTTATGGAATGATTAACAATTTTCAATATATTTTAACTTTTCCAAAAGCTAGTGAAATTATGGTAGCACAAAGTGGTGAAAGTGTTGGTGGTTATTCGTTGGAAAATTTAGAATTGGAATATGAGACGATTGAAAATCAAGATTTAGCAATTGATGTTTTAACAAATTACACCACAGGAAGATCATTAGCATATAATTATGTAACTTTAATGAAAACAGTAGAATGGGATAAAAACGCAACTTTACATAATGAAACCAAAAATATTCCACGGAAAAGTATGAAAGCGGTTGTGTTGTTATTTAGAAGTAAAACTGTCACAGATAGTGAGCAATTTGTTTATCCAAATATAACAGAAGTCAAAATTAGTGTTGAAGGAGTTCCAAATAGCATATATTCCCAAGGATTTCCCAAACGCAGATTTTTTGAAGAAGCATTCAGAATATTTTGCTGTAGATATTTTGACTGTGATGCAGGTATGGATATTGAAAAATTTTATAAAGATTCTTTTGCATTATGTGTGGATTTAAGAACATTAGATGATAACTTTGTTTATGGAACTGGTAAAAAATTAGTAAATACACAGTCTGGATTATTGTTAGAAATTAAAAAAACTGCTATTTCTGCAAATGTAATGTGTTATATATTTGTTATAAGTGATGGATTGTTAAACATTGCAAATAAAGATTTGTCTTCAATTCAATTTTGAAAACAAGACAATATTATAAATAAAAAATGAACGTGAACGATGACAAAAAACCATTTAATATGATAATTGTTGGAATGACTGATTGTGGAAAAACAAAATATCTTTTAGATTTTATAGAATCAGAATATAAAAATTATTTTGATTATATTTTTTTAATTTGTCCGACATTTGAATGGAATAAAACTTATGAAAATTGGAAATATGATAACAATGAAGATTTTATTACAATTCCTTGTGATCAAGACAACGTTGAAGATTGGTTAAAATTTATAGTTGACTTTTCAAAAGGAAGTAAAAGTTTAATCATATTAGATGATTGCACAAGTGGAAAAAATGTTAAAAATAGAACAAGTGAATTGGTTAAATTAGGATTTAATGCTAGACACTATAATCTTTCTGTTCTTGTAATTACACAACAATTAACATCTATTGCTAAACCATTTAGAGAAAATATTTCAAAATTAGTCACATTTTATAACCCGAATAAAAAAGATATGTCAACAATAATTCAAGAATATTTAGATTTAGGTGACCGCAAAGAATTGGATAAAATTTTAGAAACTTTGAAAACAAAAAAATATTCATGCTTGGAAATAAATTTAATTTTTCCATTTGGTTATAAAATAAATGAGTGAAACAAGTTATCATAGTGAACATGTAGAAGTTCTGCAAATGGAATCAAGTACATCCGCAAGTGATCAAGAAAAGCAAACGCAAGATGCTAAAAAAAAAGTAATGAAAAAACGTGAAGAATTGATAAGATTATCTGAAGATGGGGAAATTAGTCAATCAGTGCAAAATTTGAAAAAAGCAAGTGATAAAGTTATATTAAAAATTTATTCTGAATATGAAATTAAACAAGCTGAAAAAGCAAATATATTTTTAACAGATTTACTAATTAGTAAATTTTCAGACTTATTAGGTGGTTTTGAAGCAATTGAAAGTAGTGAAGAATTGGAAAAAGAGTTGTCAAAAGATAAATTATTAAAAAAGAGACTTAAAATCTGTGGTTGAAGAACTATCTCCATATCTACCATATCTTGGAATATTATCTGGGGAAATTACAGTCGGAAAACATGTTATTAAAAAACGTACTAAAAAAGCAAAATCACATAATTCACAAAATTCACATGACCTCGAAGCAGATGATACATAAACAAATTAATTTTATAATATATATCAAATTATAAAATTATTTTTAATCCTCTTTTTGTGGTTTTTCTTTTTTATTTAAATCAATTAATGAAGCAATTATTTTATCTTTTTCTATGCTTGAACTCCGATCTTCATTTTGTAAAGATTTTAGCAACTTTAAATGGTTATTATTTTCTGAAAAATTAGCTTCCTGCATACAATTTCTTCCAAAAGTGACCCCAGCTTCAAAATCTTTGACTCCAATATCAACATGAGCACCAATTCTAAAACCACTTTTTTGAATTTTTCTAAAATTTATTGGTGGATTACCATGAAGATTTAAATCTAACTTTGTGAATGATTTTTTTTCCTTTTCAGATTTTTCAATATTTAGAGTATTTTCACGTTTTGTTTTTGAAACACAATTACCCATTTATTTATAACGATTTTGAAAATGTGATGAATTTAACCAATTTCGAGAATGACAAAATTGACCAATTTCGAAAATGTGATGAATTTGACTAATTTCGAGAATCCGGTTTGAACTAGATTTTGGAATGATTGACAGATGCGACAAGTGATGACGTCATTGCTAATTTTAGAATGATTGACAGCTTCTAAGAAACCGGAAGTAATTTCTTAGAATTTGAGAATGATTGACAGATGTGACAGATGTGACAGATGTGACAGGTGATGACGTCATTGTGAAAAAATGTAGCGTCAGCAGAAAAAGTCGCTAGAATCGGCACTTTACAGACTACTGAAGGAAAAAATGGGGTAGGCAAAGCAAACTTTCAGGTACCACTTAAGACTAAAATATCATTGGAAATTACCATATGGCTTAACTTTATGGTATTAACACTTTTGTCCCAGGGTCTCTCAAAACCCTTCTATTTTTTGGCATTTCAAGTTTTTGTGCCCAAATGGAAAAGTGGTTTTAGAAGGGTTTTCTTGGGGTAAACTATGCAGAAGTATTCGAAAACCATTGGAAAAAATTTTTTGAATGGGTTGTGGATGCGTTTTCTTATTTGCAAAAACTGCGAATGTACCACCTAGTACTATACTACTTTTTTATTTTTTTCAACATGTTTAGTCTAAAAACAGTGCTTAGAAATGTCTAAAGAGGTGCTATGATGACAATTTATACCAAGTATTCAGTCGTAGGTACGAGACTGTCAAAATAAACAAAGAACCATGAACGAATTCTGCTATCTTATTGCTGAACAAAAACCGGAAAGTCCAAAGCACTGTAAACAAAATATGACAAGCAAACCTGGTTCAACTGTTGTGGTAAGAAAAACAAGTTGACAGAAAGAGAAGACGTACATTTTACGTAGTTAAACTGTCTGCTTTGTTCATTTTCGAAGGTGTAAAAACAAAAAAGAGAAAAATTTCTAATCGTACAAATCCATTACGGCTTACCAACCAAGGATTCTCCGATTCCTACACGAAAAAGGTTCGACAGCAAATTTGCCGAAACAAGACAAATTTAAGTTTTCCCGAAAATTTTTAAAATCTAAAACAAAGCAAATGCTGGTCGCATATGGAAAAGAATATATTTGATATGTATAGTCTCCGTTTGGGAAGAATGAAGTCCAGAAGTAAATTTTGAAAACAGCTCAAAACATTGGTCTTTAACAAAGATTGACTAACCAATCAGCTCAAAAACTTGTATTTTAAGGCTTCTCAGTTCTCACCTGTGAATTATACAGCTCAACTAAGTGATAACAATAATTTGAAAATTCTCCATTCATACAAATCACCTCTCGTTCAACATTAGCGAAGAATGTTGTTTGTACTTACTCTGCAAATGTCCTCAAAACAAGCTCCAAAAAATGTCAAAATCTCCCTTTGTAAAGTTATATTTTTTTGGCATATTCAATGGAGCTAAGTTTTAAAACCGCTCTTTCAATATCCAAGTTATGAATGGTTGTGTTACTCTCAGACGGCTTAAAAACTGAAACAAGTCGCAAGCTCCGACTCTTTTGGAAGGAAGCCATTTCGTAAGCTGGTATTCAATCATTTGGTGGTTTCAATTTTTAAAGGATGTATACAACTTTGCAGTGGTTCATAAAAGCAAAAAATGAACGAGAGCAACATCCTTCAATTCGACCTTTTGATTCGTCAGCAACATACCAGTCCCCGAATTTGCACACACATACTTGAATGTGTTGAGCCTGTGATTATATAAACACAAACTAGAAATACATGTACGCAACAGACCCTCTCCCACTCTTCCAATATATCTCTCGAGAATCCGATTAAGATTGATAATTTTTCAAAATTGTCAAAGAGAGAAATCGTCCTTACTATAAATGGAAGAGTGAATGCAATAAAAATAAACGAACACAAAATTCAGACACAAGTTAACTTCAATCCAAACTTGAAATTATTTCATATTTAAATTTTTTGTCGGGATAATTACGTTATTTAAGATAATTCTATTTTATTAAAACAAAAAGTATGTGAGAATAATCCTCATCAAAGTATGTACTGGCGAATGCGCAGTAGATAGAAAAAATTGAAAAGGATAAAATGGTCAGAAACTAAACAGTTCCGCCACTTATTAAGAAAAAATGTAATTGGATTTTTTTTGGTTCTTATATATTTAAACTGTCGGACGTCACATTTATTTTAATATTCAATTCTGATTTAAAACGTTTGATGAGAATAAATTTTGACCGCTTAATATTAGGTAACTCATATTTTTTTTCACCCGAAATTAAGATGAGTTCCGATCAAATTGTAGAGGATTCACTGGTTACTGATTGCGATAAAAGAAGGAAGCTGTTTGAAATCACTAGCAAAGGAAAGCTTAAATGGTTTGGAGATTTTGAATCGTTGCAGAAGTTTGTGGAGGATGTTATTAACATTAAAGCCAAATGGACTTCGCCAGGTGGTGAATGCAAGTTGATCGAAACAGATGACGTGTCGATTCGCTGGTATCCTTCTAAGCAAACGTTTACTGTGGGTGGACTAAAGGCCAAAGAGATCAAGGCAAAATTTTCCTCGATGATCTATGCTTCACTTGGTAGTAAAGATAACATGCAGGTTTGTGAAGACAGCGAACAACTTGTAGATGAAGGTACATCGCAAGAACAAAATCAGCGATTGCCATTTTCTTGCATAACTAATGATCGAATAACCACACTGGAATGTGCTATTGAGGAATTAAAATCCCAAGTGACTAAAATTACAGAAGAGTTTAGTCAGCACCGTTTTCACTTCAATAAGATGCCTGAAAGCCCATTAACACCAACAATTCACGACAATGGTCATAAATCTCGCGTGACCGATGATCTCGTTGAACGGTGTCTTACCATGCTACAGAGAGAAAACAGCCAATTAAAGAAAGAAAATGAAGCTCTTAGGCACAGAATCAACACCGTTTCTTACGTTATAGCTGATTTGAATACGAAAATCAAAGATGTAGAGAATGAAAAATCAAGTCTACTTACGGCCATCAAACTCATATATGACGACTACCGAAAGGTATGCGAGAACGTCGAGTCATCCGATAAACTTATAAACAATTACAAGGCATGCGGATCGCAGAATAAAAGCACAAATGAATTAAACCCTAAAAAGGCCCAAGTAGAGAAATGGCACACTGTACATCAATCAACTGGAAAACGTAAAACGAATAGCATCATTGCTCCCACTGACGAAGTCATCAACAGATATGAAGTTCTCAGTGAACTATCTCAAGACGAAGATGAGACGCCGCAAAACATTCAACAGACAAATGACAGAAGTGATTTAAAACAAAAGCATAAACTGACAGGAACGAATAATTCAACGACCAATTCTGTCGAACACTCCAATGGTCAACCTTCTTCTTCACCTAGTCGTTGCAAAATTACCATAGTTGGAGATTCTATGCTTAGAATGCTTAATCCCAACCGACTGCGTAGAAACCTGAAGAGAAGCGTTAGCGTCAAAACCTTCCCTGGAGCTCGCCTGAAAGATATGAAACATTATATTAATCCTACGTTAGAATCTTCACCTGAATGCATTGTTATCCATGCAGGAACAAATGACCTGAAGAACAAGTCAGCCCAAACAATAACAGAAGATATTTGTGCCCTTGGAGAACAAATCCTCAGTTGTCTGCCTAAGTCTAAAGTAGCCATATCGCAAGTGATCACCAGGACGGATGATCCTAACCTTTCAGGGAAGATCAATGAGGTAAACACAAACATCTCTAAATTGTGTAGCGAGAGAAAATGGGGCGTAATATCTCACGAAAACATTAAGAGTAACCACCTAAACTCTTTTGGTCTACACCTCACTAGAGCAGGATCTGCTATTATGGCTGCGAATTTCATTAAGTTTTTTAAAAACTTTAATCAGTATTGACTAACCAATGACATAATTCCTGATGAACACAGCTCCATGACAAATAACGAGAACGCAGCCTTGTTATCACACACTTCTAATTATCCTAAACTTAAGGGATTCAGAATTGGACATTTAAATATTGCCAGCCTAATAAAACACATCGATGAACTGAAAGCTTACCTATCTGAACATCAATTCGAAATCTTTACTATTAGCGAAACTAGATTAGATAGTGAAATTGACGTTGGCACAGTTGAGATCCCTGGCTATAATATAGTCCGTCGTGACAGAAACAGAAATGGAGGTGGAGTGGTAATTTACGTCCGAGACAACATTCCTCATCTTAGGCGTGACGATTTGCTCGTAGACGAGTTAGAAGCAATTTGTCTTGAAATCAAAAAACCTAAATGCAAACCCTTTTTAATAGCAACTTGGTACCGCCCACCCAACTCTTCGGTAGAGATCTTTGACAAATTCGAGAATTTTCTTTATTTAGCTGAAAATGAGAATATGGACTTAATTATCACCGGTGATTTCAACTGTGATCTACTTACTACAAAACCAAACATACACACGAAGAAACTTTTAGACCTTCTTGATATTTATCAAATGCAACAGCATATTAAGATTCCGACGAGATCAACATTAGATACCAGCACATTAATCGACCTAGTAATTACTAAAATCGAAGACACTAAAACCATCGATAGCGGAGTCATTGGACTGGGGATCAGCGATCACGACCTCGTGTACATATGCCGCAAAATTAGCCTCCCGAAACAGAGACCGAAAACTATTGAAACAAGACAATTTAAACACTTCGATTCTGTCGCTTTTCAGAACGACCTTCGTGAAGCATTTACTACGTGTACCTTCCACTCCGACCCGAATATTATGTGGGAAGAATGGAAGACGACATTCCTGAAAATTGCAAATTTCCATGCTCCCATTAGGACTCGTAAAGTAAAAAGTACTCACACTCCTTGTATAACTGAGGATATTAAAAAGCTTGGTTATCGTAGAGACTATCTTAAAAAGAAAGCAGTTAGACTTAATTCGAACAACTACCATATTGCCTATAAGTTGTGCAGAAACCAAGTCACCAAACTTATCAGAAATGAAAAAACCAAGTATTATAATACTAAGTTAAAAAATTACAACAATAGCAAGGAGTGTTGGCTAACTATAAACAAACTATTAAATAGGCAATCCAAATCAACAATGATCAACAGTATTAAAGTAAAAGGGTCGGATGTGACTGGCGACAAAAACATCGCTGAACAGTTCAATAACTATTTCTGCTCAATCGGACCAGAGTTAGCAAACAATATTTATTCCACTGGCATTGATCCACTTAGTTATGTGACTCCGGTATCGTCTATATTTGAGGTCCACGATATAACATATGAAGAAGTAAACTGCGTTATTCAAAACTTGAAAATGAGTAAATCACCGGGTCTTGATAATATTTCTGTTAAATTACTCAAGGGAGCTGGTAATTCGATAATACCGACGATTACTTATTTGTCTAACTCATCCTTGCGTACTGGGATTTTTCCAGATGATTGGAAACTTGCCAAAGTCATTCCAATTTATAAATCGGGTGAAAAAT
This sequence comes from Heliopora coerulea, assembly GCA_030142905.1. Classification (NCBI taxonomy): domain Eukaryota; kingdom Metazoa; phylum Cnidaria; class Anthozoa; order Scleralcyonacea; family Helioporidae; genus Heliopora; species Heliopora coerulea. The sequence goes on along the minus strand of JASJOG010000122.1, from coordinate 553,140 downwards.
CAGACCGCGGTAACTACCGACCTATATCTGTTATTACTGCTATCGCCAAAGTATTTGAGAAACTTGTTTACAAACAGGTAACGGTTTATTTGGAGGTAAACAATATCATTTCAACAAACCAATCAGGCTTTCGATCTCGCCACTCTACTGAAACCGCACTTCTTAATTGTACAAATCAGTGGCTTGTGAACATGGATAACAACCTAATTAATGGCGTTCTTTTTCTAGATCTAAAAAAAAGCATTTGACACTGTTGATCATAACATACTATTATCAAAACTACAACTCTATGGAATACGAGGGACAGCGCATAGATGGTTTCAATCCTATTTAAAAGACAGAAAACAAATATGTAAAATTAATCAAACAATGTCGGATGCTAAATCTATTCATTGTGGCGTACCACAAGGGACAAACCTTGGTCCTATGCTCTTCCTCCTCTATATAAATGATCTCCCAAATTGTCTCACTAGAACTAGTTCTGTAATGTTCGCAGACGATACCAGTTTATCATGTGAAGGATTGTCATCGGCAGAAATTGAGGGAAAACTAAATCACGATTTAGAAATGGTTCATATGTGGCTGACAACAAACAAACTAACTTTAAACCAGGAAAAGACTGAATATATGATTATTGGCTCACAGCAAAGACTTGATCTTATCTCTGAAGACATAAACATCAGTCTAGCGAATGAGCCAATATCACGTGTTCAAACTAAAAAAGTCCTTGGAGTCATTATCGACGAAAAACTTAAATGGCATGAACATAATGCAAAACAATGTAAAACTTTATCCTCATGCATTGGATTATTAAGAAGAGCTCGAGACTTTGTTACACAAGATGTCTTGGTAACAATGTACAACTCACTCTTTCTGCCGCACTTTACATACTGTTCTACGGTATGGCAAAATTCTAACACTGATCATATTAACAAACTCCACAAATTACAAAAAAGAGCTGCACGTGTGATAACAAGGTCTACTTATGATGAAAGGTCATCCCAAATTTTTGAAATGTTGAACTGGAAATCCATTAAAGAAATCTTAGAGGAAAGGCAATTGGTAATGACGTTCAAAGCACTACGAGGACTTAGCCCAAAGTACCTAACTCAGTTATTTAATCTAAACAGCAATACCAGTCACGAACTTCGTAGTAATAATCGATATCTTCATTTGCCTAAACCTCGCACAAATTTTTTAAAGAAGAGTTTCTCTTATCAAGGAGCTGTGTCCTGGAACAAATTACCTAAGAAGGTAATCGACAATGTCATAAAAGGTAATATGTCACTAACATCATTCAAATCGTTTATTAAAAACCCTTTTGTAAGAAATTAGATATAGTAAACTAAGCACTCTTATGAATATTAGAAGTAGTTTTCGAGTAGAATTCCAAATCTATAAATTTTATTTTGTTAATAATTAGAATAATTGTGTACGTCTATGTATAAAATAGAATGTTAATGTTAGTTTTATTAGTGATACACGGCCATTTGAAAATCAGCATCGTTGAAATGCTACCGTGTTTTAAATAAGATTAAATAATAATAATAATAATTAAATAAAGATCCGTCCTCAGGGTTAAAAGAATGAATGCTCGAATAACGACCATGTTTTATCGGCGGTATTTCGCGCTGATATCTTTTATACTTCTCAGTCCATCCGTTCAAGTAAGATTTCTTATTCGGTGAGCAGATTACTCATCCTAGAAAAGGCTAATTATCGTAGATTACCGGTCGTATAGTAGCTTGCAAAATACTTACAATCGAATATGATTTTGGTATTTTTTGTTGTCGTAAAAATTTGAGAAGTTCCTCATAATCACAAAATTGGTAACAAATATCTAAGAGGTGCTATGATGAAGATTTATACAAAATATTCAACCAGAGGCCCAACAATTTCGTAAGGAAGATAAAACGAGTTACGAAAAGGACGAAATAAGCAAAGAAAACATGAACGAGTTTTTCAATCTCATTTTTGACCAAAACTGACAATTTTTACAACTAAAAATTAGAGTTAGTGGACGATAGCTTATACACTAACTTTAGCAACTCTTATTCAATTACATAATTAACTTGTTGTTTGTCTATAGCTCTATGTTTATAGCACTATGTCTATAGCTCTGAACAGGCGATTGTTTGAAGAACGTTGAGTCCTAACAGACAGCCATTGAGAAGTACCTCAAAACTCTAGGCTTTCATGCTGTCTGTCACTCATCATCTTTTCTCCATTGAACAACCAACTCCAGTAATTAAAACTACTGAGCCTCAAGCCAACTAAATATATTTATTTCATTATTCTTACTGAGATTCCAAGCAGTAAGGGCTGCTTAAAACACCTCCTTCTGCCTAAGATGCCAAAGACTAGAATGCACTCTTCGTTCTAAGGTACGCAGCGTCTCGAACTTGCCCAACGTCAACGGTGTACCCGATCCTTCAACAATCTCGATACCCAAAGATTTGGACCTGCTGAATACTCTAGAGATGCAAAATCTCTATCTCAAGCGACAACGTTCAACCGCAGGCGGCATATGGACACTGAAAGCTCGTCTATCCGAAGAGAAAAAGAGTCATAAACAAGATGTGAGGGTCGAAGCGCCAGCCATCACCTCGTCTTTACACCTTGAACGTTCATGAATACGTCCAATCACGACAGCCTTTAACAAAGAGCAGATATCCCAGATCACTGAAATAGTTAAGACGTCCATCGAAACATTCTTCGAGGACCACCCACCAAGAAACACTCCCGGCATTCAACGCCAAGCACTCCAACAACAGAATGATTCATGCGAGTTCGTTCATTGACCAAGCATGCAAAATCTTCCAGGTGACGGTGCAAAGATGAACAACTGCTGAACCAATCCTTCCCAATACTTATTTCTTGTAATCTACCACCAACCATACAACCGCTGTTCAAACGTCGTACTACCCAGGTGAAGGATTATTTGCGCTTTGAATCCCTGCTGACACTATAAATTTCACAGTTTCCGCTTCCGACATATTATTGAAACGTCGGGAACCACAATGAACATCCACAAGTTCAAGTTGAACTCTGTTGAATACAACTCTGATTTTTGTACGTCACTAAAACACCTCGTGTTTGACCCCCTAAAATTGACCTTAAGGGCTGATTACTAGGGGTAATTTCAGCCCGGACTGAAATGCAGCCAGGTAGATCGCGTTGAAAAAAGTCCCCGAAAGCCGAGGAAGTATGGGGAAGTGCCGAGCCTGTTAGCCCGAGGGACTTTTCCAAAGCTCGCGAAACTAGAGGGGAAATTTAGTCGCTCATTTCTCCACATGTCATGGTGTTAATTTGTGATACAATGATGATAGACGAAATTTACTTGTTATTGTACTTCTTTTTGGGATGCTAGTATTAATCGTGGTGGGTACCAGCCCTTGTATAAAATGAGTTGTTCAATGCTTAAATTTATAAGCATTATTTGATGTTTACTAATGTATGTTAATGAGGAAGAATGGGAAATTTTCCTTCCTTTGAGAGAAAATTCGTAAAATTATGTATTCTGATTAGGGAATTTAGGGATTAAATCTCCACTTCAGAACAATAGAAGCGTAGATAATCACGGTATTACATGAAATGTTTCAGCCCCGTCTAAAACTGAAATTGAAAGTGAACCCAGGCAGGAATTTTTTGGTAGCCTTTGTTGTATTGGTCATTTACATCTTCGTTTGTGGGTCAATCCTCTTTTCAGCACAGGATTAAATTTTTTCGTTCGATTTCCCAGGATTTTCCAGCCCGGCTAACTCAAACTTAGCAGAAACATTTTTCATGTAATCGCTTGCTCCGTTTTTCAAGTATTTAATCGTAAGGACGTGTTAACCGAGCTGGGATTCTTGTCTAGATAGAATATCTCGATGTTATTAGTTTCTTAATTCGATTAATAAAAAAACTGGAGTTTAACCTAACAGTATTCGACGCCGTCATTATTTATCCGTGTCTTCTGGTAAGTAAAAAAAAAAAATAAAAATTGATAAACATAAGTAAGATAAACCGACGTGTGGATTTGAAAAGCATGGTACCAATTAAGTCTAACTTTCGTATGCCATTGCGTATAAGACGCCATTTGTAAAAAAAATATTTAGTAGTTTATAAACATCATTTCTCTTTATTTACTGGTTTTAATATCATTATTTACTGATAACCTAAAGGTGTGACTTGATGAACAGCAAATCATTTTACAACAAGCACTTTGGCGCTTAAACAAAACTCTCATTATTTGTAAATCAGTGTTTACATGATTTATAAACAATCCAGATTACTTTTAACAAATATTTCGTTATTTCACAAATAATTTCGGTTTTATTTACCTACAATGTCTAAGTTACTTGTATAAAAATAATTACTTATAATGCAACCATTAATGACATATGACGAATGTATTATTTATATTTAATAAAACATTTCTTGTCTTGAACTTTTCATTATTTGAAAATAATACCCACTATATGTGAATCATTTCTTTCGTCGAAGTAATTAGCAGTTTACTGTTGGAAGTTGAGAACGAGGAAACGTTCTGTCACAATGCAAAATGGTGGAAAACAAGGTTGGAAAACCAAAAGTACCTGAAAGAAGCAACGAAATCGTAAATATGATATCCTTAGAATTCTCCATTGCTTGCTTAAGAAAGTACTGCAGTAAGCCAGGCCTGACGTCCGACGACGGATCTATTTCGTCATCATATCTTCCCGCCCATTTAGCCAGAATATTTCCAGATCTCTTATGCCTAGAGTACATCGAACCATATAAAACACCTGCAAATGCTACGGTGGAATAGCGGTCAAAGAGGACGGGTACAGCCCCCTTTGGAATCTCGGGAATAAGGAATCTGTAAGCCTTGGTCACGTAAACAAGTTCATCATTATCAAATGCTTTAACTGTGTGCGGGAGGCCACATTTATACTCTCTTACAGTAAACCACAGTTCGCTTCCTGTTACGATATCAGCTTCACGTAGTTGCGATAGCGATAAAGCAAAGTTGCAGTCCACTTGTCCAATATTTGCAGCTGTATTTTGCTGTTCAGATTGTTTAAATATTTGTTCAAAGTGTTCTCGATAAACATTAGGGGCTGCAAGGTCATGCAAATGCTGATCTCTCAAAAACTTTCGGAAAATCTGAATCTCTACTGACTTATTGTTTGTCTCATAGTCTTCTAATATGCCATTGTACCTCTCAAAACTGAATAGCCAAAAACTATGCACTGGTCCATTGTCTAAAATACAGTCTGCTAAATGCATGTGAAGATGCATGTTTGGAGTAACCTTTGCACTACCGTACAAACGCTCAAACTCTTTACAGAACAGCACCAACAACGAATGGGCAGTTCCAACGTCTTTAACTTCATTCATTGGTGTAGAAAGAATCCGCCATGCGTGTACGAATAGTGTCCAGCACTGATAATGTTCCAATTGTAATCTGTTGCGCACGGTGAACAACGAAAACATAGTAGTCCAAGACTTCCACTGTTCCGCAGTAAAACCAGCAAAAGACTTAGCGACTTTAAAAAGAAGTCGACCTATTTTGCACGGAGATTCAGTCCCATCAATCACGTTCTGAACCGCTTGCAAGTCACCTACATCCAAATGTTTTTCATTAAACCAGATTTCAACCATACGTTTCACCGTTCCCAAAAAAAGATTGTGCATTGGATCCACAATGGTGAAACGAACGCAGTAAAAGTAGGGTAATCTGTGAAGTTCATGTAGCGCGTTCCGTATAAACTTGTCAATTTATCTGCATCTTCCTGGCTCGTTTGGCATGAAATCTCGGCCGCCTGACGCCTGTGTTCATCATTTTGTCTTCGAGGACAAGGTTCGAATCCAGAGTAATCGGAAGATTCCCCGATTCTCCCAATCTCGAATTTCTTTTTGCACTTGCTACACCCTGCTGCAGATGCGTGACCAGTAAACCCACAAACTTTTCGACTCGCTAGAACATCACAGGGAACACACAGTAATGCAGCCTTGAAAATCTGGGGGGAAAGAGGTGACCTTGAGTGCGTTAGCGCGACACCAGGGTTCCAGAGCTGTAAAAGTTCATCTACCAGAGGCGATAAATACGGATTAATTGTCAGAGACGGTTCGCATGGTCCGGGAATAATCCCAATGAGAAAAACGTTTTCTCGCTTAAAACGTTCACTTCTTTGCAGGTTCATTAATACTAAATATATTACTCCAACGGAATATGTCGTGTGCACAAATGGTTGCATCCAGTCAACGTTTAACATCAATGCATAATTGCGAAGCTCGATCAAAAAAGGAGTGCCATCAAAACACTGAAAATCTTTCCAAATTCGACCATCGAAAACATCGCACAAAACTTGCGCAAAAGATCTAATCTCTCTATTTCTCCACAACTGGCATCTCTCTGTGAAGCCACTTCTTCGAGTGAATGTTTGCAACGTCTTGATCAAACTTTGATAGCAGTACACTTTATGTGGATATAAGCGTTTGGATCCGTTTTTTAATGTTACTTCTTTCAAAAAGAAAGTTCCGCATTCTTGACGTCTCCACTGTTGACGATATTGAGGGAATTTTATAAATGTACAACGTTTGGAAACATGGCGACCTTCAATAGAGTTATAACAGTCTTGAAATTTATGAATATTATGAGATTTAGGGCAGACGACGTATTTTACGAATTTATCATTAAGTAGGTGAAGTTCTTTTTTTAAGCTATACAAGGACTATGGAAAACCAGCAGCTATGTCCTGGAACCAGGTATTTGACCACGAAATTATCTCAAACAATCTCTTTAGAAACGTTATAAGGCAGGCCATTGCACTATCAGGAACATGAAAAACGCTCCAAAGATGACATAGTCCAACTAAAACCCACTGAAGGATAACTGATTGCTCACGCTTTTCTTCGGATGATTCTTCGTCTATAAGTAGTATTAAATCAAAGGTTAAGTTCTCGATGAAGTCTTCGTCAATATCAGCTGTTAGTTCGTCATCCCAAATTTCACCCTCGGGCAGCTGGAAATACTCGTCTTCTTTAGCAGCTTCAACGTCACTGATGTCAAAAATCTTGCTGGAATGTTCCTCTTTGTCAGAAATTACGTCTCCCATATCCGAATCACTTGGTAAGTCGAGAAATAGGTCTTCGTCACTGCTTTGTTGCAAAGAGGGGTCTTTCTGCCATAAACCAGAGAAGTCATCAAAGTATCTTTGCTTATGGTTCACATAAGTACGGTATGGTACAATTTTTTCGCAATGGAAACAGAATCTTTTCGACAACACGGAACCGTCCATTATCGTACAACAGGAAAAAGACAAACAAAATATCACCCCACTCGGGAATGCATTTTTAGTGGCTATCAGAAGATATGGAACGAACCATGTCACAAACTATAGGCTTTTTCCCGCTACCTGATCACCTATAGCGATCCTTATGCCGATCAAGTCTCTGGTGAAAAAAATACACAAAACCTTTGGAAATTGTGTCATGGAGCAACCACATGAAAGCACATCAAATATAATTGAGGCGCTGAAACTCATTCCTAAAAACCAGGAGCAGTTACTACAAAGGACAAGCAAATTACTTGAAGCTCAAAAGAGCAATCATCGCTCACCAGGCACCGCAAGCAAAATACCAATCGAAGTGAAGGTAAAATCAAAACAATTTATTAAGGGTTTATATACTGGTATAATACAGTATTAATAAAAGTTATACGTTAGATAATATGTGGTGTTTCACCGCACACAAGTACAGGGCCACCCAGAGGGGGGGAAGGGAGGGCAACTTGCCCCGGGCCCCTAACTGGATAGGGGCCTCCTAAAATGTTTGAGCTTTACGTTTTTGACATAACGAAGATTAAAGACAGTGACATAACGGACGGCAGTTGGGTTAGAGCAATTACTGCCCTCAAAATGCAGAGAAACAGCGTTTCAGAGCGTTGGAGCCCAAAAAGGGGGACGGGGCCCCAAGGAAGGGGGTTTATAACATACACGACGTTATCAAGGGCCCTAAATCGATATTTTGTCTCGGGCCCCACAAAACCTCTCGGCGGCCCTGCACAAGTATATAACACTAACAGTATAGTACGTACAGGTTACTGAATATAAAGTGCCCTTCAGTCAGAACGTCAGGTTGTACATGTAGTTCTTGCAGTTTTTAGGATCATTGTAGATTCCAGCAATGTTGTCAGGAGTTCTAAATTAAGTCATATAATTACAGTGTGAAAAAATAGAACCATAAGTTATAGTAATAATAAATTAGAGCGAGATAAACGTGTACTGTGCTCAGGTATACAGTACATGAAAATAGTGTCCAAATGACAGAAATGCAGTTTGCAGCTACGAACAACAGCAAAAGATTCAGTTGTTAATCTGTAGGATTTTTATCAGAAGTTTTCAACATTGGCTACTTTATCTAATTATGTTTTTATATTCCTTTCCAACAGAGAAACGTTCGAGTAGCTGTAAACAATCTTTCCACCAAAGGGGCTTCACTCAAAGGTAAAAACCATCCTTAAGAAAACATTAATTCATAAACACCTATTTTGCAGCGATTTTAATAAGGACTGTAACTGGCTAATTTCCCAACAGCAGCCCCAACAAGAAAATACAACTTTAACCCCAAAATACTCTTGAATTTTTAGTTAGTTTTTGTAGAAACAAGGATTTTTCTGTGAAATATTACAAGCCAATATATCAGGTTCTGGACACATTCCACAAACGTTAGGAAAGAAACCTTTTTGTCTTTATTATTTGGGATTGGCAACAACATGTTTACAGTTCTTCAGGGATCTATTCAAACACAGTCAAAGATCTGATTGTTGTGCTCACTTTCACCATCATTATGACCCAGACTTTTCCTTTCAAGGGTACAATTAGTGGCATTTTGCTGATTATTGTAGTATCAGCTAAAAGCCAGACATTCACTTGAGTATACAAACTATACACATGTCAACCTGGCCCATTTAATTTAATCATGAGATGAAATGAAAGCTGTATGCTGTAAGGTTTCTTTTGTAATTTTATCTCTCAAAAAATACACACTGTAGTGACTCACATCTACATGTACTTTATGCTTATACATAATGAATTACAAAATTAAAATACATACGTAAAAATGGCTTTAGCAGTACAAGGAAATTAAAGTAATAACTCATTCATAACTCCAAAGTTCAACATTCAATGCTCCATTTGCAGTTATTCTTCTTTAAAAATGTCTACAATAAAAGAAATTTACAGTGTATTACAATGTAATATTAGCTAGCAAGGTGATGCCTGTGCTTAAGAGGAAATGCAAGTACAGAGATGCCAGCAAATATAAAATGAACTGAAACACTTTTTCTGCTGTGTGATATGTCAAGACAGCAGCAAATACTGTACATGTACCTAGAAATGCCATTTGAATTCATGAAATTTCTTTTCATCACGTTTTCATTTGATAGGCATCAATACTTTGGTTAGTTTACCAACATGACTAGATTACTATGCTGATTATCTTTCTGACTGGTACTTTGGAGAAGTATTATCAAGACTTTGAACTGATCTCTTATATTTCCAAACCAATGTTTGGATGCTGGAAAAATTTATTTTGAGCTGAATAACTTTTCCTAGTATTACTTTTCAGCTATGAACTAGATGAATGTTCATTAATCTTAGATTGATTATCATTGTAGATATTGTTGTTTGTGAAATTGCTTTTCCAATGTAAAAACAAAATGTTAGTGTTAAATATTATTCAAATAATTATTGAGCTTTCATTATGATTTGGCTTAAAGCCATTTGCTGGGCAAATACATTCATTATACAAGTTGGCTTTTGATCTGGTTCTTCCATGATTACATGTACAACAATATTGATGAAAAGTTAAACATTATACTGCTGTACCACTTATCTGCATAGATGGTGAATGTGTCTTGCTTTGGAACTAGATGAAAATCAATACCATTGAAAATGCAGCCTGCTTTGAAAGAAATCCCTTTCCAGCAAACAACTGAGTTATGCCTATGTAATTCAGGAAAATGTCAACATGGGAATTATCATAAAGAAAAATGACTATCTGTTTTAAAACATAATTCTCGTGTAATTTGAAATGACTAAAGTAAAATATAGGTCTAGCTACAATGGAGAATTTGTGGAAATACTACACGATTCATTTTAACTAAATCATTTTTTGGTGAATTAAATTATTTGGAGATAATATATTAATATAAAGGTTTGTGTATTACAGAAGAATAATTCTTTCAAAGTCCCATAAAACAAAATACTTCAATTGATCCCTCTTTCACCAGTATAACATGGTATTACTGAACTGATTTTGTTCCAACTCTACAATAATGATTATACTTTCCGACTCCTACTTTAATTCTGCACCAGTTGATTTTGAGCTGATTAAATCTGCGAACAGCCATTGATGCCAAAACAAATTTGAATTGTATCCCCTGTGTCTCCGAATTTGAAATGTTTTAAGGCTGCCACCTCATAACAGATTATTTATCTTTCCTAATAATACAGCTATTTGGGTACTTTTAGTTGGATTTATTTGTAACTCAGGTAATGAAGACGGAGATTTCTGTTAAACCGTACAATGGCTGAAAAAAAACAAAAGAGGAAAAACTCAATATGTTCATTCAAGCAAATAATGAGTTTGAAAAATTTTTTAAAAAATGAATAAGCAGTGAAATTAATCAGAGCCAAAATGATGGGCAAAGATTTCTTGAATTGCCAGACGAAATCATACTTTAGTTACAGTATTTACTGTAGTGCTTAACACTGTATAGTATTGTGTATGTAATCATATATTGTATTTAACTCATATAGTGGTGGCCTTGTCAATGACATTGGGGAATCACCTGCCATCTGGTATGTAATTCTGAACTAAATTACGCTAAATTCATAAAACATTTTCAGCTTCCGGGCACCTAACAATGAGGCAGTGAACAAAGAGCTGATTAAAAATATGAAACCCTTGGAAAACATGGACAAGGTTGATGGCTACGTGATGCAAAGTAAGGGCACATTCCATCTGCTTATGAATAATCGTTCAATATTCTGCATAGTCCGTTGGCTACTAACTTCCCGACGAAAGGCCTTCGCTCGAAACGTCGAAGTTTCTTTTCGTATATTTCAGGTAGTTGCTTCACCCAAAGTTATGGCATCTTGTTATCCTCGACTACCTACACTGGCACCCATTGCTCAAGTACAACAGTTATTTACATGTTCACGAAAACGTACCCTTTCTCTGCTTTTTCTTCCTCTTCGTAAAGTGATTTGGGTATGAATACAACCCATTTACGTTGAACTTATAATGGCAAAATTTGCTTCGTTTGATGTAGCAGTTCCCTCATTACTTTCTAAGGCATAACGAAAGGCTTTCCTTGGCAGAAGTTACGACGTTCTGCCTATAATAATAAGTTGTGCGTGAGATCGTTGTGAACTGTGCTAGGTTAACAGGAAAAAACGATCCTTTGGACGAAGAATGGCATGGTCAGCAAAGTATACAAAGAAGTACATTAACTGTCACGTTAGATGTAAGATTTGTAACAAAGACCCCCATAAAGCGCCTGTTCATATGAGCCGAGCCAGCCCGGTAGCCGAGATGATGACGTAGTACTGAGATCCTGCCTCATATAGTACTTTCATATGTTTTTAACTATGTGCTCATATGGAAGCTATGCCATCCCGGCATAAGTAAGGCGGGATCTCAGTGAAGTGGGATAAAAGTCTTCCATATGAACATAAATTTGCCGAGCTGGGCCTGTGAGCAGGGATAAAAACAACCTCCCGTTACTGCGACAGAACGCGTGATTGCAATCAAAATGGTGGACGTTAGGGATGAGGAAAGTGAATTGCAAAAGAAAAAAGCGTTTCGTTGGAGTTCAGAAATGATTCAAAACTTGATAACTTGCTTAACGGCCTACAAAGCACGAATGGAATATCATGCGATTGATTTCGATGGGGACAAACCGGCTCAGTACAAAGAGTTACGAAAAGATATGGCTAAACTTTACAAGATGAAAGATGTTTCGTTGTTTGGCCCAGTGTCGTTATAGACCCCTAATTGCTCACTTGAAGATATGATCGAGGAAGAAAAAAAGAAATTTTTAGTGGGACAAAAGAAAGAAAATTCCCAAATTCAAAAAGGTCATCAAAGGATTCAAGAAAAAGTGAAAGACATAAGACAAAACTTCCCAAAAGCTGTTACTGCAGGCACAAGAAGTGGAAGCGGGAAAATCGTCTACGAGTTTTACGACGAACTACTACGTATTTAAGGGGGATATCCATCGACAGAACTCCTTACGTTTGGTATTGATACTGAAAGTCTTATTCGTGAGCAATCTGCATCAGAAAAAGAAACCCAGAATGATGCAGATAGCCAGCTAATTGATGTGAGTCATGAAAAGGAAAATTTATTAGAAACTGGAAATGGTCCAGACAAAGAATCCACTTGCACTATAAAAAGAAAAGCCCAAAACCAAGTGCCCAAATTGATTGACAATAAGCGGAAGCATCTTGAGAAAACGTTATCAGCATCCCAACATGATAAAATGTTGCTAGATGGAGCTAAAGAAGATAGTAAGTTCCGAAAAGATCTGTCAGATTGTATGAATCGTTCTACTGAATCTTTTACCAATGCAATGGATGGGATAAACTCTACCTTGGTGCAATTGGGTAAGAGTATCTGTCAGTCAGTTGAAATGTTGTCAAGAGCAATGTTAGCCCAGCAGCAACAGTCACAACAACAACAACAACAACAACTGCCTGGTAGTATTAACCATAACATCTTCTACAAAAACCCAAACATTTACCCACCAATGGGAATGCCACAGGCTGCATTTCCACCAAATGATGAGACACAAAAAAGAATGGAACAAAACCTCACAAGTTTAACTCCCCTGATGCAAAATCATTACCAAAGACCAAGTTCAAACGAACAACAAAGGTTTTATTAACTATGCTCAACATATTTGCCAGTTTTTCAAGTTATTTACTGCTTAAAAACTTGGTATAAACATGCCCGACATTGTTCTTATTATGTTGCAAAAAGTCAGACAATTAGTCTATTCACCCAATAGTATTATATTGACATTTTAGAATTATTTTTTGAGTTTGGTAAATAGGCAATCTAAAGTTGTGTTAACGTATAATAGTTGACACACACTGCAATATTGTAGGAGCTAATATATTCTATATCTGACTAACATGAGTGGAAAAATAATTTTCTTCATGCAGGCATAGGCTAAAGCAACATAAATTTAGTTTGTAGTCATATTGACCATTTCACATTACAAATAATTGAATCTAAACAATTCTTGCCCGCATGTTTTTTTTTTTCCAAAAACTAGTGCTAAAATAACCAGGTAAACTTTTGAAATGAAGGCTCTCCACTTTCTTTGGAAGGGCCTTCACTTGAAAGGTGAGACTTGTGTGCACATTGCAATGCTGGAAATACCTTAGCTTTGGGGCTGAGATTATGTTAGCAGGAATGGACTCACTGGAGGGGTGTGAGGCTGTACACCCCCTTAGCCTTGGCCTTATTGTCAGGTCCAATTTTGGGGGATTATAACCATTAGCCCCAACTATTAATAATTCAATATTTTGAAAATTTGGGGCATCTTATTTTGTAATACAATACTCTGACCATCTACACAACCCTTTTCCTCTTCATTTAAAAAAATGCAAATAAACTTGCAAATCCTTCTTGGTTGATGGTCACTACCCAGGCTGGATCCATTCCTGTATGTCAGTAATTTTAAGCTGGTATTTATAATTGATTGTTTATAGAAATTCCTACAATAAAATAGAAGATGCATGTGTCAACATGCATTTTGCAACATATTACATTCTGCATAGTGTATATGCAGATACAAACTATTTTAGAAACAGTATTTACACTACCATATCATCAGGTAGGCTCATATGGATATAACTAGTCAGTATGTTTCTTACAACTTCACCTTCACCATTATTGCAGGAATACACAGGATCGGGTAAGTTACGAGCTTCTTCTTCATTCCTTTTGACATGTTCATTTTGACTGGTTACAATGTCGTCATTAATGTATGATGAGTACGGCTCACAATAGTTATGTAACACAAAGCATGCATAGATGACCACTGGTACTTTTTCTAGCTTCAAGTCAATCTTTTTTGTCAAAACAGCCATCGTGCTTTCAGTCTCCCAAAGGCACATTCAATCGGGTTACTAGCTGATCTTAACATATTGTTAAAAACAACTTGTTCATAATTTTCGCATGTGTTCTATTCTTTCAAGCAGAAACGTGTAAGTGGGTAAGCTGGATCACCAATAAGGTAATTTGGGACTTTTTTATAGCCAGGCAAATTTGGTTGAAAGACTGCCGGCAGTTCTCTCATTCATAGTTTATTATTCCCTGACAAATTCGCAAAGACTTTAGCGTCATGTACGCTGCCTGGCCAACAGCATTCAACGTCCATAAATGTTCCTCGATAGTCACATACTGCTTGCCCATTCAAGGAGTGAAAACCCTTGTAGCAATAGTAATCTTGAGGATTATCTGATGGACAAATTATTGGTACGTGTGTACCATCTATGCAGCCAAAGGCTTGTTGCATTCCAAATTTTGATTCAAACTCGGCTACTTTCTGTCTCATCTTATCTTCATCTTTTGGCAGATGTATGTATGTAGGGCCTAACAGTTTTAAATATAGATGTGCACTTTTCAGTTATTATGTTGGACGTAGTGTTAATTGCAATGCCAAAAGCGTCAGCTGTCATACATAACGAACCTGTATCTTTTAAGAAGTATAACGTGACCGCTAATTTATTTTCAACGCTCACTACTCTTCGGTTAGAACTATTTGAATTTGGGGCAATTAAAGGACGCAACTTTTCGTCTAGCTGTAGAAAGGCTTCTTTTGACATTCTAAAATTCTTTTTCCATGTTTCCTGTTGGGCTATACCATTAAGCATATTTTGCCACCATTGATCCGTTTGACCTGGTTTAAACCAACAACTTCGTTTCGCCCGCCTTAATCGTCTTTCTTTTATCTTCTTCAGTCTCTTTAGAAAATAGCTACGCTTTCGCAGATTTGCTTGGCACAGAGCATCATGTAATCTCTTTTCGTTTAATTTGTACAGCAAAATCAATCCATATAATTGAACAAGTACAGATAGAAAAGATATTAATTGTAAACAAATGAAGGGAAATAGCATGTTTTTCTTCGCCATTTTAAAATAATATGTTTTCCCCCGGTTTAGCGGACTCGTCCCAGTTTTCTATAACGCGCACTTGTTAGGCAAAGGTGGGATAATCGGCCGGATGAAATTCCATTTGAAATGGACTTGAAATTCATCTCGGCTGTCCCGGCTAACCTGGCTGGCTCGGCTCATGTGAACAGGCCCTAAATCTACCGTTACGCACCTCACTTTGTTTACAGTTCGTGCTTATATGCAGGAATTCTTTCGTTTCTAGTTCCTTTTTCATAACATGAAATGTAGATGTCAAGGACTTACGATTTCTAGGCCTTGTAACCATTGCAGTATTCCAACTAGTATAAAATGATTTCACAAGCTGCATACAGGGTTCCTTGGAGCCCATTTTTCTCTTTACTGTGGCCCTAGTCGGTCAATGCCTTTAAATGAACCGTCCAGGTTAATACCTCCGTTCGGAAATAGTTAAACCAGTGATTATAAGCCATACAATATAAAACGATGGAGGAGGATTTGTTCTCAGACAACTTCTAATCGACAACAGAGAAGCTGCGATAATATCGATACTTCCGACACCGGTAACACTTCCCCCGGTATCGAAACAATGCGGCGCGTAGAGCAATGTACAACAGCACTGAAGGGAGTTTTGGTAATCTTTAACATTTACTCGGTATGCTGAATTGGCGAGGTCAATTAATATCATAATTTCTCCCTTCAATACAGACTCTACTTCATATCGATGTGGTACTGTTACTAACGATGACTAAAATAGTTGATATTGCATCGTCTCATTGACATGGCCACGGGTATCGTCCAGCTCTATTGCTAACAACCGAAATTCTAGGTCCCAGAAATAACAATTGCCATGTCTTTGATGATTTTATCGACCTAACACAGTATCCAAATGACCTGCTCACTTGACAAAAGATCAAAATATGAATGGCCTCATAAAAAAGACCGGCTACTAATAGAAATCTATTGAAACCTGTCCAAAAGTTGAGGGTACTTCTTCGTAAATAATAAACCAAATACAAACAGTTGAAACAGATGAAATAGATTAATTGCTAGTGACGCAAAAAAATCTGCAGATCATAATGCATTGTAAGAACACAGATCGACTTGTTATTTTCGTTCCATTCTTACGCCTAGAATATGAGCTTGATATGCCCACAACAAAGCAAAAACTTTCTAGCACTTGTTCTGTTGAACCCAAGACAAAGTTTTCCCATATTAGCCTCCTAAGTCCTGACGCTCAATCGCAAAATGAAATGTTGTTGAAGATTGTTGCACGGCAAAGGGAAGAAACAAACAGGCATTACCACCGTCCACAAGAGATCTTAAGCCTCAACTCACATCTAGCAATGAATCATTTAAGTCGTTAATTATAACAGATTCTTTAAATCTTTTCTCCTAGACGTTTCCCCAGAACGTAATATTTCATTAACGATATTCGCACGTTCCCGCCAAAATCACATCAGACAAAAATTAATCAGCATTTACCTGAGACGCTTCGGTCGCAGGAAGCCACGGGACTGATAAGCAAAATGTCTGTTACCTTCATTGATAAATGTCGGACTGATTGCATAATTAATAATTGCAGTGGAAGCGGTGATTTTTGAGGATTTTGGATTTCAAGAATTTTTGAAATTTTTGTACTGTGAGTACATTGCCCCAGTGTACGTACTTTGTCAAAAATGCAGTTCAGCTGAGTAGTGAGAAAGCTGCTTTTCAAACAAAATGCAGCCAGGGCCGTTGCTACTATAAACATCCCCCGCCACGCCTCTCAACACGAATTTCAGATCAGAACATTTTAACGCAACTTCTAGTAAGACATTGGAGTATGAAATGAAAACAAAATACAAGCTGGGCTTTTATTTTTTGGGCATTGCATGGAGGAAACGGGCAAAACAGAGCTTAACGCTAATTTGGTTAATGAGAAGTTTATAGAATATGCAGCTGGTACCTCTCTTAGCCAATACGATCATTTCATATACATATTAAAAGCCTTTGGAAGATTAAATTTGCTCATGAAGTGACCGGTACTTTTCATATTTGGCTCTGTCATCTTTCCTATTTACCGTTGTTTGCAATGTACAGCAACGTAAACCAAACAAATTTCCGCTTGTTAAGTATTAAAAATTCGTAGTCGACATTATTATATATAAAAAATATCATTTATTTTGTTGTAATCCTTATATTTTTAGTTTCGGGGATACATTAAACAATTTTTCAACTTTTTGATGCCCAAGGAATAAAAATAAAAAATTGTAAATAAAAGAATAAAAAAAAAAAGGCCAGAGAAAAAGCTAATCCGCTACTTAGGTTACTGCAAGTATTCCGAGTAAATATTCCCAAGTCACATCCACTACCTTTAGAATCGTAAAATGAGTGACTGGTATCAAGTTTCAAAAACGCCAAAGTTTTCCAAAAACAGTTTTGCCACCTGATTATTTTATTCATTTAAAACGGCTTGAAAGAAGGCAAATAGAACAAACTTTTCCCTGAAATGACCAAACTGGCAACACTGCCAAAAATTGAGAGAGACGGAAAGGCATAATAAGTGGTAAACGCTCTTTAATTCTTTCTTGCGCTTTTTACTATTTTAGGGATATTACAAGACTTGCTTGTTCTTATAATTAATACTTTATATTTTTCGTTCATGTTGTGTCACCATTGCCAACCTAAATGTTTTTTGCTCCCTGGAGTACTCTGAAGATAGTTGCACTTTTAGTTGCACCCTCCACTTTAATCGCCAAAAAAAGATATTAACTAATGACCTCCGAGCTTGACTGTCATTTCGTTTACTTATAGCATAGTCTTTGATTGACCTTCATTTAAATTGGTATTTCATTCTTTTTATTTGTATCTTAAAAATCGGACAAGTAACAAAACTATATATTCCTCCTTTTTCTTCAAAGCCTCGACCGAAAAATAATGAGGAAAAAAAGTGAGAAAGGTAGAGCCATGGTGTTACCCCGACAGGAAGGAGAGCCCATAGGGGATAGCCCCCCCCCCCGAGGATATGGCGTCGTGCGCCATAAAAAATGATGTAATTAAGACCTTTTAGTTTTCGTACTTTACAACATTACAAGACATTTACACGCAGTATTATGAATATTTTTTGTAAACTTTTAATGGTGTTTATTGCTCTTCAATGTGACTAATTTATATGAATTACTTAAAGTTGCTTGTAAAGGCTGTTTTCCACTTGGCGAATTTTATCGCGCGAATCGACATTTCTTTGTATAAATTGACTAGGTTTTTCATTAGTTCCAACCGAGACCATATGAGACAAAAGAAAAAGCAATTTCGCGCGATAAAATTCGCCTAGTGGAAACCAGCCTTAAAGTTTGAGTTAAATGTTTCCAAAATTAAACTTCTTACATTGAAATGTTCATCGTATGTGTATATCTAATCGCGACTCCTTATATTGATATCCTTGTAGAGCTGACATGTATTAAAATCGGCTTTACTCTAGCAATAATTCATATCCTTTTAAATAACACATTATAGAGAAACAAAATCAAAACTGGATTATATTGCAGAAAATTTAAAAAATCGGCAATTACTTTTCTTAAAACTGATGCCAAAAATTTAAAAATTCAGCATAATAACGAATTTTTGTTTTTAAACAAAAAAACTGGCATTATAAAAACCTCAAACTTGATGGAAATGTTTTCACTAGCTGAAAATCAACATCTTCACACAACTAAAGATGGAAGAAAAAATGATGTAAATTTCTAAAACTACCACACATTTGCATGGTTAGTGACTACTGCAAAATTTGAAATATCTAATACCTTTGCAGCGGTAGTAAATTCAATGAATGGTCTGCCATTGCACCTAAACACTCATTGCCTAGATGATGAAAATTCATAAATACACACCATTGCAAGCTTGGACACAGGTAAAAAAAGACTAAATTTACGTTAAATTTGTAACACCTTTGCAATGTATGAAAAGTTAAAACTTCTTCTCGTGTTCCCTATAAGTCCCCTTTCCTTCAGCAGACCACGTTGGCGACCTCTCGGTATAGGAATTGTACTGTTTTCAAATATACTTTCGGATAGATACAACAGTCTATTCCATGTTTTCGTTCATCCAACCTGAACAGAATTCGAATGTTACCGCTTGGGTGCACTTACTGCGCTCCAGTTACATCTTGGCGGCACTTTGTTGGCGTTCGGACTCTTATTTTCTGAACCATTGGAATATGAAGCATTTCAACTAACACCTCCAAACAATGTAGGCAAAAGTGTTTGGCCAGACAAAGTCCGATTCGCGTTTGATATATCATTTTGATTTACAGGAGTTGATGCTTCGTTGCCCTAATCAACGAAGTACAGTTGTCAACGGCAACTTATTTTACAGGCAGAGCAAGAATAATCGTCAATTAAACTTAAAAAACCAGTATGAGACTCAAGGCACCAAGAGACAGCGTTGGCAATTATCCTTCCAAGAGCAGCAGAATCTACTCTGCGGTTCGCCATTTTGTAATTTTGAGTGGTTAATTAAACGCGAATGGCATGACGGACAGATTTCAGATTTCAGCGGAAAAAATTTCTACGCGTATAATATCTTGCATACCATGAATTGATGATATATAAATAATGCTTTGTTTATATACAAGTCAAATTGTCCGTATATCAATAATGGAAAAAAAGGACCATAAAAAATGGGTATTATTTTTAAATTTTGAAGAGTTTACTGCATATAATCTATTAATAAGTACAAATAATATATTCATCATATGTAAATAATATATGCATCATATATATAAATAATCCATGCATTTCATACACTTTAGCTTTTCAATGTACATAGATAATGCTTGTATAATATGTGAACACAATGCAAATAATTTTTATGTAAGTAATGTAGACATTGTCGGTAAATAAAACCAGAATTATTTGTGAAATAACAAAAGATTTGTTAAAAGTAATCAGAATTAATTATAAACAATGTAAATATGGATTTACAAGTAATGTGACTTTGGCTTAAGCGGAAAATAGCTTGTTATAAAATAATTTTTTGTTCATCAAGTCACATCTTTAGATTATTAGTAAATAATGATATTAAAATCAGTAAATAAAGAGAAATGATACTTACAAACTACTAAATAATATTTTTACACATGGTGATTGATAATTACGCGTACTGCACCAGCACTTTGCGGTTCACATCATGCTTAATAGTCAGGTCTCTTAGTGCAAAATATGGCTGGATCGTTACATACGTGACAAAAGCGTCAAATTTGGCACAGAGCTTCCTTAGCACCTACTGACTAATACTGGAGGGGGTGTCCATTGTAAACGGTTCTAGTTTAGGATTAATGGGTATTTGAAGTTTTACCTTAAAATATCGAATTGGGTACTCTGTGGTGGGAATGTGGTGGGTGTTCTTTTGTATAATCTGGCCTAGAGTAATCACGAGAATGACATTTCAAGGCTTAACTGGTGATGTTTAGTTGTTATTACAGTATTTACATTAGTTTTACAAACATACTGACTAGTGCCCAGTCTCCTCTCGCTAAGTGCGATCTTGTTCGGCGTTGCTGCCAAGACTGGCCAATAACAATCCATGTCAGTTTAAAAACCGTACATTCTAATGTCTGCTTTCAAAGTTTTGAAACAATATCCTTGTTACCTGATATTTAGTCCCAAAGAAATCTTCATTGAGCAATAGAATCCAATCCCAAGTCGGACGTTTTTCAAGCGCACATTTTAACTCCCTGGGACATATGGACGTGTCACGTGAGCCTTAACTTACACACCCACGTCGCACAATTTAAGTCATAACTTAAATTGTTTTGCTTGTTAAACTGTTCTCGTAAATGTGGTGATTAGAACATGACTGTTCAGACACTATTTAAACATTTCCATTTACAAAGGGGTGTACATTCCAACGACGCCTTGGAACACTTGCATCTTGTGCATACTCCTCTGCAAATGCACTGAATGAGCTCGCTGCATGCCTTTGACACCTCGGGGATGCTTATCCACTTCGGAACTAACGCACCATCCTCTTTTTCCCCGAGAATGTGTCAGGAGATGGCACTGCCTGCTCTGATTGCTCACTGGTTGTCCAGATTCCAGCTTGCAAGACTGAACGGAGAACTTGCTGTAGAAGGGCATCCTTTCAAATAAAGTGGAATAAATTGTACATGTAATGATGTTTTAAAAATGAAAAAAGTATAAGATGAATAAAACGGATAGAAAAATGGACGGAACAACTAGGACTCTGTCATGTTTACTTGCATTGGTGGAAGCCTGTCCATTTCTCTGTTGTTCTTACAGAAAAGCTCCATTCTTACCTTGTTAATGGTTCTAAAGGGCTCAACTTGTCCAATAAGATGACTGTAAACCTCTCAATTCATTTGAAATGGTCAGAATCCACTGACAGCTGATGAAAGGGATTATTGGCAAGAAACTCGAATGAAGGTGTTACGCCAGGATACAGCTGCCATGCTTGCCAGGCAGACTTCTTGCCTTTCACATAGAAAGTGGAGGTCATTTCACACCCAGTCAGCGCGTGGAACACGGATAAGGATCTTGATCGCGCTTCACCTAGACCAGCACAAATGATGTTGACGCAAATGAATGGGAAATTGCGCCCTATTCCAAATTACACCCACAGGTCCAAGTCGGGCTGGATTGCTCTGAATTGATGGAACTTTCCTATCAAGATAACGATGACATCCGTATCAACGGTCCTGACAAGTATCGATTTCGCTTGGTCAGTTTGAATGGCATGGAGGACATGGACAACGATCCTTGTGTCTGCCTCCTCATGGTTGCATTCAGGCATGGATCTGTCCGGGCCAATGGAGATCACAGAAGTCCCTAAAAGATATAGAGTATGCTTAACTGTTAGCGAATTATTTAAAATCGCAAAGGTAATTTTTTTCTGTCTATACATAAATAAAATGATAAGGATGTTATCATAGTGAAAACCTGAAGTCATGTAGACCGTCTTGTTCTCCGGCCAGTTGTATTCAGCAACCTTATTCGTCAGAAACGCAAACAGTTCTTCCTTGTTTACTGCATCACGCAGGAACTGGATCTAGTTCGGCAGAAGCTTGGTGCCACCGGAAACCTTTCGGTGTACGCCCTTCCCTCTTTTCACGTGTCGACTCTTTCAGGCTATCGTGTACATAGGCATCCCAAACAACCTCCGCTCTTCTGCTACTCTAACTGCAGATATGAGGACTGAAGACGTTCTCTGCGTAGTCATCAAAGATGATCACCCCAGTTACAGGAAGACAATGCACAATGACAGCACCGTCACAGATCTTGCAATCAAACTGTGTTGGAGGCTGAGGCTGTTGCGGTGAGCGATGCACTTCAGAAGCTCGGACTTGTTACTTGGGAGACGAAGATTCCCAAATTGGGACAATGACGGAGGGAATGACTGTACTTCGTGGCTAAAAAATTACCCAAGGTCAGCATCGCGGCTCTGCATTGCAATGTGCAATTTAGCAAAAAGGGCGACGTTGTTCTGCAGTTCCTTGATTGTTTTCGACTGCTTCGATTTGGTGCAAGAGGGTTGTTTGCTGTAAAGGGACGGCTTGTTTTTCTTCATGAGACTGCTTATTGAGATCGTCCTATCCTTGATGACTGCCTTCAGATACTCCTGATACTGTGTCTTTCCGAGCTGCCCAAGGTTAACTACTGACTCGGCTACAGCATCATCCATGCAATCTCTGTTATCTAGAGTAACAAGTCATCAAGGAAAGGGTTCCCCATCCTCTTTATCACGTCTGCGAAGTCGTTCACCTGTCGCTTGAACGTCTTTTGTGCACTCGGTCCCATCTCATGATTTGGACGGTCACTAGACTCCTCACTCTCTAGTATATATTGCTCCTCAAAATGATGCAAAATTCTAGTTGTCTCGGGGCCTGAAGGCATCCATCGTCTGAAAACAAAACAAAATAAAACTAAATTCAGTATGGCCATTCTTATTCAAAAATAAATTCTTTCTTTGCCATGATATGTCTTCTTAAATATCACGAATTCGTCATCAATAGTTTGCTTGCTGTCGGCATAACACAATCCGTAAATCTAACTTTAGGACGTTTTTTTTGTATAAAGCAGATTTATTTTTTGATAAGCAGTATTAAGGTACAATTTTTGTATAGGAGATTTCTTTACTTACCTAAAGGCTACAGGGTTGTCTCTAAGACAAACTGCGCCACCTACACTCTTGACAACCTTGTTCTCTTGTTCATGGGCCTGATCAAAGGGGGTAGCAGAGGACCTATTCCCTGTCTTAGACTAAATAATATAATAATAATAATAATAATAATAATAACTTTATTTAACGAGGGTAAAACACTTTACAGTTAAAACTGATAAACTAGTGGCCCTCAATATACTATACATAAAATCGAAAAAATAAAATGAAATGACTAGTAACTAAATATTAAAATAGAGTTGAGTTAAGAAATAGAAAAATGGTCAAGTCCTATGTATGATTCCTTAAGATAATTTACATAATTTTTCTTAAAAATCTTAACATTCTAACTAGACCTAATTTTAATAGGGAGCTTGTTCCACTCTTTCACTGCCGCGACAGCAAAAGTCCTTCCTCCCTCTGTTTCACGCGAGTATTTCGGGCATCTCAGGGTTAAACTTCCATGCCTCGACTGTTTCGTAGATATATCACTAACCCGCGTCAGTGACCTTTCCGCTGGAACTCCTGTGCGATGCTATATGCAAGAGACTTCATGTCACGAAATATGGATAGGGGTCCACCGTGCATAGTTCACGTGGTCGAGAGCAAAGAATAGAGGTATAAGCTCTTCTAGGGCTTCGACGTACAAGTTGAAGTTATGTTGCCGTTGTGCTCGTATGACGAGTAACCCTTGTGTTTCGAACTCCATGATGGAATCCCAGAAGAAAAACGTTGGGCTTCTTCCCTTCCTCACTTCCTTCTTCTCATGTAGACATCGATGTCCCATCTGAGCTCTGAGAAAATGCTTCTCTCTTTAGTTTGTGAAGAGCCAAAGCGATGACTTGATGTTCATGCCTGAAATTCACCAAATTGTTTTTCTCAAATACCTGTAATTATTTACCAAAACTAAGGAATTTTCACCGCGACACTCTAATTATAGGTGCACTTCGGTATTGTCTTCGGTAGAAAAAGTAAATTCCTTCAAATTTCGCACTCAGAAAATAAAATTACAGCGCTAGCCACTGAACCATCTTAACTAAAGCAAAAAGAGGCTGGTCAACGGTTATGGCAGGAACTTGATTTGGGTTGAGAAAGGTTATAGCCTTCTGTAAGACCTCCATACCGTAATTCACCATTGCTGGGGTTGCTGCCTTCTCATAGAACAGAGGAAGTAGCGCAGTCAAGGCAGGTGGCTCCTTTTCCATTTGGTTTGAGGCATGATATGCTGCCCAAGTCACTCTATCACTAGAAGAAACAGATCCTTCGTCTAATTTTCCAAGAGAATGCTTCACCCACCGTTCTTCCCTTTGTTTCACTAAAGCCATACAACTTACTGATTTCTTCATTTCAGACACTGGGACAACTGCTTTACTAGTTTCTAGCTCTACATGGTGAACGCTTGCGAGTACCTATGGGAGCGCATGTCCTGTTCCCTGTGGAGGTAGAATCACTGGGGGTATTTCCTCGCCAGGATTATTCTCCGTCGGTAACTGAAACATGCTTATACCAGTGCCATGGAACGAAGAGTTTGCCGTTGTAGAAGTTGGGTTATGGTCTATGTTGTCAAGAGCTCCAATTGTAGAAACTTTCTTTCTCAAGCAAGCAGGTGCCACACAGCCATCCATTTCGAATCGCTCACTAATTGAGGTAGAAAGCATGTCCTCCAACTCCACTATCCTTTGGTAAGACACCGAGATGCCCATCTGATACAGCTTTGCAATGAGTGCCTTACTTCTTGTCAATGCATGCATATTGAATCCAATGTACAAAACAAGTGGTGGTTCACGAGCTTTGATATACCGTGTCTGACCGGTTTTCGACTTCGCGGTTGATCGTTCATTGGCATTGAAAAAGATTGTCTGGCATTCTGTTAAACGTGCTTGTGATTCTTGCGCTTCAGTGTTCTCAATGTTTACGTCAGTTAATATCATTGATATTAATGATTTTATACTAGCAGGGACTGACCTTTCTTGGCAGTTTTCCGTAAAACTTCTAGAAAATTTGAAGCCTTTGTGGCTAAACATGTCTTTGCGCACAATTGCTGAAGCCTTAGCTAAAATCACAGCGTCTTCTGAAAAGTCTCTTTGCTGCATTGCCTCTTTAACCATGTCCTGGATTGCTTTCTTGAACATTATGACAACATTTTTGCTATCATTTTGTTCTTGAGCATCTGGGAAGTTTTCCAATAACCATGTCTTAAGTCTAGTTTTCTTCACATTTTTGTGAATTCCCAAGGTTTCAAGCCGACTTATATATAGTGAATGCAGTTCCGAAAGTAAAAACATCAACTTGTCATTTTCAACAGATGCCTCTATATATTCAACCAACTCAATGAAGGCCTGGGACTCCTTTATTTTCTCTTCATCTTTTTCACACGATTCTTGCTGTTTACGTGATACATGACTTCTGTGTCGATTTCGCAGGTCTGTCATGCATTTGAGGTGGTATTTCGCTTCAACTGCCATGAGATCAACCCCTGAAATTCTTAGTAATAGTGTGCTGTCTAGCAGTTCTGTCATCATACGGCGGAGCTTCTCATCAGTGGCGAATGTGGAGATTTCGTGAAATTAGCCACCCAGACCACACCATATACTAAAAATATGTGCACGCAACGACCCCTCACCCACCCTACCAATATATCCCTCGAGAATCCAAGTAACAGTAATAATTTTTCAAAATTGTTAAAAGACAAATCTCCCTTACTATAATTGGAAAAAGATATGCAACATAAGAAAAACACAACATTTGCACACGAATATTAACAAACCAAACTGGAAATTGTTTTATATTTAAACTGTTTGTCGTCATATTCACAAATAATGGGATCCATCCTAACAATTCCTCTGCTAAACAATGGATGTTCGTATGAAGACCCTGCATTAGTTGCGATCCTGATCGTGTCGTTTTTGGATGAAACTTATCACTTTTTTTCACTTTGAAGAAAGACACTTCAGTAGATGGCAACACTTTTCGCCTTAAAAACGGAACATTCTCATAGGTTACCGGTAGGATACCAGCATTACGAATAGCTTATAATTGAAAAAAAAAAATGATATTTTTTGTATTAAAAAACCGAAAAATCTTAAATTGTTTTAAAGTTAATTGGAAATTTCTAGTAGAAGTGCTGTGATGAAGATTTATGCTAACTATTCATCCGGAGGTACAACATGGTTGACGAAGATGAAACGAATTACGAAAGGGACGAAATAAACAAAGAAAACATGAATAAGTTCTGCATTTTAATCGCTGACCAAAAATCGGAAAATACAAAACATAAAACAAATTACGACAAGCAAACCTTGTACAAGTTTTGTCAAAACAAGAACGAGAAGAAGGAAGTAAAAGACGTACTTTTTCCACGGTAAAGCATCAATAAAAAAAAAAAGAAAAATGGCGTCCAAATCTACAACTCTTGCGTATTTTCAACTAAACATTCAGTGTCACCTCAGTACAAAGGGTTGAACGGTAAATTTACACAAAGACGACTTTAACCTTTCTTGAGAGGTTTTAAAATCCTGATGAAAACATTCCTGGTCAGATACAGTAAAGGTCATCGTGCACAAATCACTCTCGAAGTGAGAAAGACTGAAGCAGACAACTGTCTTGCCGAAGGATAATTTGGTGACCAAAAACAAGTAGCTTCGCAGAGAGTTACCTAGTGACTGTTTATCTTGCATTTTTGTTTCGAGCCAAAAATACATCCTAACGCCTTCATTGGGGTGACATTTCATCGGGAAAAAATCCTGATTGTGGCGATGAAATCTTTGTGTGGAAAGCGGAGAAAGCATCCAAAGACTGTCATGGCCTGGACAACTTTTCTGTACGATGAATGTGCTATCCCACTTCTCAAGCAAGTGACCATGAAAACTGTCCGGTTAAATACTACAAAATGTCCCAAAGTAGTCGTCCTACAGAGATGAATGAACCACAATCTTCATTCTACTTTACCAATAAACTCCAGTAAAATCCGGGCGATAATATTTGGTACAAGAAGTCTCCCTTAGGAAAGAATAAGGTCGGGAAGCTACTTTTCAAAGCTGTTCAAAACAATTCCGTTCGCAGAATTTGTACTTCAAAGCTACTCGATTCAAATGTACCTGTGATTGTGTAGCTCAGGAAAGTGGTTACCAGAACGTGAAAATTCCCAAGATTTATACAAATCGTCATCTATTCAACTTCAGCGATGAATGTCGTTTTAATACACTTGGTCGGTTGGCAAATGTGCGGACAAGCAAGCGAGTTCCCTTACGTCTTTTGTTCGTATAAATCAGAAAGAACAAAGACAAAGCGTTGCTGCAAAAAACAGTCGGCAAATGCATATTCCAAAGAGCTAACTTTGAGAACTACTCTTTCAAGTCATAAATTGTCCAGTTACTGAGGTGGCCCTCAAAAGCGAAACCAGCCGCAGGCACCAAGAAAGCCATTTCCTTTGCCTGTCTTTAATAATTTACTGGCTTCAGTCTTCAAATAATGTAAACAACTTGCAAGATCCATACAAGAGAAAAAAGAACGAGGCCAAATTGATTTGCTTGAATAAAGTAGCTAAGTATGGTTTGGTCAACAATATACCAGTCCCCGAGCTTGCACACGGCATTCTTGAATGACCGGAATCCAAGGATATATTTATATATATATATATATATGTGTGTATATATAATACAATCAATTTCGATATTGACTTTATGTAGAGTGCTCAATATCTTGTAAGATAGAGCAGATATATGAAATAAATAAGCTTAAAATTCTGGGTTGTTACTCAGAGTTTCACATCTCTTTGGACGATCATCAGACAACTGTCCAGATCCTGGTTTAGTTATTCTTTTATACAGTCTCGTACGTCATCGGGTAAAAATAGTCCGGTGATCTCATTGCAGTGCGTCAACGTGGGTGTGTTAATTTTGTTAATGAGGAATTTATTCCTGTGTCGGCATGTTGAGAATATTTCGGTTCGCTTATTTAGTAGGTTCTTTTTGTCGGCTTTCATAGTAAACAACTTCTCTTCGAGACAAAGGTTACATAGCTTTGCTCCACTTTCATATCCTTTTGCGCGTTTTAAAATAGACCAGTTGACTGTAAAGTCCTTTCCTTCGTCCTTTAATCCCCACACGTAGTTTGATAAAACGGTATTGTTCGAGTATTTATGGTCGCGGAATGATTTCGTATGGTTGTTGTAGCGATGTTTGAATAGGTGGGCTGTCCTGCCAATGTAGGATTTCTTTTTCGTGCTGTCGGCTTGCGAGATTTCGGCTTTGTAGATTATGATGGCTGGCGGGTGGTTGGACAAATTGTTGATGTATAGCGTGTCATCATTTGGTTTCTTGTGGGGTTGGAATTTGCCATTTTGTAGGTTGAGGGTGATGTCAAGGAAGTTAACAATTTTTGGTAAGCTTTGGCTGTAATCTTGAGCTCGAATTCGTCGAAGGCTTTGATTAAATTTTTCTTAGCTTTCTCTGCTAGTCTGGCTGTGACGTTTTTCAGTAAAATCAATCCGTCGTCTCTGTAAAGTCCCGTGTTTGTCTTTCCAAATTTTTTTCGATAGAAAATCTAAGATGAATAGGCCGACGGGCTCGCAAACTTCTGCCCCGTCGCTACTTCCAATGGTTATATCGAACATATTCTCACTTCCTCGTCGGATCCATGGCTTCTCTCGGTGGAATAAAAATGACTTTCGGGCGTGTTTGATGATGGCTTCTTCTTGTGGAGTAATTGTAGTGAGTTGTTGGCCCCAGGAAATTGCTCGATCTAGAAGGTTTTTGGAGATTGAAAGGTAAAAGTCAACGATGTCGAAAGAGATGAAGGTATGTAGGGATTTTTCGCTGATCATGCTGAACCACTCGGTGACTGAAGTTGAATTTCTCCAGTTGAATTTCTCCATGAATTTCTCCATGGGGATTAAAGGACGAAGGAAAGGACTTTACAGTCAACTGGTCTATTTTAAAACGCGCAAAAGGATATGAAAGTGGAGCAAAGCTATGTAACCTTTGTCTCGAAGAGAAGTTGTTTATTATGAAAGCCGACAAAAAGAACCTACTAAATAAGCGAACCGAAATATTCTCAACATGCCGACACAGGAATAAATTCCTCATTAACAAAATTAACACACCCCGTTGACGCACTGCAATGAGATCACCGGACTATTTTTACCCGATGATGTACGAGACTGTATAAAAGAATAACTAAACCAGGATCTAGACAGTTGTCTGATGATCGTCCAAAGAAACGTGAAACTCTGAGTAACAACCCAGAATTTTAAGCTTATTTATTTCATATATATATATATATATATATATATATATACATATATATACAAAGATGCATACCCAAAGCTAAAATTTCTCTCCCTAGTCACCACGCGTGTAAAAGAATTCCACGCACATCGAGATTAGTACCCTCATACCGCATTCGCGCGCTGGGCGAGGGGACAATCTTCTTTACGGTGAGGAGACAGCCTTCGTGTTTACGAAGCTCGGGCTTCCTCATCTTGCTAGGCTTGTTCCATTTTTCGTTTACGAGCTACTCTTTCTTTTGCTTTGTTCAGCTTAGACGTACTAAATTGTAGATGACATGATTTGTGCCATAAAGCTTCTTTCTCAATCAAACCATCTGCATGTATGTCGAGCGGCAGAGAAAGAGGGACTGGAAGGACATCCACGGAGTGAAATTTCAAAACATTCTTTAGAAACGAACTGTAAACTACCTTAGCATCTTCTTTATCCCCACTCGCTCTTAATTGACACCTTAGCTCTTCTGCCATTGTTTTCTGGCATATTATACATCGACTCCAAGACAATGCCTTTGTTTCTGAAATTTCGAGTGTAAATCGTTTTAGCCAGACAATCAGTATATTTTGGGTTAAAAAGACCAAACAAGCAGTAAAGCACTTAAAAATAATCTATAGTACAAAGCTTCTTCTACATGAAAATATATTTAGAAAACGATAGAATAGCATATCAAATGTTGAATACATACAGGCCTTGCAGACAAGCATTGGCGCCGCCATCTTGGAAATGACTTATGAACGAGTGGGACTGGGTACCAGTATTTTTAATTTTTTTAATTTATAACTTTATTTCATCTCGGGTTAATGAAGCTCATTAGGCCTCTAGCAAATACATGCTAATATGCCGAGAATATTGAATTATTTACAAATAAAAATACGTACTTCTAAGCCAACTAAGAGTATATAAAACTCCGAATTAATAATAATAATAACCCTATATACAACTTCACTAGTAGAAATTAAAAATACTTCAAGTGATTATAAAATCTCTAACTGCTCTCTTGAAATCTTTCCATTGAACAATGTTACTTATATCATCAGCCAAGGCATTCCACTCCTTACATGCAACATAAACTGTTGATTTTAGTCCATAACGTGTGGTATTAACACAAGGCAACACTAACATGTTAGTACCTCTTAAATTCTTAATATTGTCCCACAACTCAAACATGTTCGTAATATACGAACGTAATAAATTATTCAAAGCTTTAAATACAATATTTAAAATTTCTATTTTACGTCGATCTTCAAGCGTACCCCCGTTACTACCAGCTAAAATTTGATAATCCGTGCCAAAGTCCTTATAAATATATCTCAACGCTCTTTCGTTCAGTTTTTCCAACTTGTTGCTATCAGCCTTTAAACAATTTTGCCATACGGAAGAACAATAACTAAAGTGCGGAATAATAAATGATTTATACAAGCACAGCTTTGTTGAGCGTGAGAGAATTTTCTTAAATCGACTTAGGACATCTAATTGTTTTCCTACTTTTTTAGCAATCTTTGATATATGATTTGAGAAATATAATGATTTCTCAACCACATTTACCAATAGTTCCAAACTGTCTACCCTAGGTATTGGTTTTCAATTTATTGCAAACGTCAAATCATCGATTTGAGTTTTGTTTGAAATCATCACAGATTTACATTTATCTGGATTCAGAATCAAGTTATTATTGGAAAAGCACATACTTGCGATTTTCAGTTCTTGGTTGATAGTTTCTTCTACAACAGCAGGATTTAAGTCACTAGTATATAACTGATTATCGTCAGCGTAATCTGACAGCTTTGCCACTTTTATGAAATAAAATAGATGGTTGAGGAAGACATTAAATAATAGGGGACCCAAGACTGAACCTTGAGGTACACCCCTAATCACTGAGACCCTGTCAGACGTTATTTCCTCTGATTTCACTCGCTGAGATCTATCCAGGTGACAACTCTGCAAAATAGTTAAGCTTTCTTTTCCTAAGCCATATGCTGATAGTTTTGCCAGCAAAAGATTACGTGGAATAAGATCAAATCCCTTGCTCAAATCCATTGAAACAATTCCAACTGTTTTTGGTCCAAATCCATTCTCCATTCTTCAATAAGTCGTAATAAGACAGCTTCACAATTGTAATCTTTTCGATAAGCTGACAAAAATGGAGACAAAATTCCCGAAAAGTGTTCAGTAAGCTGGTAATTCAGGCATTTTTCAAAAATTTTGTCGGGTATAACCAGAATGGACACAGGTCTGTATTTTGTTTTATCCAAAGCATCATCCTTTTTAAAGATAGGACAAATCTCAACCAGTTTCCAATCAATAGGTACGTAGGCCGAAGTTATTATCTCATTTATCAGACATGTCAATGGAAAAGTAATTGTAGTAGCACAGTCTCGAAGAATTCTCGCAGGAATTGTATCATGGCCAGTTGCTTTGTGTGGATCGAGAGATTTCAAGATAGATAAAATCTCAGCAGGATCCACTTTTCTAAATTGAAATTCCTTTACTGCCCAATTTTCCTTAAATATCGCGCTAATGCTAAGATGATTAGAGTTAAGATATTCATCAACCGACAAATCTTTTGATGTTTCATTGGGAGATTGCACCTCAGCGAAATATCCAGCAAAGACATTGGCAACAGCTTCCTTCTCTGTAATCATCTCATCACCCACTTTTAAATGTATAGCTTCATCCTGATTGACCTTTTTACAATGTAACAAAGGTTTTATGGTATTCCAGATCTCCGTAGGGCCACCTTTGGCATTGTTAGCTTTATCCTGAAGATAAGTAGAAATTGTCTTTCGCCTCAAACTAGTGGTCAGGTTACGTTGGCTTCTGTACTTTTTACGATCAGAAGGATGGTTAGTTTTTAAAAACCTCTTCTTTAGTTTATTGCGAAGTCTGATTGCATCCAGTAGTTCTGGTGACATATACGATACGTGCTCGCGTCTGACTACACTTCGTTTTATGGGTGCATGATCGTCTACAACATCCGACAACAATTTCGTCCAAGCCCAACAGACATCGTCCATATCATCAAATACGCTTGCAACATGGAAGAGAATCCTACCAACATCTTCACAGAATAAATCTGAGACATGATGACAAATCTACGACGATGCCTAGGGCAATGTGCTCTCATAACTACGTAAACCAATTTGTAGAATTTAGAGGAATATCCAAAAATAGCTTATTTGAGCTATTAATAATGTATTTACCGATAGGATTGATAGATATACCACTGAAATCGTTATTTACAACATCAGAACGGCATTGTGTGATTTAAGGCATTAATTAGCAATTTTTAATAGAAGCACCAAAGGAAGCGCAGCTGGTGAAATTTTCGAAAATTTAATCCTCTTTAACTAGCTTCATAGGCATATCTACATTGAGCACCCCCTCTAATATTTATAGCACTGCCATAAGCTATAACTGTGCAAAGTTTGGTGCTTTTGTCAAGTCTGTAACGATCCTGAAGCTAAGAGACCTGACTATAACCTGAAGCAGAAGAGATCTAACTTATTTTCCATAATGGGAGTAAGGAATCTCCCTTGTGCACAGAGGTGCATCTTCTCGTCTTTTGATTTGTCTGCACCTTCTGACAAGTGCCAAATGTACTAAAAATAGCAACAACATTGAGCTATTTTTAGTCGAACTGGTGTGGATATACGTCGTGAGTAGCGGAAGTGATCATAAACAAAGGACAGCGACTAATGTTATATTAAGGAATTTACGTGCAAATTGAATACTTCTTTTAATCCAAAATTATCAAACAGCATCGTGCTTCCGATTTTACTCACAGAAATTTCAGGCTTTTGATTTACTGATCTCCCATGAACATTAGCTCGAACACTTTGAGAATTATTCAAGTCAATTTTTATTGTATTAATTGTAGTTCACATGATTATATTTTCGTACAAATTAACATCCTTAGTTACGAAAATCAAATCGGGGCATTTGCAGCCTCTGCACTAGTCTGGACTCGCCCTTGCATCTTTCATTCCGAAATACGAAGAAGAACTTAAAGGTAAGCAGTCTGTGCCATTATTTGTCGTGTTCAAGGATGGCAGACAAATTGCTGGTGAGAGAAAAAAACCTGAAAGATCTCAAAGTTATTGAATTGAAAGAAAAGCTTGCAGGAAGAAAATTGATAATAACCTGTAACAAAAGTGAGTTAGTAGCACGACAAGAGGGGTACATGTTAAGATAAGCTAAATCCGAAATGGGAGACATTTCATCTGACCAACAACGACTCGCCTTCGACGACGATCTTGTACAAGATGATCAAACCCCCAAAGATAACGATAAACAAGACGAATCTTTTCGTTGGCTTACGGTTAATTCATTTAGCGTGGACGACGGAAAAGATCTGGTGATCTCGGAGAAAGGGAACCTAAAAATGTGCTGAAACTTCGAAGTTCTCCGTGAACTCGTTGAACAATTACATTTGCCCCAAGCAAAATGGACATCTCCAGGCGATGGATGCAAACTCTTTGATTGCGAAGAGCTGTCGATCCTCTGGTATTCGGTTAGCTTCACGCTAAATATTAAAGGAGAAAAGGCTGACGAGATAAAAAGTAAATTGTTATCGGTTACTGGGGACTGTAAAAACAAGAGAACAAAACCTAGTTCCACAAGGCAAGACAGCCAGAATTTGCATACCAAGACGGTTGTTAATGCTCCCTTCAGTACGCAAAGCAACGAAGATGCATTCTCTTTTAAAAAATTCAAAAATCAAGTCACAAAATTTGTCGAAAACACCAACACCAAATTGCAAAGTCTGACTGCTGAAGTTAATAAATTGGAGAGCAAAAAATCAGAAACAACGCTTATTCTAGAGGACGTTGTAGACGGATATTAAAAACTGAGAATTTAAAACTCACGAAAGAAAACGATGACCTCCGCGAAAAGAACCTAAATATATCTCTAATCATGTCTGGCCTTAACACAAAGGTCAAGGACTTGGAATAAGAGACTTATAGACTAGTCACGGCCTTCAAGCTTCAACAACAAGAATGTCAACAATGAGAAAATACAAAAAGCAACAAGGATAACTGGCAAACCGTATCATTCACCCGGCGACAACATCGAGAAATCAGATGAGTGAAGGAAACATCGGTTAACCAAATTGAATTAAATGATAAATACGAGATCCTAAGTGATGATGAACATGGCGCAGATGAGTACGAAAACCCAACTGACAGTGTAGAAAAAATGTTCAAACCGAATATAAGACCAAACAACAAAAAGTGCACGACAACAATCACCGTCGAGCAAAAATCTGCAGAGGGTCTCCGGAGAGGCCCGCTAGTGACACATATCCAGATCAACCAAACCAAATATCGAAAGCATACATAGTCGTTATTGGTTACTAGAATGTTAAGAATATTAATCCAATAAAACTAATGAAGAAGAAAGTGCACAAAGAAAACAACCTCCCATCAGAATCTGCGGAACGTTGTGTACAGAAAGTTGAAAACCTTGCCATCAGTGTAAAAACTAAGTTCCCAAACTCAAATTAGTGTATCAGCGCTTAGGCCAAGTCAAGACTTTGAAACATCAACAAAGATCCAAGAAGGTAATTAGGAACTTAAAGAAATTTGTATTAACAACGAATTCTCATTTAATGACAATTCTTGCATAGACACTACATCAGTCAGAGGCAGATCCAAGATGGGGCCCAAGGGGCCTGCCCCCCCTTTCAGTGAGATAATAACAAGTGTAATTTATTATAAATTTGCTAACTGAAGAAGTAACAAAAAAAACAGCAACAGGTGTGTCCATCTTCCAATTAGTTTATAAAATGCAAGTCAAAAGGAGTTATTTTATTTCCAAAACTTCTAGTTAGCAGTAATGTTTTTATAAATTTATTGTGTTTTAGTATATATAAATATAGATGTAGTATACTATATATATAGTTACACATTTTGCTAAATACTATAAATGCGTGCTTGAATATTTCAGTGTCACTAAAAACAATTTCAAACAACTAAAGACGTGATTTATCTGAAGAATTCACGAGCAGAAGAGAAAATGTTACTGTTTAATTACTTCTCCAAAGCTACCCCCAACCTTCAAACCTAGTCTAGATTTGCTAGTGCATCTCTAAATGTCAGTTACCTTCATCTTAATGCCAAAGGCTTGGCACTTTTAACTGTGCGTTTCATCAAGTTTCCTAAACGAGTTCGAAAGCCAACAATGCAACGTAAACAGCCTAGGGAGGATTTTCAGATGTTAGCAATACCCCAGATAGGGGAACTTATGAAGATGATATCGAGCAGGAATAGTCGGAGAAGGGCAACCCATTAGCTTCTTCAAGGTTTGAGCCACCGTCAGGTACTCATGATCATTTACTTCATGCTATTGCTACGTTAAAAGGCTTTAGAATAGCTAACTTATATATAAATATTTTGTTGAAGCACATAGGTAAAATTCGAGCTGTGGTCGCAAAGCCTTTTCTTGATATTCTAACGATTAACGAATCTGAAATTGACGACCTAATACCCGATAATGAATACACATTGCAGGATATAATCTGATTTGAAAGAACCGAAGCAGATCTGACGGTGGTGTGGTGTTATATATTCACGATTCTATATCATTCTCTGAGAGGAAAGATTCAACTCCTGATTGTCTTGAGATGGCATGTATTGAAGTTAGGCGGTCACATAATGTCACAAAATTCAGACATAGATCTGTTTGATCAGTATGACTTATTTTAGGGTAAATGTGACTCTGGAAACAAAGAGCTAATTTTCGTACGAGATTTAAACTGTGATGTTATCAAGGCATTGCCAGGTCTGCATATGCAAAGATTACAATTTTTATGTTGTCTTTATCACATTGATCAGCTAATTAATGAACCAACCAGGGTAACAGCAACGTCAACTACCCTGACTTATTTAATCCTTACAAACAAACCAGAGAACATTTCGCATGCTGGTTTTACTTATCTTCGCATATCTTACTACAGTCTAGTTTTTGCAGTAAGAAAACCTACATTGCCGAAATCTAGACAGATACTAAAAGAAGTCGGGGATTTCAAAAAATTTGGTTGAGAATGATTTTATCGAAGATATATCACAACTGCCATAGGATACAGCATGCCAATCAGATAACCCAAGTGTGTGTTGACAAGCGTGGAAATTGCTCTTTCTTGACAACTAAGAAAGACATGTTCTTCGACAAAAGGGGTTAAGAGGGAACTCTTTTCCCTGTATCATACCAAAATTCAAATGCCTTGAGAGAAAGAAAGATTTCCATAAAAAAACAAGCTATAAAACATACTTCACCGACACGTTGGGAGTTGTATAAGGCTGGACGTAATAAAGTCAATGTAGAAATGCGTAATGCAAAATCTAAATTCTTCTGTGATAAAATCCAGGATTGTTCATTTTCTAAAGATATAAAAATATATTGGTCTTTGATAAATACTCTTTTGAGGAGAAATAGGAAATCAACCAATTTCAGAAAACTTCTTATTAACGACACCGTTATTGCCGATGATAAACTTATTGCTGAATCTTTTAATGAATATCTTACAAATATTGGAACGAATTTGGAGGCAGGATAAATATCAAATAACAATCCGTGTGATGATTCAATGACTGACGAATGTGTCGGCCATTTTCCAGACATACGTTTTAGCTTCACTGAGACCAGAGTAAGTGACGTTGTCACGAGGTTAATGAATTAGAAAGTTTCAAAAGCAACAGAGATGGATAATATGCCTGCTAAAGCTCTCAAAATGACTGCACATATACTTGCACCGTCGTTAACTGCCATTTTCAACCTGTCTCTTAATACAGGAATATATATATATATATATATATATATATATAAATAATTGAGAAACTAGCCTGGGTTTCTCCGGTTTATAAATCCGAGGACGGATGTAAATGTGAGAATTATCGACCAATTTTGATCCTACCGATAATAAGTAAAGAGTTTGAAAGAGAAGTCTTTGGCCATATATATAGGTACGTAAACAAAAACTCGATGCCATCGAAATTTCAATCGGGATTTCGTCATAAACACTCAACTGCATCCACACTTATTCAATTGTGCAACCAATGGTTGGAGAATATGGACAATGACAAATTAAATGGCGTTGTTTTTCTCGATATTCTAAAAGCTTAACAAAGTTTCGAAAGTTTCAAAATCACTTTATTTGAGCAGGGTAGTCCATTCAGCAAGAGCTGCTATTCAGAGAAGCCCTGCATAAATTTTCATAAATACAAACTACAACGTGTTAAACTAACTGATGAATACAAGAATAAAAATATAAATATAAATAGTACATAAAGTAAATAAAATTCTGCTATGTATACTGGAGATGAAAATGTTTAAAAATCTCAGTTTTAAGTATCTCTAACGAAAGAGGTTGCTTGATATCGTTAGGAAGACTGTTAAAATGGCATGCGGTTGAATATAAAAAAGATTGCCTTGTGTCAAAACTATGGATAGTTCTGTTTGCAATAAAATATTGATCTAGATATTCAGGAAACAAATTAATTAAACATTTATAAACAAATATACTTTGATGTATACTTCTTTTCTCAAAGTTAATCCATTTCAATAGGGAAGTGACCACATTAGACGACAGACTTCTTAAAATAATTCGCGCTTCTCTGTTTTGTAACCTTTGCAGTTCTTGGTTGCACCCACTACACAATGTAACCCAATCTGTATCCACATAGTTTAACAATGGTTGAATTATAGTGTTATAAATCCATTTAGATGCAGATAAAGGTTTTGATAAAAAAGATAAACGATTAATTAGGAATCCTTGAGATTTAACTAAAATGGTTTGAATTTTACTTGACAGAGAGGGAATAAGTATATCTGGTTAACGGTTACACATCATCACCTAGGAAAATACTATGTGGTGTTCCGCAGAGCTCAATCCTAGGTCCATTATTGTTCCTATTGTATATAAATGATATGCCAGATTATTTGAAAACCACAATAGCATTCCTTTACGAAGATTATACTCAAATCTTTTCATCTTCTTAGGATTTTAACACACTTGTTGAAAATCTGAATTCTGACCTAAAGAATATTCGAAATTGACTTGTCAAAACTAAGCTTCAACATCATCCTACCAAATCGATACTTATGCTTACTGAGTCATCATATAATCTCAACAATAAGGTCGGTGATCATCCTGTTTTATTGAATAATGTAGCAGTTCCCCGAACTAATACATATAAATGTTTGGATGTAGAAATAGAAGAAAAACTTAGTTGGGACAAACACATTGAGACAACATGTAATAAGGCTAGTGAAGGCATTGGAGCTGTTAGACACGTAAAGCCCTCTGTTTCTTTCGATACATTACAAACAATCTATAAAACATAAGTACAGCCCTATTTCGATTATTGTTCCCCTTCACGGGATACCTGCGGTAAATTACTTCAAGATAAATTACAAAAATTTCAGCCTGGTGCAGCACAACTTATGCCTTGTCTTGGCAAACACTGGATGTGAATCGATCCCGTACCAAATCGGTATTCATCCCCTCGCCCACCGCATAAAACATGGTGCGAGGGTACAAATCTCGACGTGTGTGGAGCCCTTTTACTCGCTTGGTGGCTAAGGAGAAAACTTCTATGCTTGTTTATAGGTATATATTCAAGGATTCCGGTCAGTCAAGAATGCCGTGTGTAAGCTCAGGCACTGGTATGTTGTTGACCAGACCTTACTTAGGTTACTTAAGAACGTATTGAAGCAAATCATATCGTTTTGGTCTCGCTCATTTTTCCTTTGCATGGACCTCTCGCAAGTTGTTTGCATCATTTGAACACTGAAGTCAGTAAATGATTTAAGACCGGCAAACAAAATGACTTTCTTTGTGCTATCTTTGGGGGCTATCTTAGTAACTAGACAGTTTATGACTTGAAAGAATAGTTTACAAAGTTAGGTCCTTCGAATATGCATTGGCCTACTGTTCACTTTTTGCAGCAACACTTGGTCTTGGTTCTTTCTTATGAATATGAACTAAAGACGAAAGGGAACTCGCTTGCTGTCATGAGGGTGGCTAAGCCACTAAGTGTAAACGACATTTTTGCTGAAGTTGAATAAATACTGATTTGTACGAATCTCGAGACTTTACAAACGTTCTGGCAACCACCTGCCTGAGTTATACAATCACAGGTAAGTCTAAATCGAGTGGTTTTGAAAAAAAAGTTCTGCGAACTGAATTCCTTTGAGCAGCTTTCAAAGGTAGCTTCTCGACATTATTCTTTCCCAAGGGAAACTTCTTGTACCAAATTTTATCGCCTGGATTTTGCTGATGTTTATTGGTAAAGTAGGATGAGGATTCTGGTTCATTCATCCCTGTAGGACGACTACTTTTGAAGACTTTGCAATGTTTAACCGAAGAGCGTTCATGGTCAATTGTTTGAGGAGTGAGGTAAAACACTAGTCGTTCACAAAACTTGTCCAGGCCGTGACAGTCTTTGGTTGCTCTCTCCTCTTCCCAATCAAGGATTTCATTTCCTCATTCAGGATCGTTTTCTCTTTGAGATGTTTCCCCACTGAAGACGTGGGAATGTATATCTGGCTCCAAGCAAAAATGCAAAGGTAAACATCCACCAGGTAGCACGCTGCAAAGCTACTTGTCTTTGGTCACCAAACTATCATATCGAAAGAAGTTGTCCACTTCAGCCTTTCTCACTTCTCGGGTGACTTGTGGATATGAACTTTACCGTATTCTATCAATAATGCTTTCATCAAAATCTTAAAACCTCTCAAGAAAGTTTAAATCCGTTTTCTTTCTGAAGATTTACCAACGAACCCTTTGGGTTGAAGTGCCGGCTGAATGCTTCGTTGAATATAAGTAAGAGTTGCAAGTTTGTACGCTACTCCACTTTTCTTTTTTACGAAAGTTTTACCGAGGAAAAAAGTATGTCTTTTACTTCCCTCTACTCGTTCTTCTTTCGACAAAACTTTCATAAGGTTTGTTTGTCGTATTTTGTTGTATATTATCTATTTTTCCGATTTTTGATCAGCCATAAAGATTCAGAACTCGTTCATGCTTTCTCTGTTTATTTCGTCTGTGGCAGAATAGTTTGGCGTATAATTGTAACCGTTAATTTATCGTAACAAATAGTAAATTGGAAAAACATGATTCTCGCTGCGGGACACTTAAGATGTTCGAACAAAGAACCTGTTGTGAACAACTAGTTATTATACTGGACAACAAAGAACCACTGTAAGCCAACTTGGACCTTCACCCTAAAACCTAGGCTTGGCACCTGCTTTTTGGATACCGTGGAAGTAGGTTGTAAAATATAGTAAAAAAAGGTGTAAAGAGAAGTCAGAGAAAAGTTTACAGAGAGTGTGACGCCTTAATTCAGAAAATACAAGAAAGATACATTCCCTTGAGTGGAATCTACCGAAATAACGAACGAGCGCCGCACAGCTAGACGAACATTGTGCGACATCGTCCACAAAGTCTTGTACCTCTGGATGAATACTTAGCATAAATGTTCTTCATAGAACTTCTAATGAATACTTGTCCCCAACTTTGAGATAATACAGAATTTATAAGATTTTTTATCATAAAAAATATCATTTATCAAAAAATATCATAAAAATTTTTTTCACTCATGAGCTGTTCGTGATTCTGGTATCAGACCGGTAACCTTTGAGAATGGTGCAATTTTAACTGAGAAAGTCTGAGCATCTAATCAAAAATCTTTCTTTAATGAAAAATGAATGAATAGTTTGATTGGAAAACGACTCGAAATACCTTAAGATCGCAACTAATACAGGGCCTTGACACGAACAATCATTGTTTAGCAGTAGAATTGTAAGAATGGATCTCTTATTAAACAGTTAAAGGTTATCCTCACCAAAAGTTTTCTTTTAATAAAACAGAATCTAAATTTTAAACGTAAATATGACGACAAGCACTTTAAATATAAAATACTTTCTAGTTTGTGTTGTTGATATCTGTGGCCAAATGTACGAAAACCTTAGGCAAATACTTTCCCGTACAAATCTCGCACTCAGTTAATAAGTAATCAATATATATATTGATTACTTATATATAAATATATATATATATATTTATATATAAGGATAATACTTCTTCCAAGTGAATCAAACCCATGCCAGGTAAGTAGAGAAAAACTCTACTTGACTGCGGCTGGGATTCGAACCCGCGACCTTCGGTTTACTAGTCCGACGCTCTATCAACTGAGCTACAAGGCCAAGCCGGGAGGAAGCCATGGATGATGGTATTTATATGATATTTCGAAACTCTAGTTTCTTCCATATCGACCATGGCCTCCTCCGGCTTTGCCTTGTAGCTTAGTTGGTAGAGCGTCGGTCTAGTAAACCGAAGGTCGCGGGTTCGAATCCCAGCTGCGGTCAAGTAGAGTTTTTCTCTACTTACCCGGTATGGGTTCGATTCACTTGGAAGAAGTATTATCCTTATATCATCTCACCCAAGTGGTTAATCTTATACCAATAGTTCTCTGTAATTATTTTAACTGGTAGAACTACCGTGTTTAAATAAAATATCTATCTATATCTATCTATATATATATATATATAAATACAGTTATCTTGATTAGTCTATTATATATGTATATAGATAGATAGAGATAGATAGATAGATAGATAGATAGATAGATATAGATATAGATATAGATATAACATCTAGTAGTTACATTATTGTATTTTATGGTAGTTATAGAGTCTTTTTTTTAACAAAAATGAAATTTGTATATATAAATGTGCTACGCCCTTCGTGGAAATCAGCGAAAGTTGTCGAGGTGTGCGCGGTTAAATAAAGTTTTAACATACTATACTATACCAATCTTATTGCAAATCCTCGGGAACGGGTATTGTGTGGTCGACATGTTCGTTATCGCGGTTTGAGATTTTGTCGTATTGTCGATGGTTTTCCTAAGACAGCTTTCCTCAGGAAAGCCACAACATAATGAAAAGTACTTTTAAGTAAAAAGAGCATGCAAGCTCAAAAGACTTTGGTCGTTAACTCATTGTTTATTCTGGGTGTAAAGTAGATAAGTTTTGATTTTGTTCTCAGCCCCACAAACTGACACAAAATTTAACAAGGAGCAGCTGGTGAACTGGAACTTGTTAAAACATACTTATTGTCGTGAAGAGTTAGGAGAATGAATGTCTCGTGCTGTTCCCATTTCCATTGAACAAACAAACTAATATAATTTGTTTTAAAGTACCGACAATAATTCCAATGCTTGAATTTCTCGTAAGTTTTGTTTCATTTTCGATTTTCCTGCAAACGTCCACACATTCAATTCTTCGTCTTGGTTTCCGATCAGGCTTATCGTGTGATTGCGAAAGCAAAGTGTAGGTTGGAATACCACCAGGAGCAAGATTTGAACGCTTTGAACCTAACAGAGAAATAAGATACCTGGAGACCTTGCCGTGAACTTAAAACATTTTATTCAAAAGAAATTTCTATATCGCAAATTTCAACTGTTACATTAATAAGCGAGAGAATAGCACCTAATGCCTGCTAATATCTTCTTTGAAATAGATTTTACGCAAGTGAGTTGTATATTGGTCGATCTTGCGTTGAAGAACCACATCTAGAATTCCTGTATTTGGGAGAACTTTCGTCCATGCGGCACTGGTGCAAAGTTTCCTTTCTTTAGTGATGTCACTGTCGCGACTTTTCACTACCGGAATTTTGAGAAATGTAACATTTGGAGTTCAAATATTTCTACAACTGTAAGCATTAGCATTATGACCTGGGATGGACTTTTAGTACAGTAATATAGAAAAGTTCACATTAAAGTATACACCTCTAACTATATGCTTTTAATAACAAGAGAAGCCGACTTGCTGGTTCAAGATCACTTGATCGTGAAATTTTGCAATAACAAAAATCCACTTTAATAGCTCTCTTCGCAATTCTCACGACGCTTTTCAAAATTCTCAGTTGTTTACCACAAAGCAGTTCAACATAAATAAAAAAGTCTTGGAAATCTCTTTTGGCATTTATTAATATAATGTCCTTCACTTAAGAACACTTATATCTTAATCCATCACCTATTCTTGTATTGGATTTTCTCAAAATAGATGGTTAAATGAAAGGAATCTGTTGATCTTCATCCACTTAACAGTGATCGTTTGTTCAATTTTTTACCAGAACCTTTGTTTGAAATCATAAACAGCTCTTTCAAATATGGCCGTTTTAGATTCAACCCAAATTGCTTTACGCAGATCCGCCTGATTTATTTTGAATACTGATTTTCAACTTGAACGCCATTAAAAGTATCATTAAAAACGAATTTGAAGTTAATTACATGTAAAACCTTGATCTTTTTTCCTAAGTTTATCCATATTTATCCAAGTTGTTACGTATAAAGCCTTCCTAAGTGTAAATTTATTTTATATAGGTGGCTAACCTGGATGGAATTTTATTCCTGACCTTAGATTTACAACCTAATTAATCTCTAAGAAGCAAGAAAAGTATATAAATAGAAACCAACATGTAGATATTTTTCGTCAAAACAGTTACATTAAATATGAATCAAAAGTATGACGTTGGAGTGAAGATATATATTAATCAGTCATCTGTTATGTTTTATAGCATTGTACTAAAATGGACGGGAAGGCATGTATTGAATTATACTTTCAAATTTCTGAACTTCTTGCATATTTTCAGTAATTAAAGCGCATCCCAGATTATAAATACATTTATTTAAAGTATCATTTAATATTCAATATGTCGGAGAAGCAAATATTATGGGTCGGCTGCACTCATTGTCTTCTTGACGGAAAGTTCTGTTAAGCCAAACCATTAGCATATGTTATTCTACAACTTAAGCTTGATTGGTTTGACGTCACTTTAAAACTACCTATTGATATTTATACTAGAAGTAAACAAAAGAGATTATTGAAGTGATCCTAGCTGTTTATAATAACGTGTCGAATATCCACGTTTGTGGAAGACTTATTTGACAGAATGGTTATCAAGTTTTCCGTTTGTTTGCTCTTGTCCATCTCCTCAATGATGTCTGAGGGTTCGGGCCAGACTACAGAAGTCGACGTACTAATACTTGGTGGTGGCCTGGCTGGAATTACCGCAGCAAATTATCTCCACAACAGCGGCATTAAAAATTTTCTTGTTCTTGAAGCCCAAGATTATGTTGGAGGTCGGTTGAAGAACCTTTC
Organism: Heliopora coerulea; assembly: GCA_030142905.1. NCBI lineage: Eukaryota > Metazoa > Cnidaria > Anthozoa > Scleralcyonacea > Helioporidae > Heliopora > Heliopora coerulea. The sequence continues at coordinate 508,364 of JASJOG010000122.1, read as the reverse complement.
CTTTGGTGGGATTACGCTAGGGGAAGGAGCAAACTGGGTGCACTTGGTTGAAGAAAGAGACAAGAATCCATTATATGTGCTGGCAAAGAGATTAAATCTCACGGGATATATCAATAATGAATACGACATCGAAATTAAGTAAGTGAGCTGACCTTTCAATTTTGTGGAAGAGGGGAGGTTCTCTCATTTTATTCGTAGTCAGAGAAACCAAATCTAGTGAAGAGATCATTGTTATCATGAGGGTGCAGCTTAATAAATTAATTTTCTTGACCAAGAACGATAGTAGGCCATCTAAAGAAAATAAACGTTTACATGACTAAGACTTCGCAACGGTTCAAACGGTTTCTGTTGATCAACTTAAAATGCTGATTCTCTTAGTAAGGTTTATCATATTTGTTTCATTTTTGAAAATACTTAACATACACTGCTATAGATAATTCGAAAAATTGAGCTTACTTGAGTGGTGTTAAAACTTGCATCTTTGGTACGTATCCTTAAGTTCTTATGAGTCAGAGAATGACCAGAGTTCTGTATGGGATTTGAGTGTTTTGAGTATTAAATAGAAGGCCACGAGAACAAAGTTCGAGTTGTATTCTATTTAATGCGAAGGACGCTTAATCTCATAGAGTGCGAGAGTCCATTTCGTAACCATCTTAGAAAATGGGCAGGGCACAAGAAGCTTTTTATGTTAATGCCTTACATTATTGTCTGTTATGATGCATGGCTGCACTTGCTGATTTGGAAATCAATAAGCAGTAAATTAGTAATCAGTAATCTCCTGATCAGTTATCTCAAGTGTATTTCGAGAAGCTTTCGACTTTGCTTTTGAGTCGATTTTCGAAGGCTGAGATGCTGAAGGCGGAGGTGGCCACGCAGGACTTGCTACGAAGTGAGTCGATTGATTTATCAGATTATGTTGGCAGAAATGAGGAGGAGGAAGAGACAAAACAAAAAGATCAAAGTTCGGACGGCAGTACACATCGAAGAAATATGGCAAAGAGAAAAGGAAAAATTCCATGAAAGAAACTCGTTACAGCACTGAATCAGCAATGAATTAATTTGAAATTTGGACACGATACCGATTTGATACCGGTATCGATAGCCGTTAGATACCGACACGATACCTCAAAGTTTGAAGCTTGGCGAAGAGTATCCATCTGTTCCTGTTGATTTGAAGAGTATTAGTACAAAGGAAGTTAATTGCTGGTTTACAAAATTTGTATTATGGAGGTCGTTAAAGTAGATGTTATGGATCATATCATGCCAATTGGGAGTAACAGAATTTTAGTTGAACACGATTGGATGGGATCACTAAGTTGAAATTGAAGTTGTATGAGATTGTTCAAAAGTTCCGTTTGTCACGTTTGAGCCTTAAATGTATAATTTAACTTCGTAAACTTATAATTATCTTTGAAGCTTTAACACTCTAGACGTTTGCAATCTGATTAGTATTCTTTAAGTTATGCATTACTATTCCCTATTTAGTGAATACTAATAAGGTTTTAAACAAAGCAAAACAGTTGGCCCTATTAGTATTCCCTACATTGTGAATACTGACTAGGGCTTTTTTCTTTGAATCTGCATTTTCCTTGCTCTTCATAGCCCACGCCAGATTAGTCGACCAGCAGACAATGGAAAATAGAGACCTATAGTTCTGGACGATGATTGGTCGAGTCTCTTTGACCATTTTCTAGTTGCCAGTAATGCAATCGAGTTAACTTTCAACACAATGCACCTTTAATACATTATAAGTGCTCGTAGAACGTAAGGACAACTTTATAGTCCCCAAAAGATGATTATGATATCTAATGCAAAACCTGGATGTTCAAACAGATCTTCATCAGCGTTAAATTCTAAAGCGAATTGTTCGAGCAATTGTATTAAACGCACGTAGTTTTCCCAGTTGACTTGTATGCTGCCTCATCGTACAGAGTATCAGTTTTAAAACCCTAGGGTGTACGCTCGAATGCCTAGTTCGAACGAACTAGATTCTTTAAACTGTCTTCCGCAACGGAGGTGTATTATGAATCTTTTTCTTTTATAAACGTAAAGATAATCGTGATATAGAATAAAAACATTGTACACATCCAATGATAAACGTTAAGTTTTCACGAGAATCTCTCGTGCTCTTACATTGGATTGAATGTGCATGCTGGTATCCGTCGATTCTACAGCTCAACTGGTCAACTAGCTGTTTGGTAGTCCAGGGGCATGTGAAGGGTCTCGAGTATTCAATACTCTGAGACTGACGTGGAAAGAAAATTTCACGATAACCTTCAAAGCGAAAGATAATTCCAAAAACTGAATTGTGTCTTTCAGTGTTGGTTTATTGTAAACTTTCCCTTCATGCTAATTTGAGGATACTTAATACTACAGCATGTCTAGTATTTAGACAGGGCTTCATTGTCTGCTTTTACAACTTCCATGATAACCTCTAAAAAAAATCATTTCAAGACAAAGAGAACCAATAGTCTTTAGTCTTCAGTGTATTCCTTCTCGTCCACACGTTTTGTAAACAAGGAAACCAAGTCCACTTTTAACGTCTTTGGATCCATAGACCCACGAGCAAAATTTTGTAGGGAGGAGGCTTTACTGAATTTTCCTAGCTAAATTGTTACGTTATTTGACGTATGACTTGGATCGGTCGTACTCGTTTCCGGGTCTGTTCCTCTTTACCGCTTTTTGTATCAATAATCTATTTCTTTAATATTTAGTATCAAAGTTGATTCACCTACTTTGTACTTAAATCGTTTGGAAGTAACTTAGAATATAAAAGAGTCTTATTAGTGGATCATTTTGGAATTATCGGCAAGAGAGGTCTGTAGGTTTGTTCACATTGTTCTACGCTATCGTAACTCCTACTATTAATGAGTAGGGATATTGAGTCATGTCTTGACCCAAGCATGAAGTGTATGGCATATAAAAAGATAATGGGAAAAACCCAAAGTGGGATACAATATAAACGTTTTCTCAATATTTTTCACTTGAGATGTTATTTTCAATATGATATATATATATATATATTAACCATAGAAAACGCATTTAAAAAATTTATTACTTATTTAAAAACTCAATTAAAACAACTCATTTAAAAAAATTTTAAATAAGTTTTTATGGTTATTTTATATGAAGTTTAAACTCAGGAATTGTATCTGCTATTTGATATATATATATATACATATATATAAACTGTCTCCTCACTGAAAAAAAATTTTTTCTTTAATCATCATGCTTGTTAAAGGATACCACGTACGTCGAAATGAGTACCCTCTCTCCACGTTTCACGCGGTGGACGAGGGGACTACTGTCATGCGCTGCGATAGTGCATAGGTCCATTGAACAATTGTGACTACTGGGAACAGTGCGCTAGTTTAATCCAATGGACCTTTCCCTTTTAATAAAGAACCCAAAGGAGTATGGTAGAATGTTTACGCTCCTCGGTAAATGGTGATGGCTGCCATGGATCAAGCAGTTTGTATACAAGTCTTTTGGTCAGACTTTGGCAATGTTTTCTCATTGCATAGTGGAACTTAATATATTGCACAAGATTAACATGCCTGTAACTGTATTCTGATCGAAGTATACGGTAATCATTGGCTTTGTTTTTGGAGACTAAACTTTTTGTTCAGTTGCTATTTGGAAACAATTACTTTTTGTAAAAGGATCTTCAAAATGTTTGCATATGAGGAGGCTCAGTCGTTGATACTGAAAAAAAAAGATTTTGATGTTCAGGTATGCCCCAGCCTTCCTTTTGGCTGTTCTTATCAAGCATTAGGCGATCTGTGTTTTTTGAATAGTTATTTTCTATGTTAAAACCAAGTAGCTTGCCTTTCCTTCTCACGAAGTAGTTTAGAAAAAAGTTTAACACTTCATAACTTTTTATCTCTTTGAAACTTGCCTAATCGTACATATTGTAATGTGAATGTACCAACACTTCTCTCCTACTGACAAACTTATAAACTTTCTTCTAGTAGTTGATTTTTCGGGTAAAATTCGGAAGACATACCAAGGTAAACCTCCTTAATTAAAAATGTATGCTCGAATCGACCATAAAGATTCGAAGAAGGATGTAGTGACATAGTCAACTGACAATAATCAACACTATATTGTTTCTTAGTAAAAGACATCTCTGACTTATGAAATAATTGAATCAAATGCTTGATAACACACCTAATTTATATTACAACTTTGAAGTCCTAACCCAATTACAACAGCAGTACAGCGTGTTCCACTCAATGGTGGTATATATCCTGGGTGAATTTCTGATCTGTTTTATAGTTTTTTTATAAATTGCTATGATTTGAAGAAGAATTTCATAATTTTTGGGAAATCGTAAGATGTGATGGTTATGTTTATGAAAATAGTTTGTACCTACATTTATTTCATAAAAGTGTTGTTTTTTCAGGCAATGGAATTGCACTGACAAAGCGAAATTAGCGAGAGATTTTGCTTGGTTTTATATTTTTATAATCAGAAAGTTAAATTATACTAATCCTAAAATAAGAACATTTCAAGAATAATACAATTCAGACAACAAATTTCCAAGGTTGCACTAATTGTAGTTTCAGACCCAATGTGGTAATTGATAAAAGTTTGGGTAAGGTTCTGCCATTAAATCCCTCAAATCCTGACCATGTTTACATGGAAGAAGAAAATTTTTTAGTTCTGCTACCTTATTGACAACAAGGTATTATTTGGCTGCTCTTTTTCGGACATTTAATCCTGAACTAAAGAAGTAAATTTTTTATCGGTAGTAGTGTTGCAGAACTGGGTCATTAAAAACATTCAGCTGTGATTGAATTGAATTAATTTCACAATGATACTTTGCTTGTTATAGAAAGTATGTAAATAATGTCTAACAATGAACATTAGAGGGCCTGGAAAAATACCTCATTTAGTAGCTTTTTCCCACGGAAGGCGAAGATTTTCTAGGGATTTGGGTATTGAAATTTTGGCCCAGTGCTAATATGCCTTTCTTTCATCAAATTAAAGTCATGCTGTACATTGGCAATTATTGTCAGTGAAACTGAGAGCCTTGTACACCTATTACCAAGTTCAACACTTATGGACACACATACAGTTCAATATTACACATTTTATGTGATCAAAATATGATGCAGAAGTAAAATTATTTATGAAGTAAACTTTTTCGTTAGACATAATCATTATTTCTTATCATTTCTATAAAGAAACGTTATCTTCTTTAACCCATAGCAATTTATTTTGAAAACATTATAAAAAAGACCAGAAATTCAGCCAGGATATGTAACACCATCGAGTGGAACAGACTTTACTGTTGTGGTAATTGGGTAAAAACTTTAAATTTCTAGAACAATTTAAGTAAGTCATAAAGCATTTGACTCCACTTTATTTTATAAGTCAGGAATATCTCTTACTAATAATACAATGCAGTATTTACTATTGACACAAGACTATGTCATTATATCCAACTTTATGGTCAATTCAAAAATATATTTTTAAACTACAGATGTTTACCTTGGCATGACTGGCGAATTTTACCCAAAAGATAAAAAATTAAAAGCAAGTTTATAACTTTGTCAGCAGGATAGAAATGTTTATACATTTACTCGTAGAAAACGATTATATTTGCGATTAGGAAAGTTGCAGAAAGATAAACAGTTATGAACTTTTTTGCAAAGTACTTTGAGAAGGAATGGCGTACTACTTGGCTTTGACACAAAATACAGCTATTTTAAGAAGCACTGATCGCAAAAAGCACTGATCGTCATACAGATATGTCAATATTTTCATTCTTTCATTAATTACGGGAGGCTCCGACACTTATAGTATAATATCATTAAAATATTTTGAATTTCTCTATGAATCAACTTCATTCGGTTTTTTAATAGTCTCGCCTTCTAAGATTAAAGAAAAATCCTTTTTCGTTTCCAGGAAAAATCCTTTTAAAGAATTTATGTTGTTCAAGTGTTTAATTAACCTTACCTAGACTGGGCATTATTGGGTCATAAGGGGTTGAGTAGATAGGGCAAAATGTATATGCGGTTAATATCCCCAAATTACATTAGGTATTGGTAATAAAATATTTACAGGATCATGGTATGTTAAGTTTAGATGTATTTTACTATTCTGATTTTATGTCAAGAAATTCTGTCGTTATTATGACGTCCTCTGTTTTTATAGCCTCGAGTATTTCCAAATATTTTTTTATTTCTTTTTTTTTTTTCAGGATTGTTTCTTTCTTTTGTTTTAATAAGGAGAAATTATCATGTTAGTCAATTTGCTCCCCTTCATCGAGGCACGATTTTCTTTTTTAATTTTACCAATGTGAAAAAATGAAAATGTTTAATTGAATTACCTATTGCAATAGTATATTTTCATGAAATAAAAATTTCAAAACATCGTGAAATTGGCACAAAATGACGCTCATTGTCTCTATGTCATTATGTCTCAGTAGTGTCATTATGTCTCTATGGCACTACTATAGTAATTAGACCATTTCCGTAACTAAAATATTTACATTCCATTCAATAGTTGCCTAACAACTACGTATTACTTATTAGGCGTTCTTGAAGTTTTGTGAGATTTTAAAGGCAAACAAAAAATATAATGAAACGAAAACTTTTAAAAAACCGCGAAGTCAAAATTTTTACTAGGTATTTTAAATTGCTTCATAACTGTCCTTTTGCCAAATAGTTTTTCACTATTTTTTGAACCCATGATGTCAACAATTTTTTGCAAAAGTTTCTTAAATTACAGTTCGACGGCTTTAATACTTTCTTAGATATAAACATTTAAATTTGGGTTGTGCACTTTCTTCCTCCAGGTCTAAATAAGGTTGATCATCTAACTAAAACTCATGAACTTATGATGATCTGAAATGTCTTTTAAATCTGATCTCTAGCCTAAAGACAATTACATTTCAACTTTTGTCCTGTCTATCACAAAAGTGTATGCTAGATCTAATAAAACAAAAACGGTTTTTTAGAAGTTGGGGAGGTGTGTGAAGTCCAACTTAATTTGTCTAGTTTTTCTTAAATATAATGACTAAGTTAAACATTAATCAAACACAATCTCTTTAAATTTGTGAAGCCTTTTTGACACTTGGCAAAAGCCGTCGAAATCTAGCAAGATGTCATTGATCCCAAGTTTGAATCAAATTTAAAAATTATCCAATTTACTTCATGGCAATAAAGTCAAACTCAGTAAGTCAGTTAAGACTCTAAGCTCAATGATTCTTTAGCAAGATGATAAAGAAACAAAAATTTAGAAGTTTAGCTAAACTTACAATTCTGGTGGGCAGATGTCTTCCGTAAACTACGAAAAATTACTATAGAATACCTCAACGGCAATGGGTTACCTATAATAGACGAATTGGCATTTATCGACGCCATGTTTCAAATGGACAAAGATGTTGAGGCGAGTGCGACTAACCTTATGTGTTTCTCTTGTTTTCAAGCGCAATTGATGATAATTATCCGTATATTTATAAATATTTTGGAAGTGCCGTTGCATTAATTTGGTTGCGAGTCTCAATACGTTGGGTAAAAAAATGTCGTTGATGACTTGTCGCTGTGAAAACAGCCAAAGATATAAAGATTTTGTTGTTAATAGATAGCTTGTCTTGGAAATGACATAATAATGTTGGCCTTTTGAAAAAAGCTTATTGGAACTGTGGAAAAAAAGAGTTGCTGAAAGTCGAGAAGAGTTCGAACCAGGGCTTTAAATGATGACATGCTCAAATCGTTTAATCAATGGTAAACGGACTAAGGAGAACCCAGTGTTCATATTCAGCTTGGAACAATACACGCCATCGCGTAACAAGTGAAAGAAACTAGATCATGCGTCAACAGAAAACCCCTCGAGTTAGCTTCTGCCATCAACGACAACCACCACAGCTTCTGAATATGAGAAAGTAGACCTATTGCAGACTCAACAATTCACTCGTCATTTTAATTGTACCAGATCACTTGAGAATCTGTTGTCCGATTTTACATTCGGCTGCCAAATACGGGCATCTTTCAGCTTCTGTTCGTGTAGCTTGAGGTGAAGGCTGAGCATAAAAATGTTGGTGAGGAGAAAAGAAAGCTACAGAATCTCAAATGCAGGGATGCATTTGAGATTCTGTAGCCCTCGAAGCGACAGGAAATCCTTAAATGCAGCCCTCGAAGCGACAGGAAATCCTTAAATAAGAAAAGAACATTCCAAAGAACTCATCATACATTTGTCGCTTTCTGCGGCTTTGCGCACATTTTTGTATCCAAAGAGCGATGGAAAAGTCAGATAATCGTTGATATATCATTTCATTTTGAAATTAGGTCTGTACAACGAGAAAATTCCTCTTTTTGAACACTGCAAACGGCTGAAAAACTGAGGAAAATGTTTAGTTTATTAAAGAATTACAAAACCACACACTCGCCAAGCTCTTTACCCCTTTTACAAAATGGCGCCAATATCTGCGAGCTCGTCTATTCGTGTACAAAGATCCAACAAACGTTTGCTTTTTTTCCGCAAAGAAACCTTATCCAGAGTATTTTCAAGGTTTTACGAGGTCGGCTTGTCTTCGAACTCTGTGATATGTCCTTTATTATTCCTTTTCTTTTTTCTGTTTTTGCATTATTATTTTCAACTGTTGCTTTCCTTCTTTCATTTGCATGTATTCATACGTATAGTCTTAATTATCAATAGTTTAAACAAATCGAATTGAAAGATTTAGCAAGTCAATTAGTATTTCTCGAAAAAAATTAGTGAAATATCGTACATACTAGTTCTACTGACTTTTTATTCCACACTGTTTTGAGCATTATTAAACCCATCCGCAATTTTCATAATTTAACTTTCTATACTTATTTGTAATAAACTCTGGCCTATCGCTTGATCAATTTGCTTTAACTCAAGGTTTAACGTGAAAGATTTATAATCCTGGCCTGTGGTGTATCTGTAGGTACATAAATAAGCCGAAATTTGCCTGTTGTCCTTTGTCTGGGCTGAGATTTCTAACTGAAAAATTTAAGCGTACTTATTTCGTTATGCAGCCATTCGTATTGTGCATGTTAAGATCTTTTTATTGAATGTCAAACTGAGTCTAATATATTAATTTTTATACCTTTTCCTAAAGAAATGCACCAGGTGGTAATGTTGCTTTCAATAAAACAATGAAGACAATAGACGATGCTAGTGATGCGATAATCGACGACAATGAAAAGATGCCTTTCCGTGAAGATCAGCCATTGCGTTCAGCATTGGCTGCAAAAGGTTGGACAGCAGACACGGGTTTGAAACGTGCTATTGAATGGATGCTGTATGATTTTGACTACGCTTTAAAAACTGACATGATATCGACACGTCATTACTCTGGATTTTCTGAGAAAAATATGTTCATTACTGACATCAAAGGCTATGCTACTGTAGTGAACTATTTGGCGACAAGTTTTGCTACAAAGATTCTCACTGGAAAAGTTGTGGTAGAAATTAAATATAACCTGAACGGTGTAGAAGTCAGAACAAATGATGATCATGTTTATAAAGCAAGGTACTCACTATGCACATTTAGTACTGGTGTTCTTGCAACAGATCTTGTGAAGTTTATTCCTGAACTACCGTCGTGGAAGAAGGAAGCAATACACAGACTACCTCTAACTTACTACACACATGTTTTGGTAAAATTTCCATATGCATTTTGGGAGGATAAAGAATTTTTGCTCGATGCAGAGAAAGTTAGAGGAGAATATCCACTTATCTATAATTTAAACAGGAAAGGCCTTCATCCAGGTTCCAACGTTTTGCTCTTTACAGCAGTGGACGATCATTCCCTGCGTGTTGAAAACCAACCTGAAAATGCTACCATTGAGGAGGTTATGATGGTATTGCAAAAAATGTACCCGAAAAGCAATATTTCGCGTCCTACAGGTACGGAGAAAATTTCACGATTTTTTCTTCTTTTTATATCAAATACTTGGATCAACCTCGTAGATTTAGTCAGACACTACAGTTAATTTGGAAATCGTCGGTTAAACTCGTCTAACCATAACTTTAAATTTAAACTTAAAATCCATCATTACACGAAGAACAAACCTTAGTCTAAAAGATCAATGGCCCGTCTCCGTTTGCTAAATGGCATTCTAGTCTGATGTATAAACGTCTGTACGATATTGGGAATATTTTAAATTACGAATATGAAAGTTTACTCCCTAGAGAATGTTTGAGTTCAACTTGGAATTTAAGACAAGGAATTTAATATAGACAAGGTCGTTCCTTGGTTGAGATTATTGTTTATGTACGATCTTTTAATGCTCTAAACCTTGTCGGTTGGAGTTATACAATTCATCAATACAGTGTTAATATCAATAGTTTCTGCAAGACGAAACAAGAACGATCAAGTTCTTTAAACATTCGAGATCAAAGATACACCAGTATTACTAAAATTACCTTGCCAATGTTATTCCCGATGAAGGTTGAAGTAAAAAACTGAATGTTGAGATTAATTTCTAATGTAAAACATTGGTTTTTCAACCAGAGTAATTTATCTTGTTTTTAAATCCTAACCACTTTGTTACCAGGACACATTTGACTACATTGTTGATGTTGTGAGAGGCAAACGGTAATGCGAGAATTGACGACCAGAGTCCGCTGTGGGGTGCTGGTGGCACAGTGGTTGTGCATGTGTCCCTCACCACTGTGACTAGGGTTCGATTCCTCATCCGTACGGGAATCTGATTTAAATTACTTTGGTCACATGCGAGAAGAGTGATGCCCAGTGTTGTCCAGTTTGTCTCTACCAAGCATCACAAGTTTCCTCCGGGTACTCCGGTTTCCACCTGTAGTTACACGGGACCCATGAGGAGTGGCCCTTATTGGACCTCTAGGAAGAACAGCGTATGAAGCTGATAGGGTTATCCGATATTAATAAAGTAACTTTACCTTTACATGTACCTTATGATGTTTTTTGCGCTAATTGGGTTTGTGTTCTTAGCATTATTTTCGATTGCTGAAACTTCTATAGGAATTACAATATAAGTGCCGCGAATAACTTTAAAGTTCCTAAAATTTGTTTTTGTAATTTTAATTGCTCCCGACATGTGCTGGTGTGTTAAAAATCATATGCGCTTATGCAAATGAGAATATTGCATGTGCCTGTGCATAAAACGTTGAGTAACGACGAACCTGTCTTGAGAACTGATGAGCTATGATACACTCAAGTGTAAGTAGTCTGTAAAGTGCGGGGACCAGCTACTTTTCCAGCAACTTTTTCAAAATTACCCAAAATTTTTCAAAGTGTCGCAGGGGAATCCCCCAACACAGCAGGCTGATAAATTCCAAACATTCCAAACATGCTCAATCTCCCTAACAACCAGCCTAACTCGATGTAAACAAAAAAACTATTTTCGGATTCGCCAGTTGTTAGGGATATCTGGAATGTATGGCATGTGGGGAAATCCCTCAACATCAGGTTTGGGGAAACACCTTTTTCCTAATGACGGCATTTCCAGCCGCTCCCAGGAATTTGATAACGTGACCGGGAATTTAAGCACATTTTAAAAATGGGTCAAAATTTTTCAGTGTCGAAGGAAAATCACCAGAAGAACATTTTTCACATTCCAAACATTCCAAACATTCCAAACATTACAAATCTCCCTAACAACCAGCCTAACTCGATGTAAACAAAAAAACTATTTTCGGATTCGCCGGTTGTTAGGGATATCTGGAATGTATGGGATGTGGGGAAATCCCTCATAATTAGAAAATAACTTCACTGACCATAAATATTTTTAAAAACAACTTTAGCAACTTCATCGTCAGTCCAACTTATGGTTTAAATCCAAATATATTTTCATAAGTGTCAATCATTCCCGACATATAATGACCATATGCCAATGTATCTATTTTATTTTCAAGTATTATTCTTTTATCATCTTTTGCTGACAATGCAATTTTTTCTACACTTTCAGTATACAATTCATGATTTCGATGCCTTATTAAATTCATTTTTAATTTGTTCTTCTTCACTAAATAAGCAATCTTTATAATTTTGAAATGTTATATTTTTTTCAATAACACTTTTTTTAACACCTTTACATCTTTTTGATTCTTTTTAATCAATTTTATAAGAATATAATTTTGCTCTAAGCCCTACAAATTCTTCTATTTGTTTTCCCCCGCATTCATCTTTTATCATTCCAATTACTTTTTTGTTTAAACCGGTTTTAATTCCACTTTCATGGTCTTTTGGGTAATTACTTGTGTCAAACATATTTTCAACATCTGGGGATATATCTTTATAAGAATCTTCAGTGTAAATTTCATACATTAAACTGTCAGTATCTGTAAATAACAACCGTGAATTTTCACCATATTTTGGTTTAATATAATTATAATGAAAATCATACATTAAAGTCTTACTCAGATCCAATATGCTCATTCCTAGATATATAGGTTTATCAAGCTTCACTTTTTTCTTATGCATATGCACAGCAATTAAATTTTCAGAAAATATTGTTCTTTTGCCAAAATTGGTTTTTGAAAATAATTTTAACGCTTTTTCTTCTCTGTTAACTAATTGTATATTAACTCTGTCTCTAACATTCTCCATAGTTCTCCCAAATACAGAATTATTCATAAGTTTGAAAAAGTCTTTTTCAAATTCATTTTTTGCATCTGTTCTCAGTTTTGTGTTTAAATCAATATATTTTTTCATAAAATCTTCTTCATAAAATTTAATACCTTTATAAATTCCACTAATTTTTAATCCTAATTTTTCATATAATTTTAATTTTTCACTATGTAAAACATATTTTTCTTTATTATTTAAATTTGGGATTAATTTTTCAACACTTCCAGCTCCGCAGGTGTCAACTTTTAATCTTTCTGGCGCTAATGGGTATTCATTATGTAAATCATGCAGCTCTTCAGGGTATTCCAAGTCAACTTCTAATATACAAGGAAATTTTTCCCAATTTTGTAATTCTCTTTCATTCATCCATTTAAAATCTCTCACAGGAAGTTTTTTACTCATAGCCCATCCGTAAAAATTATTTGCGTCTAAATAAGCAAGATATACATTATATTCTTCAGGATTATACTTTGAGCCCATATAAGGATTATTAGCTTTTGCATATCGCTTTGTAATTGTTGAAATTCCTCCTCTAATTCCATTTTCAATCATAAGGTACATTTGTGGGTCAGATAATAATTCCAATTCAACTTTAGTCATTTTCAACATTGCATCCCACGCCAATCCAGGTGAAGTATAATACCAAGCGGGATCTACCTCATAATTTTTTTTACAAACTTTTCTAAAATTTTCAAAAACATCGCCAAAAGTATCACATCTGTTTTCAAATATAAGTCGTGATATGATTGCATATCTTTAATATTAAATTTTTTCCAAACATTTTGCGCATGTTCATAATCTGCTTTGCTTATATTTTCATCATTTAATTTTGAATAAAATTCTTCAATATCAGGTAATTTTTCTTCATTTAATTTTTGAATATTATCAAACCAATCATATGGAAACACACCTTTTCTAGTTGATAATTCTCTTTCTTCAGCTTCACTGTAAAATTTTTTAATAATATTTAGCTCATTTTTATCTAAATTTTTAACCAGGTTTCCTAAACCACTTTGCATAAAATTAAATCTGTCAATAAACCTAATTTGTTTTTTAACATTAATTATTTCTTTGATTTTATACTTTTCACTTACATTTTCATCAGTTTTTTCATATTCAATAATGTTTTCTTTACATCGACTTTTAAATGGTTTTTCTGTAATTATTTTTTTAGATTCAAATTTATCAACAATAATCTCTTTTGTAAATGAAATATATTTCTCCTCAGTGTTGGGGATACAATTAATTTCACCTTCTGAAACTCCAAGATTTTTAATAAACAAATGACTATCATAATTTTGTAAATTATGAAACATAACTGGAATAAATTTAGGTTTTTTCATTTTTGAATTACAACTAATACAAGCAGCGCCTCGAAATTTTCCAGTGAAATGACAATGATCAGCAACTTTGGTAGAAGTGGAGCCCGAAGGGTGATCAACAGCTTGCTGCCCACCAGGACCACTTGTGGCGCTGCTTTGCAGCGGTTCAAATTCTTTACTACATGCATAACATTTCTTAGCTGTTTCAAAATCTTTTTTATCCTTTTCTCTAAATATAATCTTTTTTGGAAATTTAAACTGTTCATGTATCTTTTTAATATTATTTTCTAAACTTTCTACAAATTTTGCAGACACAGTGCTTGTACTGGTTCCACTGTCACTAGATTTTTTTGTATATTTTACTAATTTTGGTTTAAATAAATTATCATCAAAACATTTTATCAAATAGCAATATCCAGACGGTTCATGTTTTTGAAATTGTTTTGTATTATCACCAATATTTTTATCCTCATATTTTAAATTGCATTCAAAATCTGCATAAATTACAAATGGAACATTGTGCATTTTTTCATAATTTTTAAACTTTAATTTTTCTCCTTTATTTGGATAAACAGTTTTTCCACACTTATATTTTGAACAATATTCCAAATGATTTTTAAGAGTTTTTTCATTATTGAAATTTTGTAAATAATTACATATATGTAATTTTCCTTTATGTTTATTTACTTGACTTGAAAATAATCTGCTCATATTTTGAATTAAACAATAATGTTTATCCCCGTTTTCATCGCTTATTAACAATATGTTCACATGTGTGTTCACATGTGTGTTCACATGTGTGTTCACATGTGTGTTCACATGTGTATCCACATGAGTGTCCACAAGTTTGTTGCTCCGCTGAGAACTTTGTTCGATAATTTGTTCTGATTTACCCTCAAAGGAAAAATTTCATGTTTTCTATTTCCAAACCTTCCTTCTTCATTATATCCAAAGACATTAATTGAAATATTATTTTTTTCAAATTTATCAATATCTGAAAATCCACATGGGAAATTAATTCCTTTAATATTAAAACCCTCAGCTTTCTTTTTTAAAATTTTTGTAATTCTACCAGGATTTCTCAAATTTGGATTGGTTTTCAAAAGTTCATTTATTACCACACACCACAATAAACATTGTGGATTAATAATTTTGGATTAATTAATTTTGGATTAATAATTTTAATTAATAATTTTGGATTAATAAATTGGATTAATTTGTGGATTAATAATTAAATTTTTGTTTTTTAAAAATTTTGGGGTTGAAATAAAAGATGATGCAAGTAATCGTTGAATGTTATCAATATTAAGAATTACTTTTAAACTTTTATAAAATTTCCATAAACTTGAATTTTTTAAATATTCTTCAAAACTTAGAATAATATTTTTAACCATTTTTTCATATATTTCATCAAAATTGCTTCCAGTAAAAATTTCTTCATAATAGCTATGAAAATGTGCTTTATCCACAGTTTCTTCTCCAGTTGCAGGATTTGTTTTTTTCATTAAGCAAACAAAGGTTAATTGTTGTTTTGAACCTGCGGTTCTGAGAGCTTGAGCCTCTGGCTCTGAGCCCTTTGGGCGATCGCTCGATGTGCTTGGATATTTTTTAAAGTTTTTAATCACCAATGGTTTTATTTTTTCCAACACACTCAAAGGATCATATAAAGTCATTCCATATTTTTCCAAATCTAGTTCATAACGTTTTGTAACATTCACAGCTTCTCTATCCAGCTCAAACTTTGGATCAGACATTTGTGATTTTTCCTGTATTTTGTTAAATATATTTAAAACATTTTCTTTTAAATGATTATACCAATTTGTTATTTTTTCTGTTCCTTAGTTAACATTACTTCTATATTTATCAAATAAATTAAGTACTTCTTCTTTAGACTTGTTAAATAAATTATTTGCTTTTTCTTTAGACCTTTCAATCAAACTTTTAATTTTTGAAACATATTTTGTTGGTTGTAATATATTTTTAAAATCATAACCAGGATTTGGTGTATCAAGTAAATTTCCTCTTTTAAAAACATTTTTTGGTTTTAATAAAGTTGTATTAATATTAGGGACATCTGTGTCCAATAAATTTTTTGTTGTATTCATTCTTTATTTATATGTTTATTTTTTCTTTAAATGCAATATGTTGCAAAAAAAAAAAGAATAAAAATCATCTGATTTTTATTCTTAACCACACACCAAAGGTCTTCAATAATTAAATATAAAAATATTAATGAATAAATTTAATCTTTTTGGTCTTGGCTTCAAAATAATTTTATAATTTGCATAAATTTTTTCTTCAGCTTCATAATCAATATCAAAATCACTAAAAATACAAAATTTTTCATCATAATTTATTGTAAATTCATGATGTGGTAATAATTCTCCTTCACCTGAAAGTTTAGAAATTTCATTAGTAAGAATATAATATAAATGGTCTTTATCATAATCTTCATAATCTAAAAATATTTCAACAACTTTTTCTGGGACTACTTGATTCATTGTTTTTTATTATATACAAATTTTTCTTTAAGAGCAAAATGCTTATTCAGCAAAAACCAAAAATGTTTGATCATTAATTTTCAAATCTTTTTATGCTTTAATTCTGTACTTGATGCTTTCTGCATTTAGGTTAAAATTTTTTGCGGCAGAATAAAGACTTTTAAAATTGAAAATTTCACCTGTTTCTTTGTTTATAATAATTATTGGTGTTGGTTTTTTCATTTTTTCTCTGCAATATTTTTCAAACGTTTCATTAGGTTTACTAATTTCCAAACCCAGTACTTTTTCAAGCTCATTTTTTTTGTAAGTTTTATAATATTTTATTTTTTTCTTTTGCAATATCTCTCAATTGCTTAATAGTATAATGACTTTGATTGTTCATTTTTAATATATATTATTTTTTATTTAAGAACAAATTTTTTTTCTTAACAAACAAAAATAAATAAGTTAAAAGTTGGTATTTTTCTTTTCTGAATCTTGTAAATCTTGTATAATTTAATCTCCAAATTTATTAAATTTTTAAAGTTTTCCATAAAATTACAATTAAAACCATTTAAATTTAAATAATCAAAAAGAAAATTATAATATTTAATGGCAATTTTAAATAAATTATAAACATTTTCATCTTTTAACCAATTATTATATTTTTTATCAATTTTTCCGTTTTTAAAGTAATCTAAAATAAATTCAAAAATGTTCATTTATTTTATTTATACCGTTATATAAATTTGTAAACTATGAAGCCTCCTGAAATCCCAACCAGAAAAAAAGCAACATTTTGATATTCTTTCATTTGATCTGATGGTTTATAATAATCTTCCAATTTTGGCTCATTTCCAACAGCTTCATTGTATTCTTGCTCCAAACTTTTCACACGACGGCTTTTGGCCGCTAAAGTATTAATTTCTGCAAGAGTTTTTAATGCTGTGTTTGTTTGATTTATATCTGCATTTGCATCTGATAATTGTTGTCTTAATTTTTCAATTTCTTCGTTTCTTTTCACTTGCTCTTCATACCATTTTTCTTTATCTTTTGCTAATTTTTCCATTACTTTATTATGTCTTTTTATCTCTTTTTCATATCCAGCATGATTAAGTTTACTAAATAAAAATCCAGCACCTGCAAAAGCAACAGCATTAAATAATCCACCAACTACTGTTTCCATTTTTTTTTTTAATTTTTTTATTTTGTTCACACGCTTTGCTTGCTTCGCTGAGAACTCCGTTCGATCACTCACTTTGCTGTTTTATTGTTTGAAAGGATCCGTAGGAATCCACTTTTTGTCTTGTGCATATTTAATTCCAAGTGTTGATAATCCTACAGCTGCTGTAAGTTTTAAAGTAGGCACTAAACTAGCCGGAGTTGACAAACCATTAATAAATACTCTTCTTGTTATCATTCCAGTTCCCACAGCACCCAACATAATTAGTGTAGAATCATAAAATTCATTCATAGCTTCTTTTCTATTCATTTCACTCATTTATTTACATACATAAAAAAATTTTTTATTTCAAACTTTGCTTCCTTTCAGGTTTTCAATAGAACACCTTGATGGACCACCCTGCAATTGCACACTTTTATTAATTTTGTTCTCATTCTTTCTTACTATTTCTTTTTCTTTTCTTTGTTGCTGCCCTGAGACCTTCAGTTGATCACTTTGCTCAAGCATGCCCGGCTTCGCCGTTTGCTCGCTTTGTTCGCTTTCCCTTTTGTCTTTTTTATATGCAAAGTATAATCCACCCAGTGCAGCAACAACCCCTACACCTCCAATAAAATACCGCAAAGCGGAAGGTCCAAAATCAATGTAATTATTTATTTCTTCATTTTCTACTCTAGCATTTTCTACTTTGCTTTGTTGTCTTGCTTTTCTTTCTTTTGCTTCTCTTGAAATTTTCGCCAATCTTTTTCCCAATACTGCTTTTCTTGGGTCTTTTGCTTTAATTGTTTTTTCAACTGCTGTTACTTTAGCAGAAGCATTATCAGTTAGTTTACTCGTTTTGCCTTGTTCACTCATTTATTTATAAGTCTATTTAAAATTTATTGTAAGTCTATTTAAAATTAATTACAAACAAATTTTAAACAAGCATAACCGTTCCGATTCAAGTTACAGCTTTGCTGCAGAAATCTCCGATTTCTACAAATCATTTAAAATAGATTCATCAAAATCTACATTAAATTTTTTACACAATGCAACATGATTTGTTAAAATTTCTTTTTCTTTCATTTTTCTTTCAGTTAATATAGAAGTGAAAAAAATCTCTCCTTCAAATATAAAAGTATTTTTTGAAATATCAGATCCAAAAAGTAAATTATTTGTTCCACTTGTTATTGCTTGAGATGTAAAATCTTTAATTAATTTTCCATTTGCCCAAAAACTTGATTTATTTGTTTTTGGATTACTTTCCACGTCAATATGAACACTTATGCAACGGAGTTTGTATTTTTCAAATATATTTGTTTTAATTGGAAAATAACTTTTATCTATCTCGTAATAGTCTGTTGCTCCTCCACCATATATAACAAATTTATTTTCATTTTTATATCCAAATCCTCTCCAATTATTTTGATCTGTATTTTTATTCCCCATTAATATTGTCATTTTATCAGAATTGAGAGTATAATCTATAATTAAATAAACAAGAAAAAAATTTAAATAATCTTTTTTTCCTGATTGAGTATTGATGTCTAAATTTAAACTCATTTTGCTGTTAAGTCCGTGAAAGAATAAAATTTTTTTATTTGAAACATACCTAGAATTTTTAAAAATAGGTTGTTTTGGTTTGTTGGTTTCTGTAAAATTTTCATCTGAAATTTTTGATTGATTGTACCAAACTTCTATTTTTTTATCTGTTCCATCATATTTTAAATAACTTGTTCGATCATAAATTTCACCATAAAAATTAAAATCCGAATTTAATATGTAACTTTGAATGAGGTTTAATTGGTGAGCAGTATTTTTAAGTGCAGTGCGCACCGTTTCGGTTTTGTCATCCACGTATTTCTTCCTAGTTAAATGTGTATCATCTGTTGGATCTGAATTTTTAATAATTTTATGATTTCCCATATTAATATCTCCTGTCATATTTCCACCAGTCAGGGATAATTTTGTATCATCTTGATCATCAACATATTTTTTTCTTGATAAATGTGTATCATTTGTCGGATCTGATGTTGTGATTATTTTATTATTTTCCATGATAATATTTCCTGTCATTGTTCCTCCTGATTTGTTAACCTATTTATTCAATTCATAATCTACATATTTCTTTCTTGTCAAGTGAGTAGCATCAGTTGGATTTGAAGTAGAAATTACTATATTTGTACCTATATTAATATTTCCTGTCATTGTTCCACTTGTCAAACTTAATTTCTTATTATCTTCATCATTAACATATTTTTTTCTTGTAAGTGAATTGTTATAGTTTGGATCTCTTTTGGTAAAAATTTGGAAATCTTTTGTTAAAAGATCTCTCTTTAATTGATCTATGTTTTTACCACAATATATAACTTTTTTAATATTTATAAAGTTTCCGTCAACATATGATTTTGTTGTCAGATCATTATTATTTGAAGGTGTTGCGCTCGATGTCACTTTATTTGTACCCATATTTAAGTCTCCTGACATGGTACCACCAGTTAAAGATAATTTAGAATTGTCTTGATTGTCTACATATTTTTTTCTTGTCAAGTGAGTATCATCAGTTGGATCTGAAGAAGAAATTACTTTATTTGTACCCATATTTAAATCTCCTGACATGGTTCCTCCAGATAAATTTAACTTTAAATTGTCTTGATCATCAACATATTTTTTACGGGAAAGGTCTTTATCACCTTTAGGATCTGCAGTTGTTGTAATTTTATTATTTCCCATGATAATATTTCCAGACATTGTTCCTCCTGTTATTGATAATTTTCTAGAATCTTGATCATCCACATATTTTTTCCTACAAAGGTCTTTATCACTCACAGGATATGCAGTTGTGGAAATTTTATTATCGCCCATGATAATATTTCCCGTCATTGTGCCTTCTGCTTTTGATAGAAATGCTGAAGTTCCTCCTCTAATGCTTGCAACTTTGTCATCTACACGGTCGTCGACGTATTTTTTTCTTGCCAAATGTGCATTTTCCGTTTTATCAACTGATGTTATTATATGGTGTGAGCCCATGTTAATGTCTCCTGTCATATCCCCTCCTGTAGTAGACAGCTTTCCTGTTACATCAGATTCATGTTTACTTTCAAATCCGTAAAATAAACTCATTTATTTCATAATAATTTCCAATAAAATGTTTCCAATTGAAGATGAATTATTTACTTCTACTTTGAATATTAATTCATTATAAATTCCAGTTGATAATTTTATTCCTCCTATTTCTTCAGGCGGATAAATTTTAGAAACACTTCCTTTTAGTGTTTGTTCTGTCGTTATTGGAACTTGAATAAGTACATTACTTGTTTTACCATTTACAAAATTTTTACTTTTATCAATCATATTACAGCATATGTTTACATATTCCAAGTTGTTATTAATATTTACTACATTGTCACTTTCTGTTGAAGTATTTGCTTGTATTACTTTATTCTCAGAAAATCCTATGATTGGTCCAAATGTCTTCAAGTTTAATGTTTTATCCGATTTTATTGTGCATTTTCCAGAAAAATCAATTTGGTCAAGTTCAATTGCACCAACATTTTCTAATTCAGTTTTTAAAATATTAAAGGTATAATATCCATCTTTGAAGTCAATTTTTCTATTATCATAAGTATAATGATAAATATTTTTATATAAATTATTAAAATTCCAAAATATACTTACTGATTTTACAAACATTTTATTACAATTAGTTAATATAAGTGGCTCATCTAATGAAATTATTTTTTCTGAGTTTTCATCTTTTGTGATGAAGATTTTTATAGATATTGTCATTTATTTTATAATATATATTTTGATTCGAAATTTTGTTTCTCAGAGCACGTACCGTGCGATTAAAATTCCACCAATTATTGATAAAGATAAAACAATTAAATTATCACCCATGGGGCCTGCGGACATTGGTGTAGTTGTGTTAAAGTTTTTTCTTTTTTGAAGCCGTGAGGACTTTTTATCGATAACGTTACCTTTTGACGACTTTGTTGACATGTTTACTTTTTCATCTTTTTCTCCTACTTTAGCTGTCTCCGACAGTTTTTCCAATTTTTTCAATTCTATGTTGTGTTGTTTTTTCACAGGTTGTTGTTTAACTCCATAATAATTTAAATTTTCGTTAATTCCAAAAACCATATATTCATCAGAAACTTTTAATTTATTATTATATCCTTCAATAGGATTTTTTAAAATTATTAGAATGCTTGGAATTAACCATAGACTTGGACTTATGGCAGTATTTAAAACAACATTAGTTGCAGTTATGGCTGTATTCATATTATTTATCCAGGTTGCTGTATCATAATTTATTACACTATCTTCAAAAATTTTTCTAAATTCTTGTTGAGTTTCTAATGCACTAGCTCTGTTACTAAAAATAGATTGCTTTGTTCAAGCTTGACTTCCTAATATGGAATAAATAAATGCTTTAATAGATTTATTTAAATATTGAATTCCAATTTTTGTAAAACCATTACTTTTTATTGGAATATATCTTTTGTAGTCATTTTTGAATGATTCTGGATATAATTGATAAACAACCCCACCTTCTTGTCTATAAATCATTTTTCTTCTAATATGTTCAATGTTTCTATAAAATTTATTAGCAGAAAATTCTCTACTAATGCCTGACATTTTTTCTCCACCATTTATTCTTCTTAAAAGTCTTCTCACAGTAAAATACAAATGAAATCTCATAATTGATGTTATAATAGGAAAAACGTTTTTGGATGTTGTTAAATGTTGAATTGAAATTCCACAACAATAAGCAGCACAATAAACTAAAAAACAAACTCTATAATAACTTTCACTGTCACTCCAATTTCCTATCCAATAATTGGTGGTTATATTCAATATTGGTAATTTAGATAAAAAATAATCTTTATTA
Source organism: Heliopora coerulea (assembly GCA_030142905.1). Classification (NCBI taxonomy): domain Eukaryota; kingdom Metazoa; phylum Cnidaria; class Anthozoa; order Scleralcyonacea; family Helioporidae; genus Heliopora; species Heliopora coerulea. Next base: position 485,920 of record JASJOG010000122.1, on the reverse strand, counting down.
TTAATATAAATTCTAAAATTTTCAATTGGATAATTTAATATTAAATGATCAGGATATTTATCATAAATTGTAAGTTCTTCAACAGTTAATGGATTGGATTTTGGAATTTCTTGAATTGTTCCATTAGATTTCCAAATTTTTGGAAAGTTTTCAAAAGGTTTATTAATTGTTAAATATTTTGCCATGTTTGGGTCATTTTTAAATGTATCTGAATTTATATCTGTTGACAAAAATGAATTATTTTTAAACCAAATATGATAACCTTGAAAAACACCATTTTTATCAAAATCAGCCTCGAAGGTAAACCTTGACATGTCTGCGTATGGATATTTTTTTTTTAAAATATTTTTTCTCGAATTCAACATTTTCTTTAATATTTCTCATAATATAATCATAATTTTTTCCATAATACTTTCTTTCCATTTCTTCAACCTTCTGCGTAGCAGTTTGTTTATTCACATGTGTATTTGAATTCATTGTTTATTTCAAGTTAAAATAAATGAACAAAGTTAGCGACAAAGACAGCTTTGCTGACATGATTGTTATTGAACAAGAGTTAAGAGACATTTACTACAACCCAGAAACAGGTTATCAATCTGCGGAAAGATTTTATCAAAAAGCAAAAGAAAAGGGATTAAACGTTAGTAGAAAAATTGTTCAAGACTGGTTAAAAACACAAGATACTTTTACAAGATACAAACCAATTGTTAGGAAACATAAATTCCAAAGAACATTTGTCAAAGATTTAGCTGTTCAAATACAAATGGATTTGGTTGATATGGGAAAATATAAAAACCAGAACAAAGGATGTTATTGGATATTGTCAGCTGTTGAAATTTTAAGTAGATATGCATTCGCTATTCCTGTTTACAGAAAAGATACTAAAAACATGACAAAAGCTGTGGATGAATTATTAAAACAATTTAAAGAAAGATTTGGTAAATACCCAAAAGTCGCTCAATTTGATGAAGGAAAAGAATTTTACAATGTTGGTGTAAAAGAACTATTGAAAGAACATAATGTTGAATATTTTTCCACAAACTCTGATAGAAAAGCAGCTATAGTTGAAAGATTTAACAGACCTCTAAAAACATCCATGTGGAAATATTTCTATAGCAAGGGAACTTATAATTGGATTAACCACGTAGATGAACTTGTAGATAATTATAACCATACTAAACACAGTAGTATATTAATTAAACCTGCGGATGTGAACAAGTCTAACAAAGATCAAGTGTGGATTACACTATATGGTTACCCATTAGGAGATTTACCTTTACCTAAATTCAGAATTGGAGATACTGTTAGAATTTCTAAATATAAGAATATCTTTACTAAGGGTTATGAAGCTAATTTTACAGAAGAAATTTTTAATATTGTAAAAGTATTTAGAGGTGATCCAAACATGTATGAAATAGAAGATCATGAGGGAGAACCAATTATTGGAAAATTTTATGAACAGGAATTATCTCCTGTGGATAAAAAAGATGATATATATAGAGTTGAAAAAATATTAAAAAAGAAGAAAGTCAACGGAAAAAATATGGTGTTGGTAAAGTGATTAGGCTATGACAATAAACATAAATCTTGGTTACCAGAAGAAAATATTCAAAACATCGAAGATGATAAATTAAATAAAATAAATAAATAAATGTCTGAAGGTTTTGATGATATTGAAATGAGAAATAGAAACATGGAAGAAGAAGAAGAAGAAGGGGAAACAAGTTTTGGTGGGGATGATCTTGAAGACAACTCTGAGGGTCATAATAGAAGTATAAACAAAATAAACACTGAAAATCCAAAAAGAAAATTTAATAGGGTTGACCGCGCAAGCGGCGAGCAAAGCTCTCTTTCAAGAGAAACACCTGTGAATATATCAAGACGAATGAGAAATGTAAAATCGATAATAACTAATGATAGAAAACTAAGTTTTAAAAAAATATTTAAAATTCGACTTGAAAAGAAAAATGGACCAAATAATAGTATATTGTTGGATAAAACAACATTTGTAAGAGACCAAAAAGGAAATGTTTCAATTATTTTCAAAGATGAAAAAATTGGTAATGTCAATACCAACAATGAACCAGAGTTATTTACCAGAAAAAATAAGAAATATGTTGATGAATTTAATGATTATATGAAAAAAGCAAAAAAAGAATATGAAAAAACTCCAAGTGCGGTAATAGAACAAAGAATCGGCGTAGCCGTCGCGAAAAGTGGAGACAATTTATCAGCGAAGCTGTTTGCTGAAGGTGATGATGGTTATTTTGAAAGTGAAGTTGTCAATTCTATCACTAATGATTCTATTTTAGAAATTCAAACTAAAATTGATAATATAATTGGTGAAAATAACTTAATAAAATTCATTGATAATGAACAGGATCCAAGACGAACATTATTTCAAAGAAATGAATTAAGAGAATTTAGATGACTAGTATATTTGGAGGGTATTGACTCCAATCTATCAGAAAATGAAAAAAAAGAAGTTATACGTGGAAAAATTGATGGATTTGATAGAGAACATCAACATTGGAAAAATAAATCTGATTTAGAAACAGCTGAACCCCAAAAAAGTATATATAAAAGTTTTTCAGAAATTGCAAAACTTCAAACAGATAAAATGAGACTTGAAAATAATGAAAGACCAATTAGTAAAGAAGGAATACAGATTTTAAATGAAAATGATGAAGAAAGGGACCTTGGTAGATTAGAAAGATTTAAAAAATGGGCAAAAGAAAATTTATTAGGTTTATCAGCAGTTGCTATTTCTGTAGCAGGTATAATTACAGCAATAGTTATAAGGGCAAGAAACGCATTGAAACAAGGTGCAAAAGCGGTTGGAAATTTAGGAAAACCAATTGCAAATATAGGTAAAAATTTTGGTGTAGTCATTTCAGCAGTTTTAAATTTAATTTCTCAAATATTATCATGGGGTGCAAAAGGTATTGCCTTTCTTGCCAAAAATCTGTGAATATTAGCTATTGCCATTGCATACTTTTTATATGCACATGTGTATGAAGAATATCAGCGATCGACCGAAGGTCTCAGCACAGCAGCAAAGCGAGCGCGAACGGACGGTGAAGCGAGCGAACAGCGAAGCTGATAAATTAAATAAAATTTTTTTATATATAATAAAAAATGAATAGAGTAAACGAATTATATCTAGGATATAAAAGATCAAAAATGAGTGAAATTAAAGGAAACAGAACAAGGCATGTTGTAACTTTGAATCCGAATAAAGTAAATCCTGAAGAAGAACTTTATATAGACATTCCAAAATTAAATCCTAATTTGTGTTTTGTTCCTGATTCATTAAAATTGTTATTTAATTTTAAAAATGCAAATACTAAATCTTGGTTTTTAAATAATTTATCAAAATTGTTAAAGAAAAGATTGGTTGTTAAATTTGCTGGAGAAATTGTTTACGATAATAGTGGAGAATCTTTACTAGAAATTTACAAAGATCTCTGGAAGCCTGAATTTGAAAGAGCAGATATGGTTGAATACGGCATCGCCCGAGAAAACCTCAGAAAATTATTTTCAAAAGATGACTCTGGAGCAACAAGTGGCAATGCAGAAAAAGCTTCTGATAAATTAATGTATGATATTTATGGAACAAAACAGTGTTTAAAATTAGAAAAAATACTTTCAGATCATGGATTATATGCCCCTTACGGAATGATTAATAATTTTCAAAACATTTTAACTTTTCCAAAAGCTAGTGAAATTATGATAGCACAAAGTGGAGAAAGTGTTGGTGGATATACATTGGAAAATTTAGAACTTTGATGAAAACAGTAGAATGGAATAAAGATGCAACTTTACGTAATGAAACCATAAATATTCCGCGGAAGAGTATGAAAGCAGTTGTGCTGTTATTTAGAAATTAAACTATCACAGATAGTGAAGAATTTGTTTATCCAAATATAACAGACGTCAAAATTAGTGTTGAAGGAGTGCCAAATAGTATATATTCTCAAGGTATGCCAAAAAGAAGATTTTTTGAAGAGGCATTTCGAATATTTCACGGAGGATATGACAGCAGAGCTGGCACAAGCTATAGTGATGCAGTTATGAGTATTGAAAAATCTTTTAAAGATTCATTTGCATTATGTGTGGATTTAAGAACATTAGATGATAACTTTGTTTATGGAACTGGTAAAAAGTTAGTAAACACACAGTCTGGACTATTGTTAGAAATTAAAAAAACTGCCATTTCTGCAAATGTAATGTGTCATATATTTGTGATAAGTGATGGATTGTTAAACATTGTAAATAAACATTTGTTTTCAATTCAATTTTAAACATCGAAGATTATAAAAAATAAAAAATGAATGATAGCAAAGCTGAAGGTAAAAAGCCATTTAATATGATAGTTGTTGGAATGACTGCTTGTTGAAAAACAAAATATCTTTTAGATTTTATAGAAAATAAATATAAAAATTATTTTGATTATATTTTTTTAATTTGTCCGACATTTGAATGGAATAAAACTTATGAAAATTGGAAATATGATAAAGATGAAGATTTTATTGCTATTCCTTGTGATCAAGATAATGTTGAAGATTGGTTAAAATTTATAGTTGACTTTTCAAAAGGAAGTAAAAGTTTAATCATATTGGATGATTGTGCAAGTGGAAAAAATGTTAAAAATAGAACAAGCGAGTTTGTTAAATTAGGATTTTCTGCAAAGCATTACAATCTTTCCATTGTTGTAATTACACAACAACTCACGTCAATTGCTAAGCCATTTAGAGAAAATATTTCAAAATTAGTCACATTTTATAACCCAAATAAAAAAGATGTGACAACAATAATTCAAGAATATTTAGATGTAGGCAACCGCAAAGAATTGGAAAAAATTTTAGAAACTTTGAAAACAAAAAAATATTCAAGATTGGAAATTAATTTAATTTTTCCATTTGGTTATATAATAAATGAGTGAAAATAGTGAAAATGTAGAAGTTCCTCTAATATCTTCAACAACCGCAAACAGCGAATCTGGCGTGAATCATGAACCGCATAAAAAAGAAGAAATAATGAAAAAACGTGAAGAATTGATAAGATTGTCTGAAGATGGTGAAATTAGTCAATCGGTGCAAAATTTGAAAAAAGCAAGTGATAAAGTTATATTAAAAATTCATGCTGAATATGAAGTAAAACAAGCGGAAAAAGCAAATGCATTTTTAACAGATTTACTAATTAGTAAATTTGCAGATTTATTAGGCGGATTAGACGCAATTGAAAGTAGTGAAGAATTGGAAAAAGAACTGGCGAAAGATAAATTATTAAAAAGAGATGTAAAATCTGTAGTTGAAAAACTAAGTCCATATTTACCATATCTTGGAATACTATCTGGTGGAGTTACAGTTGGAAAATATATTATTAAAAACAGAGCACAGCAACGACATGGAAAAAAGATAAAAAAGACGATAATGAAGCATCAACAAGCCAAACATGAATAATTTTATAATATATATTGTATTATAAAATTTATAAAATAATTTATCACTCAAGAGTTGATTTTACAAACTCGTTTACTTCTTCTTTAATTTCTTTATCTTCTTTAATTTCATCTGTCATTTCTTTATCGTCTTTATCGTCTTTATCGTTTTTATCGTTCGTGTCTAAAGATTTGTTTAAAATTTCAGTGACCTCTTTAACAAGATTTGATTCCTTTTCTTTTGCTTTTTGTTGAATACTTTTTATAACATTTTTACTAACTAATTTTAAATTTTCATCCATATTATCAAAAATAAATTGTTTTGCTGAAGCGGTTCCAAATTGAATATTACATTCAATATCATATGCTTGCCCTGCTCCTACTGAAAAACCAAACTTGAATGCTTTTTTCTTAAATATTTTATGATTTTTTTCAATAATTTTTTCAGGTTTTAAAGTTGATTGTTTGTTCCCCATTTATTTATATTTTTATTGAATTTATTTTATTTTCAAAATATGTAAATTTCCGAACAAAATGTTGAGGGACTTTAGCAGCGACGCTGTCCCCCGCATTCCATACATTCCAGATATACCTAACAACCGGCGAATCCGAAAATAGTTTTTTTGTTTACATCGAGCTGTTCAAGTTGTTAGGGAGATTGAGCATGTATGGAATGTTGAGGGTATTCCCCTGTGACACTGAAAAATTTTGACCCATTTTTAAAATGTGCTTAAATTCCCGGTAATGTTATCAAATTCCTGGAAGCGGCTGGAAATGGCGTCATTAGGAAAAAGGTGATTCCCCAAACCTGATGTTGAGGGATTTCCCCACATTCCATACATTCCAGATATCCCTAACAACCGGCGAATCCGAAAATAGTTTTTTGTTTACATCGGGTAGGCTGGTTGTTAGGGAGATTGAGCATGTTTGGAATATTTGGAATTTATCAGCCTGCTGTGTTGGGGGATTCCCCTGCGACACTGAAAAATTTTGGGTAATTTTGAAAAGTTGCTGGAAAATTTGCTGGTCCCCGCACTTTACAGACTACTAGTGTACGTCTATAGATTGAACACACACACACACCCATACACCCATACACACATATACATATATATATAGATAGATAGATAAATAGATAGATAGATAGATAGATAGATAGATAGATAGATAGATAGATAGATAGATAGATAGATAGATATACATATACATATACATATAATCACAACACAAGATTTGGTTACTTCATAAGAACTTTTATTCACTACACATCTGTTTCGTATGACAGGCCCGAAGCTTACCACACTCGTCAGGTGAATGTTGTGTTTGACGTGTAAACTTGAGATCTGTAGTTAGTTTGTGACGTCAAGTTGTTTGTGTGTAGTATTTGGTTCGTATTACAGGTAGAGACAGTGAACATTATCTATTACAAAGTAAATGTTTCTTGCAGTGCCTGCAAGTAGATACGAGTTCATTCCTTTTGTTGAGGGAACTCAGTTCCGGATAGCGCGCGTTCGATTCCTTCAGCGACCAAACATGTTTGCTAAGCTCTGTGGCGTTTTTGGATTTTTCATTTCCAAATGAGCTAGTGTGGTTCCGATTCGTGTTTTAAACGTTCCTTCTGTTAAGCCGACGTAGGTCTCCTTCGTGTTGTTGTCCTCATTCGTTACTGTGGCCTGGTAAACAATCCCTTTGGTTTGGCATTTCCCTTTTAGTGGGCAATTATTATTATTGTTTCTTTTTTTTTTTATGCGGCAGTTGTATTCGTTTTCCGGGGGCGTGTGATCAGCAGTTTCTTTGGTTTTGTTTAGCACTGATTTGTTGTGAAAGGAAATGATGTTGGCTACGTTGGGCATGCAACTATAACTAAGCTTTAGTGTGTTTCTATTGCAAATTTTGTGTAAAGGATGGCCTTTTGGGAAGCACTCGTCGATAGCTTTCAGAAACTTACGACCGATGTTGGTTGCGACATTCGCACTGTATGGCGGATTAAACCAAACGACTTTTTTTTCCTTGATCGTTTTTCTTGAATAGGCTGGGGGTCGAAGTGAAGCTGGTAGTCGTATCCACTTTTTAGGAGAGCTTCTTGGTACGGTTGTCGTGTGGAATCAAAAGTTTGTTGGCAGAAAGATATGTTCGAAAGTCGGCGGTTGATGGACTCGCGGATTTGGTGAGGTATTGGAAGAGGATGGTTGCTGTCTCTGTGAAGGTAAAGAGGAACGCTGTTAGGCTTTGTGTACGGTATGTATGCTCCGGATCTTAAGTCAAATGAAATATGGAGAAAGTTCACACTTTTTTAGTTTGCTTCTATAGTAAGTTTTAGCTTGTGGTCGTTGAATGTTTTACATATTGCTTTCTTGATGTTTTCAATTTCTTTGGAGGTGGCATTGAATGCTCCCAGGCCGTCATCTCTGTATAATCCTACATTCCTTTAAATATTAGTGGGCAATTGGGACAGAAGGCAGGAACCGACAAGTTCGCAGTTCTCAGCACCGTCAAAGCTGCCCATCGTCACGTCGAAATTTGAGCCTTCGTCTTTTTTCTGCCATGCTTCTGCCTAGCTTCTCCATATTTCATTTGACTTAAGATCCGGAGCATACACACCGTACACAAAGCCTAACAGCATTCCTCTTTACCTTCACAGAGACAGCAACCATCCGCTTCCAATACCTCACCAAATCCGCGAGTCCATCAACCGCCGACTTTCGAACATATCTTTCTGCCAACAAACTTTTGATTCCACACGACAACCGTACCAAGAAGCTCTCCTAAAAAGTGGATACGACTACCAGCTTCACTTCGACCCCCAGCCTATTCAAGAAAAACGATCAAGGAAAAAAAAGTCGTTTGGTTTAATCCGCCATACAGTGCGAATGTCGCAACCAACATCGGTCGTAAGTTTCTGAAAGCTATCGACGAGTGCTTCCCAAAAGGCCATCCTTTACACAAAATTTGCAATAGAAACACACTAAAGCTTAGTTATAGTTGCATGCCCAACGTAGCCAACATCATTTCCTTTCACAACAAATCAGTGCTAAACAAAACCAAAGAAACTGCTGATCACACGCCCCCGGAAAACGAATACAACTGCCGCATAAAAAAAAAAAGAAACAATAATAATAATTGCCCACTAAAAGGGAAATGCCAAACCAAAGGGATTGTTTACCAGGCCACAGTAACGAATGAGGACAACAACACGAAGGAGACCTACGTCGGCTTAACAGAAGGAACGTTTAAAACACGAATCGGAACCACACTAGCTCATTTGGAAATGAAAAATCCAAAAACGCCACAGAGCTTAGCAAACATGTTTGGTCGCTGAAGGAATCGAACGCGCGCTATCCGGAACTGAATTCCCTCAACAAAAGGAATGAACTCGTATCTACTTGCAGGCACTGCAAGAAACATTTACTTTGTAATAGATAATGTTCACTGTCTCTACCTGTAATACGAACCAAATACTACACACAAACAACTTGACGTCACAAACTAACTACAGATCTCAAGTTTACACGTCAAACACAACATTCACCTGACGAGTGTGGTAAGCTTCGGGCCTGTCATACGAAACAGATGTGTAGTGAATAAAAGTTCTTATGAAGTAACCAAACCATGTGTAGTGATTATTCCGCTCTACCTCGGTATAGAGCACTCTGCACCCATATGATTTTGTTATTGATACCTGTTATCCACACATATATCTACATCTACATATATATATATATATATAACACACGCACACATATGTATATATATATATATATATATATATATATATATATACACACAGCAAATTCCATAAATTTTGGCAAACATAAACATATATAAAAAAAAAGCATTTGTCGGGAAATCTGTTACAGTGAATACTTTAATCAACCTTAATACATTAAACTGGCCAACGAATGTACCAAGAAACACATAACGTATCTTCACTGACGGTTGAAGTGAGAATAAAATGAAGATACAATGGTCTTGATATATTTATATGTTGATATATTTTGTGCCATAATTTTTGCAATTTGCTGTATATATATATATATATATATATAAATATATATATACATATATATACATATATCTCCAGACGTACGTTTCGCTGTACTACAGCTCATCAGTGCAGCTCGAACGAACTTGGATTGATAAGGGACCAGAGTGCTCAAACCTATACTCGAGCGGTGGGCATTGCTTAACGCTATCGGTTATCGTTATATATCCGTTGAGTGCCCAACAACATCGAAATGTGGGAGCCTATATATATATATATATATATATATATATATATATATGTTCGATCTGCAGACGTACGTTTCGCTGTACTACAGCTTATTAGTGCAGCTTGGAACGAACTTATATATATATATATATATATATAACGAACTTATACATATACATATATATATATATATATATATATATATATATATATATATATTTATTTATATGCATAGTGACATTTCGATTAAAAGTTTGTGGTTACTACTCGGAGTTTCACGCGGATGCGATCTTCAGGCAACTGAAACAGCGTCGATTCATTGTCTCCTTTTTCTCTGTTCATTGACGTCATGGTTTGCGCGGGTTGGATCACTCATCGCTATTGTTCTCGTGTGGCTTGTCTTTGAGATGAAAAATCTGTTCCGGTGTCTGCATTTTGAGACGATCTCTGATCTTTTGTTGAGAAAGTTTTGTAGGTGTGCTTTCATGATGCAAAGTTTTTCCTCTAAGCAAAGGTTACATCTTTTTGCTCTGCTTGTGTAGGCCGCTGCCCTTTTCACGATCGTTCATTTTATGCCATAAGATTGGATTTTCGATTTTAGATTCCATATGTATTTGATAGTTCAGTCTCATTGGGGGTATTTTCTGTCTTCTAAGGATTTGATATGGTTCCTGTATCGCTCTTTAAGACTGTTTGCTGTCATTCCTGTGTACTGTTTTGTCTCCCTGGTGACTGTGGTGGTTACGTCTGCTCTATAGACGATGTTGTTAGTTAAGCAGTTACCTTGGAGTGGGCACAGTTCTTTTCTTCTGCAGTTGCAATTATCTGTTCTATGAAGCTTTCTATTTTCATTTTTATTTAGGATCCGGGAGTTATGTTGGATGATCATAGTCTTCATGTTGTCCATGCAGCTGTAGCTTATTTTGACTGAGTTCCTGTTCAAGATTTTGTGCAGAGTGCATGATTCAGGGAAGTGTTTGTCAATTAGTTTTAGAAAGTTATGGCCAATTTTTGATTTGAAGTTCTTACTATATGGTGGGTTGAATCATATGATGTTTCTGCGTCTACGTTTTCGGGACGATGTAGATTTGGGCGTCTTGTCGTTGTTGGAGATATATTGAAGTTTGGTGTTGAAGTGGCTACGTCTTAGTGCGTCTTCGTATATAGGTGCTGCAGAGTCGAAGGTTGATTAGTTTGATGATAATTGTGAAAGACGAGAATTGATGAAGGCTGGAAGATGTTTGATTATTGATGGGAGATGGATGGAATGGCTGCTGATGTACAGGGGGTCCTCGTTTGGTTTTCTGTGAGGTCGGTAGTCACCATTCATCAGGTTGAACGTGATGTCGAGGAAGTTTACACCCTTCAGATTAGTTTAAGCTGTGATTTTTAGGTCAAGTTGGTCGAACATCTTGATTAGCTCTTTCCTTGTTTTATCAGCTAACCGACCGGTGGTGTTCTTTAGAACTGCAATCTTTCGGCATAAAATGGACGATCGTGAAAAGGGCCGCGGCCTACACAAGCAGAGCAAAAAGATGTAACCTTTGCTTAGAGGAAAAACTTTGCATCATGAAAGCACGCCTAAAAAACTTCTCAACAAAAGATCAGAGATCGTCTCAAAATGCAGACACCGAAACAGATTTCTCATCTCAAAGACAAACCACACGAGGACAATAGCGATGAGTGATCCAACCCGCGCAAACCATGACGTCAATGAACAGAGAAAAAGTAGACAATGAATCGACGCTGTTTCAGTTGTCTGAAGATTGCATCCGCGTGAAAACTCCGAGTAGCAACCACAAACTCTTAAGCGAAATCTCACTACATTTAAGCTCTGCCCCACATGGTATCGAGCACTCTAGGATTCATCGTAAACATTATCATCTCAGTTATATTTATATACATACATTTGTATATATAAATAAACAATCTAATATAAGTTCTACATCAATTTTTTATTATTTTCTACATTTCGGGGCCTGCCCCCCTATCAAGAATTAACACGATAGCAGGTAGAACTAATTTCTATACAAAAATGATTTCTAATTAACATATATCTTTACAAAATATTAAAGAATACAAAATGTAAATCAAAAGTCCTGAAGGCTTAGCCTATATGGTAAAAATGTGTTTAATTCATATACCCAAAAACTCTTTCTCGCCATGGGATCCCTTGTATCCGTCTTATCGATAATTTTCACAACCAATTCACTCAAATCCTCATGCCCATCCTCAAACAAATCTGAATACAAGTGTTCCCCCGGGATATTCCGTTGTCCTTTACCATATCTGTTAAGACTACTCTTGTGGTTGTTAAAGCGTATCCTAAATACATTGATTGTGCTACCAACATATTATCTACCACACTTTTTACACTTAATGAGAAAAACAACCCCATTGGAATCACAATCAAATTAATAATCAATCACATACCACGATGTTCCCCAAACTATTCATAAAACTGTCCCCATCTCCCACAAAATTACGAATTTGACATCTTATCTTACCACTCTTAACCATACCCCTTTATTAGACCGCCTATTCTCAGCTTTACTTCTTACTAACTCATCCTTTAAATTCTTTGGTCTTCGAAAACTTACCCGAGGTGGTTCGGTAAAGGTTTACATCAAGTCATCCGAAGCATGCAATATCTTGCATGCTTCGGATGACATGTACGATAAGATAAGATGTCAAGTATGTAATTTTGTGGAAGGGACAGTTTTATGGATAGTTTGGGGAATAGAAAATATGTGATTAATTATGAATCTGATTGTGATTCCAATGGGGTTGTTTATATCATTAAGTGTATAAGGTGTGGTAGACAATACGTTGGTAGCACAATCAATGCGTTTTGATACGCTTTGATAACCACAAGAGTAGTCTTAACAGATATGGTAAAGGACAACGAAATATCCCGGGGAGCACTTGTATTCACATTTTTGTGAAGATGAGCATGAGGGTTTAAATGATTTGGTTGCGAAAATTATTGATAAGACGGATAAAATAGATCCCACGGCGAGAGAGTATTTTTGGGTATATAAATTAAACACATTTTTACCATCTGGGCTAAGCCTTCGGGACTTTTAATTTACATTTTGTATTCTTTAATATTTTGTAAAGATATATGCTAATTAGAAATCATTTTTAGTTAGTTCTACCGCTATCGTGTAAATTCTTGATAAAGGAGCAGGCCCCGAAACGTAGAAAATAATAAAAAATTGATCTAGATCTTATATTAGATGGTTTATTTTGAATGAAGAGACGTTCTCTGACCAAAAAGTTTTTTATTATAATGAGCTTTCGGCCACTAGACTGTCATCTTCGACAGATACTCATTTCACTCATGAGCTTCGTCCTTTCTAATAACCATTTCGTCTTCGAAGGAGAGACTTACAAACAAGAACACAGATGTGCTATGGGTAGTCCGGTAAGCCCAGGTGTTGCAAATCTCTGTATGGAAAACCTAGAAGAAAAGGCCATTAACACAACTCCTGTGCGACCAAAAATGTAGAAGCGCTTCGTAGATGGCAGTTTTTCCATCATCAAAAAGAATGCTGTTTCGGCGTTCCTCAATACGCTCAACTCAGTCGACCCAAACATACAATTTACCATTGAACGTGAAAACAATGACAAACTTACATTCCTTGACACTACAATTTCACGACGAAACGAAAAACTTTACTTTGACGTTTACAGGAAACCAACACATACTGACAGATACCTGGACTGCCATCCCCATCACGAAGGTAAACACAAAATTAGCACTGCTAGGAGATTAATAAACCGAGCTCTAACATTACTGAATACAGAAGAAGGAAAACCTAACGAACTCAAACATGTGACTGACGCCTTACGGGCAAACGGTTACCCACTGACGACCCTCAACAACATTATCAAGGACATGCAATCAGCCCACACCATTCCATCACCTAAAGAACTGGAAAAGTACCTGTCGAAGAACACAGTCTAGTGGCCGAAAGTTCGTCATAAAAAAAAAACTTTCTGGCCTGAGAACGTCTCTTCATTCAAAATTATGCCTTTACGTGACTACACTTCTTCCATATTTTCTAGATGGTTTATAATGGTTTTAGGTTCTTGGTGTTGGCTGGTTTTTTTATTCGAAATCTTATATATATGTATCTTATATATATGTATTTATATTCGAAATCTTATATATATGTATATATATAAGATTTCGAATAAAAAAACCAGCCAACACCAAGAACCTAAAACCATTATAAACCATTATAAAATTATGATCGCGTAAGCGTGAAACACCGTGTAACGACAGTTGCTCAAAGCTATAACTAAATAAACTATTAAAGCTCTACACCTTTGTATTGAGCACTCTTCTCTTCAGAGACCAAACAGCTACACTATACATATATATATATATATATATATATATATATATATATAGTAGGGGTCAACAGTATGAGTCCAGCCAAAAATTAGAGTCACTTTTATTAGTATATAGAACTATGTCTCTCAGTAGAGCAAGAAATGCTGTATTATTGAAATAATAATGGTTGTGGAACAACAAATAAAATCATAATGAGCAAAGTAATTTTGTGTTTACGTGATAGTTTTATTAATATTTTATGTATCCTTCTTTTGCTTTGAGAACTGCTGAAACTCTTTTTGGCATAGATTCAATAAGTTTGTAGATGATTTTCTGGCTTCAGGTTGCTTCAGCACTCATTAATGGTTTGACATAAGGAATCTTGACTAGTGTTTCCATAGTCTGTCTTATCCCTTTTCAAATTTCCCATAAATGTTTGATTGGATTAAGATCAGAGTACTGGGGAGGAAAATCTACAACAACCATTACAACATGGTCTTCCTTCCTCTGCAAATATTCTCTACAGAGTTTAGAGGTGTGTTTGGGGTCATTATCTTGTAAAACCAATCCGTGACCACATAATTTTAAACCATATGGTATAGCACGTCCATCACCTGAAGAGCTTAAAAGCGAAAACATTTGTGAATAAAAGTGAAAATTTCAGTGGTTATGTTCAAGTAACACAATTGACTAACACAATTTTTCATATATATATATATATATATAACTACAGACGGAACCGTTTCGGCCTATTGGGCCTCATCAGTGTAGTGCTGATGAGCAGGATGGAGTATATATATATATATATATATATATTTATACATACACATATATGTATATGTATATGTATATTTAATTTCACTCGTGGTACGTTCTTTATCAGATCTAAAACACTTGGCTATCTCCTCGTGTTTTAAATCAGGATAAAGCACCCCTGATCGGTTTTTAAATAATACAAATATATATAAATATATATTATATCAAGATAGATAAATGGATAGAGAGGGAGGGAGAGAGAGAGAGAGAGAGAGAGAGAGAGAGAGAGAGAGAGTGAGAAAGAGAGAGAGAGAGAGAGAAATATTTATTTAAATTTGGAGTTTCTTCCGTAAAAATTACTGCTTTACAAGAAAGCCGACATTGAAAAAAAAGAATATTTACAAGTTAAGAACTAAGTAAAATTTAGTTGGAAGCAAATGATGCGATACTTCTTTTGAAATATTTGAGATTTTCACTGCATTTTACATTTTCTGGCAGGTCGTTCTAAATTTTTGATCCAGAAAACGCGAAGCTTTTTCCCAAATATTCAGTGCAGACTTTAGGTAAAACCAAGCGCAATTTCCGATTCCTCAGCGTATACTTGTCGTTAATGGTAGACATCTTAAAATGGTCTCGCAAATAGGAGGGGGCCATATTATTCAAGACTTTGTACATCATTATTAGCTTATGCTTAGCCCGAGATTAGGCAAGACATATCCATTTTAGTTGCTGCCTAATTTCACTAGATCTGACCTCATAGCCTTGGCATGTTATCACCCTACCAGCTCGATTTTGCAATTTTTGTAATCTGTTTGCAGTTGTAGAGGGCATATTGACCCAGACGACATCGCAGTAATCAAACAATTGTTGAATTAGTGAGTTATATAGTAATTAATGTTTGATGTAAAACAAATTGTCTTACTTGTTGAAGGCCTGAAATTCCAATATTTACTTTCCTAGACTTGTTACTAATATGATGTACTCACGACAATCTTTCGTCTATGTATACTCCAAGAGATTTAGTTACATGCAATCTTTTTTATGGGTTTTTTATCAGTATATAACATCGGAATTTCTCTTAATTTGTCAAGGTTGTCGTCAGACCCAATAAACATGTGTTCAGTTTTTGTTACATTTATGCTAAGTTTATTTGCTTTTAGCCATTCACTCACATTTTTAAGGTCTTCGTTCGCGATTATTATTATTTCTCTAATTGATGATCCAGTTGTGATAAAATTTATATCGTCAGTATACATTCGAGCAGTGGACTGCTGGAGACAGTGTGGAAAATCATTAATATAAATGAGAAATAATAATGACCAAAAAATGTAGCTTTGCGGAACGCTACAATTAAGTGAGCATTCATTTGATAAATAGCCATTCACGAAACATTTTTGTCTAGGATTCTGCAAGTATGAGTGAAACAAACATAAACTATTTGCATCTATTCCATAGCTATGAAGCTTACTAAGTAATATATCATGGTTGACAGTGTCAAATGCCTTCGCTGGATCCAGATATATTGCAGAGTTAAGGAGTCCTTCGTCCATGTTGGTCAGCCATTCAGTTGTTGCATCTAGAAGTGCTGTTGTGGTGGAGTAAAGTGGTCGAAAGCCCGATTGTTCTTCATACAATAAGTTATTCTGGTTAAGATAAGAGTATAACTGGTCGTAAACAATGCGCTCAAAAACTTTACAGACGGCACTTAGAACTGAGATTGGCCTGTAGTTGTTGACATTGTCTTTAGCGTCGCTTTGTGGATTGCTGTTACTCTTGCTAGTTTCCACTCGTCAGGAAACACAGCTGTTTGAATAGAGGAATTAAATAAATCGCACAATGGTTCAGAAATTATAGACGCTGCATGTTTAAGAAGTTTAATTAGAATTTGGTCTAATTCAGTAGTTTTCTTATCTGGTATCAGACTAAGCAGCTTACAAACAACATTAGGTGATGTTGGATTCAAGGTGAACAAGGTAGTTGTTGTTTGTAAGTAATCCGAATGTGATCATGCAGTTTGAGTACCTGTTGAAGCCAATTTCAACCCAATTTCAGAAAAGTGTTTGTTAAACAATTCCGCTTTGTCCATATCATTGTCAATTTCAAGGTTTTACTTTTAAGAACAGGGATCTTACGAGGCTTAATGTTTCGAGACATCAGTTCATTAACTGAGTTCCATACTTCTTTTGGATTTGCCGAGTTAACCTCAAAAAAGCGGTGATAATACTTACTCTTAGTTTCCTTTATCAAATTATTACGGTTGTTTCTAGCATATTTGAAATTCTGACAATCACTCGCATTGTTCGATAGCACTGCCGCCTTCTTGAGTGTATCTCGGTTCACCAGTAACTGTTTTATTTGTGAAGTCATCCAAAGACTCTTTTTATTTCTTAACCTTTTTGTCTTAAATGGTGCATGTTTATCAATGATAGACAAAAACATGCTTTTCCATAATTCCGACCGCTCACTAACATCCATCAGATTATTAATGTTTGACCAAGGGGTGTTTATTAAGTCGACTATAAGACAATCAGCATTAAAATTTTTCATATTTCTGACTTTGACAATTAAGTGTAACTTCTTATACGGGATGGCGACCTTTCGTATTATGTAAATGAGATTATGGTCACTTATTCCCAAATGTAGAACTCCAGATGCAAGAACTCTTTTTGGACAATTGGTATAAGCCATGTCAATTAGGGTTCTAGTGTTTACAGTGCATCTAGTAGGCTCAGTGATAAGTTGTTGAAGTTGGTAAATTTCAGATAGCGAGTTTAAAATAGCGGTTGGTCAGTGAGTCCTATTACTAAGTAAATCACATTTAAGCAAGGGCGACAATCGCTTCCTAAAAGTGGGGGGGATGGAGCCGGCCAAGTGATGTGGAAACATTCCCTCTGAAAGTTGGTTTGTTTTTTTTTGAATTTTATGTTTATGAAATGCCTTTTCCGGCATTATGAGATTGTTTCTTTGGAACAACATTCATTCCTTATTTTTCAATCGAAACGAAGCCATGCATTTCCTGTAAACAGCAATAAAGACGTTATAGTATGACTAAATAAAGTAATTCTGATTGTTTACAAAATGGCGTCCAAAGAAGAACGATCGGACTGTAAAATAATTTAGCAAATTTTCATAATTTGTCATGTATTCGAACCAACAATACCTAGCTAAGAATTGGGGCTGAAAAAGGTTATATCGGAAAATCGTAAAGATAAACATGGAACCATAAGCGTCGAGGAAACAGAAATTAGGCTTCAGTTGTCATGAACTTTGCAAAAAGTGCGGGGATAATTATGTATGTATCCTCCTCTGTCCAAAAAGTGGAGGAGGGGATATGTCCCCCGATTCCCCCCAGGATTTACGTCCTTGCAGTTAAGGTCACCTATCATATATATTTCTTTTGATTCGTAATCAAGCACTTAGCTTTTTGCTTCTTTCAGCTAAGTAATTGTCGCTGCAGTCCATTCAGATTAGGACATATAATAAAAATTTGCTGTTACAATCCTTCCCATGGGTCACTTTAAACACGGAGCGACCGCATAAGAAGAGGCTGAGTTTCTCAGCCTGTCAATTATGATTAATGAAAGGTCGTATGTTATTGGTCAATTGAGTTCAGACTAATTTCCGGTGGACGAATATCACGTTCAATTGAGGAGAATATAGGAGATGAATTTGTTTGCAACGACGTTGCTGCCTGGATAGTATTTTGCGCCTGTTGGCCATTTGAACTGTTTTGACTGAGCCAACAATCCCAGAGCAATTCCATCACTTCAATATTTCCTGCCGGTTTTCCGTTGGCCAGAAACTGATTCCTCACGGTGTTGATCTTTTTACGTACTTCTACCAAGCGCCCTTCCTCATCACGTTTCACTTCCGTTTTGAAGCCGTAGTAGGCCTTGCTCTCTTTAATTGCACTTTCATTCTTCAGGTAGTAGGCTTTATAGCGATCATACTTGCTAAGCCCCACAGAACGCGGAGTTGTGCTTTGCGCAGAGGTAGAAGTCCGAGCCGTTGGATGAGAGCAACCGAGCATATTTGCCACAAATGAATTTGAAAGTGGCGCCAGTTTTTGTTTATATTTATAATATTACAAGCTTCAAGTATGCGCCAAAAAGAATACAGATGGCTATGACACATTGCCGACGTAATAAAATGTGAATCGTGCCCAAACACTGCGCGGGTAGGATGACTATAAGTGAATGAAGATGTGCAGGACATCTCGAATGATTATAATACGACGTATAACAACCAGAAAAATCAGTAAATGTGACATGTTCAGCCATTTATTGCTTTATATATTGTTTAGCTGTATTTTAAAAACACATTTTGAAAGCATTTCTGTAAACTTTAGGCTCTAGGACACGCTTGTGGAGCTCTACGCTGTACAGTTTAGTCACGCTTAAAAGTATCCGCCATTTAGAAACATGCAACCGCCATACGAAGCCAGAAATGTGGGAGGAGCTTACCCTTTTATAGCGTCGCTCCGTGTTTAAAGTAAAACTACAAGAGTATTTCCAAGAGTCGACAAGTTCCAGTCAAAAAAATCCAAGTACAATGAAAAACAAAAGGTACTTCAAACCTGCAAGAAAAAGAGATAACGCTCTCCACCTATTTAGTGATTTCTTCACAGCATTTATAGTTGAAGAATTAGCAAAACCCTTCACCAACAAAACCAACATCACAAATAACGAACTGAGTGCTTTAAGAGAGTTAATAGGAAACAGAGGCATTATAATAAAACAAGCTTACCAAGGAGGAGCACTGGTCATTATAAACAGAGAATACTACGCCAATAAAATTGCAGAAATACTAAGCTATGAAGTAACTTATACCAGACTGGAAATGAGAGTGATGACAAAACAATACAAGAGATAAAGGAACTGACGAATAAACACAATACGAAATTGACAGTTACAGAGAAACATTACCTCACAAACTTAAACTATCGAGTAACTACTTTTTACGGACTGCCAAAAGTTCACAAAAGTCAATTCATCATATCTACCACAAAGAATAGAAAAAGTCAGTATATCAAAGTTGAAGAACATCACGAACTAACATTAAGACCTATCGCGGGTGGACCCATGTGTTCGGCTTGTCATCTTAGTAATTTGATCGACGAACTAATTAAACCTTTGGTCACCTTCGTATTGAGCAACTTAAGAGACAGCACCCAGTTCATCAACAAATTACCTCGCACAGACCATATCGAAAGCATTGATAACCTTCGATATCACAAGTTTATATACGAGCATTCCACACAATTTGGGATTAAAAGCCGTCGGGTATTGGTCGATTGAGTATCCTGACAGTATTCCTTCCCGCTTTTCTCGCCAATCTATTCTTCAAGGAATTAGAATAATATTGAATAACATGTCGTTTTTTTGAGGGAACCGCTGAGAATTTTTATAATTTACTAAACAACGGTAACTCCGAATAACGATAACATATTAATTTCGACGTTTCGACGAGGTTTTAGTCATCATCAGTAATGCTGCTGAGTTACAAGTGCGAGGTGTTACATACGGAGAAACAATGACTTAACTTCTTTTAGTAGAAAATATTAAGTTCTCCGGATGCCTTCGTTCCATGGTTCAGTTAAATAGGTGGAGAGCGTTATCTCTTTTTCTTGCAGGTTTGAAGTACCTTTTGTTTTTCATTGTACTTGGATTTTTTGACTGGAACTTGTCGACTCTTGGAAATACTCATGTAGTTTTACTTTAATTATATAAAATTGTTACGGAATGTGGTGAAGAAATGGGCTCATACACTGAGAATGACTTGTTTCAATATTTGGACGACAGTTACAGTATATATGCTGGGTGTTTGCAGAAGAATATATGACGAAATTCCATAAGTTATCAAACTCCTTGAATTCAAAAATAAAGTTCACAATTGAATACAATACAAGACAGAAAACGTTTTTGGATGTTCTGATTAAAAAGGAATAGGATCGACTCTTAACAGATATAAATTATAAAACTACAGACACAAAGCAATACTTGGATTATTCATCAAATCACCCACGACGTATCAAAAGAAACATTTCCTATAATCTAGCCGGCAGGATATGCACAAGCGTGGATACTGTCAACGAACAAAGAAAAAAGACCGCAAGAACTTAGTGACCTACTCATTAAATGAGGCTATCCAAAGGACCTAGTAAGCAACGGAATAACTAAAACTAAGACAATTACGCAAGATGAACCAAGAATAAAACGAGCTCGCACGACCACTCAAAACACTTTCACGTTGGTCACAACATTCAATCCAAATAGTTCACCAATCACCTCGCTGCTAGAGGTAGTAATGACAATACTAAAATACAGCCCTCGGGAAGACAACCACCCGACTTAAGAAAGCTATTAGTAAGATTAAGATTTACCAACAAAACCCAGGGTACAGTTTCACAGCGTGGGGGAATTCGTTCTACAACATGTGAACAGATAATTGTCGGGAGTTCATTTAGGTTTAAAGCCACAAACCCGCCCTTTAAAGTGACCCATGGCAAAGATTGTAACAGCAAATTTTTATTATATGTCCTAATCTGAATGGACTGCAGCGACAATTACTTAGCTGAAAGAAGTAAAAAGCTACGTGAGAGAATTGCCCTACATCGAAAACATATATGCGACAAAAAACACAGCATACTTCCGGTCAGTGCACACATTGTACAATGTGCAGCAAACAAAACTATTAAAATTTACTGTTTTTCGTTTTTATAAAAGGAGTGGGGAAAGCGACGACGTACGAGGATTGAGAGAAAAATGTTTTACATGGAAATTTAAACCCTCTCTTAAATCAACCTAATTACTTAATTACAGACACTCTAGAAACTGGTAAGAATGACGTCGCAATTATTAACTAGAATTTGTAAGGCCTTAGAAACCACAGTTGAAACGCGTTGCAAAATAAGGTATTCTGAAAAGTTCACTTGACGTTTACGTTTATCTTTTTTATTTACTTACCCGTTCTTTAAATTCATCATACATATATACTGTACATTCACACACACACATACACACAAATATATATATATATATATATATATATATATACACATATATATATTTATATAAATCCAACAAAATGTAACCGAAAAGCTACACGAATGACTTGAATAAGTAGAGCGCTCGATACTATTACATGTAGAGCGAGAATGACACAAATAAAGACGAATTTTTAGCTGTCGCAACTCCGAGCTTCACGCGCTCTGGCGATCATCAGATAACTGACAGATTGGTTAATTATTAACGCAATAAACACTACTGAAATATGATCTATGTTATAGGTTTTGTTAGGTGAACACATTTTGAGAAAAGTTCTATCTATCTATCTATCTATCTATCTATCTATCTATCTATCTATCTATCTATCTATCTATCTATCCATCTATCTCTCTACCTGATAAATTGGTAATACTAAAAGAACAGTACGGTTTAAATCTAGATTTCATTTTGCTACGCGTTTCACTACTTTTCATTGGATGTTCAAGTTTGTATAATTGTATAAAGATATCATTAATTACTTTGTTAATCAAATAACACCCCCCCCCACCCATTGTTTAGTTCGTATCCGCTAAGTATTGAATCCCTCACGCTAATCCCTCACACTAATTGTGATAAAGTCGGTGAATGTGTCCAGAACAATGTTTCTGTTTCTTCGGGGGTTAAAATGTCCTGTCTTTCTTAAAAGACTTTAGTCTGCTACAGTTATACCTTTTGTCTCTCTGTAAAAAAGTTCTTTTAGCTTTTCTTTCCTAGTGAATTTCTTTGTATTATCCTTTAGTTCTGCTGTATTTTGCTTTGGTATTGGGGTATATTTTAATCCCTTTGAAAGCATGCGCATTTGATGTGTCGTAAGTTCCTCTTTCGATAAATTGGCTACCTTTATGACTCGTTCACGCTCGGTTGTCTGTTCTGCGGTAAAGCTAAATCTGTGTCCATATATCTATATCTATATCTATATCTATATCTATATCTTTATCTATATCTATCTATCTATCAATATATATATATATATATACATATACATAGATAGATATATATAGATATATATGTTCAATCTGCAGAAGTACGTTTTGCTGTACTACAGCTCATCAGTGCAGCTCGGAACGAACTTGGATTGATAAAGGATCAGGGTGCTCAAACCGCTACTCGAGCGGTGGGCATTACTTAACGCTATCGGTTATCCTTATATATCCGTAGAGTGCTCAACAACATCGAAATGTGGGAGCATATATATATATATATAGAGAGAGAGAGAGAGAGAGAGAGAGAGAGAGAGATAACTACAGACGGAACCTTTTTGGCCTACTGGGCCTCATCAGTGTAGGGCTGACGAGCAGGATGGAGAAGCCTACACTATATAGGCAACTCAAATGTTCCGCACTTGTGGTACATCTAAGCCATGCCAGAGTGCTCTAACTAGAGACTAGTGAGCATGCACAAATTCGCTGACGACATGACTCATCCTGTAGAGTGCTCAATATGAACTAAGAGGCCATAGAGCGATATCTAACTACTATATATATCGATAGATATAGATATACATATAGATATACATATAGATATACATATAGATATACATATAGATATACATATAGATATACATATAGATATACATATAGATATACATATATATATATATATATATATATATATATATATAATCCAAAGGTAGGACCAGGAAGGTTGCAGTGTTGGTTTGAGAATGGAGAGCGCTTAATACCATACCAGTAGAGCGAATAAAGAAGTAAAATAGAGAAAATTTTTTTGCTGTGGCTACCCTGAGTTTCGCGCGCTCAGGCGATCATCAGGCAACTGACAGATTATTTAATTATACACACAATTAGGATATTTGCAAGTTCACAGATGGTGTTGCGTTACATGACGGCATGAGCTGAAAAGCTCCGATCGTTTGTTTAAGATGTTCATTTTACGTTCCTTCAAGATTAAGAGCTTTTCTTCTAAGTATAGGCGGCATTTTCTAGATCCTGCTTTACATGGTAGGAGCTGTTTGATGATTTCCCATTTAATCGTGTATTTTCGTTTGACGTTCTTGAGTCGCCATATGTGTTTGGAAAGTTCAGTGTCGTTGTGGTATTTTTTGTTTTTCAGTGATTTGCTGTGGTTTCGGTATCTAGTTTTGAAGTCGTTGGCTGTGACGCCTATGTATGTTCGTGTCTCGTTGTTGTCAGTTTTTGTAACTTCGGCCTTGTAAATTACGTTCGTTTTTAGGCATCGCACCTCCCGTCACAGAACTAAAACCTTTTGAGCACGACATAGCTAAAATGATTGAAAACATAAAACTACGCAACGTCAACTGCAACTTTATTAAGACCCTGGAGAAGGACAAAAGAAAGATCATAGCTTCCAAGAATGTTCTCATCTTTGCAGACAAAAGTAAAAAATGTTGGATTATACCGCGATGACGGCTTGGCAGTGATCAACGCCAAATCTAGCAGACTATGCGAGAAGGAAAGAAAAGAGCTTATTCGTATATTTGACGACCTCGGTCTTAAAATTACACGATTGACTAACCAAGATCTCACAAACTTTCTTGACTTAACATTCGACCTCACCAACGGTACTTACAAACCCTACAGAAAACCCAACGATGAACCTCCTTACATCAACCGCTCATCCAACCACCCATCCTCCATAATACTCGAATTCCCCGGATCTATCAACCGACGAATTAACAAACCATCTTCTAATAAAGATACTTTCTACACCGCTGCTCCCATCTACAACGAAACCCTCAAACAAAGCAACTTTAATACACCACTTAAATATGAACCACCTAACACTAAAACAAATACCCAACGTAACAGACAACGAAACGTGATCTGGTTTAATCTCCTTACAGCAAAAACATCAAAACAAACATCTCCCGTGACTTTTTACAACTTAGTTTACAAACACTTCACGCCTAATAACAAATTTTCCAAGCTCTTTAACAGAAACACTGTACGCGTTAGTTATAGCTGCAACAAAAACATGAAATCCTTTATCACTAGACACAACAAAACAATACTCAAAAGACATGACAACCAAACAAAACCTACAAACACAAACAGCACATGGCAATGTAACTGCAGACAACCTGACTAATGGCGAATCCAAGGCAATTGCCTAAAAACTAACGTAATTTACAAGGCCGAAGTTACAAAAACTGACAACAACGAGACACGAACATATATAGGCGTCACAGCCAACGACTTCAAAACTAGATACCGAAACCACAGCAAATCACTGAAAAACAAAAAATACCACAACGACACTGAACTTCCCAAACACATATGGCGACTCAAGAACGTCAAACGAAAATACACGATTAAATGGGAAATCATCAAACAGCTCCCACCATATAAAGCAGGATCTAGAAAATGCCGCCATGCTTAGAAGAAAAGCTCTTAATCTTGAAGGGACGTAAAATGAACATCTTAAACAAACGATCGGAGCTTTTCAGCTCATGCCGTCATGTAACGCAACACCATCTGTGAACTTGCAAATATCCTAATTGTGTGTATAATTAAATAATCTGTCAGTTGCCTGATCATCGCCTGAGCGCGTGAAAAGAGTAGCAACAGCAAAAAATAGATAGATATAGACTATACATACATACATACATACATACATATATATATATATATATATATATATATATAGTCTATATCTATGTTCATACTACATAGATATAGTTTTACTGGAGAACCTTCCACCTCCGAAGTTTGGGAACATAAGCATATACGTTAATAAAAAGGAAAACCTTTAATCGACGTTTTGGGGCATGACCATTTATCAAGAATAAGTAGTATACAAGGTTTGAAGTTCTCATGTAAGCGATCCTTTCTTATTACGTGAAATAATTTGTCCAAATCATAGCAAAGTCTTAGGATAATTAATCCCGCTGTTTCGGTATATCTGAGAAATAAACGAGTTGGGTTTATTCGAGCATAACTCTTATCTTCTATTTGGTTTATTAATATTTGTTCTGTCAATAATTTTGACACGTATATCATCAATTTCATCATGATCCGGTTCAAGACAGTATGTATATGATTGTTGATACTCTTTGTCCATTTGCAATCCCTGCAATTTTCCTTTTATGACCAGCAAAACTTACTACATAAATCTTATCAAATATCTTAGAAGTCAAAAGTTGAACCACTTCAAGTGGATCACGTATTCTCCTGTAAGCTACAGATGGTCTATCAGTGAAAACATATTTTGTGTCTTCCGGGGCATGCAAACTAGGCAGAAATGACTCAATAACTTTACGTCTTCCCGATAAGATTTGATGACAATGAACAACTGAAGGGATACTCCAGGAAGCTTCCTTTTTAATTTTCAAACAAAAAAGACTATACCTACTCTTGTTTCTTGCGTTTGAAAACTCCGACCTTACATATTTACGGATAAAACCCCTCTTTAATAAAATACTCCTGCACGCTATTTAAGTCTTTCTGCATATGCTTCTTCCAGGTGGCATTGCTTGCTTTACATGCCACAAACATTGAAGTGTGCCAGTTGATTTACTACATGAATAAAAATTAATGACTGAAGGAATTCTCCCAGAAGCCTTGTTATTTTAAGCCAGCAGCTTTATTTGCTTTAAATTCTGTAGAATGTAAACGACATTGCTGACATTAATTATCTGTAGTGTGGGACATTGCCAACGTCCTTAGGGTGTCCAATAGTTGATATAGGCTTATTATCCGAAAATCCTCTAGTCTGCTTACGTGATTGGATTGTTTTTCTATCAATTTTAACATATTTGATGAAGTTTACTGCTAAAAGTGCCGATCCTTTTGTATTTAAAGTGAATTTCAATATCATTCATGGCGATATTATTAATGTCAGAATTACCAATATAGGTATGTCAATATATTCAGAGATACGTCTATGTCTTCTTTAGTCGTAATACTTAATATGGTACATCAGAGGCAAGCGTTTTAATCTTCGCATAGCATACATGATCCGAGTCAATGTCAGTGTTATTTGTCCCAGCACGAACTATGACATGCTATGGGTCTTTCTCAAGGTTAATGTTGTCTATTTTCTTCGAAATTTCCACGGTGCCTTTCTCCGGAAAAGTCAATTGGTGTACGCTGTTCCTTGAGAGTTTTTTTTAGTTTAATATCTTTTGCAATCGAGTAACCTATTATGACTAGTTAAGCCTATGGGTCTTGGTGATCTTTAATTTTTCTCCAAGTAGTGTCTGCAGAATTTTAAGGAAGAATTTCGTCACTTTCAATTCGACCTATAATTATACCATTTGCGTGCCCTGAGTTACTTGAAATCACTTGAGAATTATCTATTTTATCCGTTTGTTCTGTATCCTCTACAGTTAATTCAGTAAATTTATTTTTGTCAGCGACGTCTTTCATGTCTCTCTTTGTTTTAGAATACTTCTCATTGACTCTCGACCAAAGATCTTCCGCCTGATCAACATATCGTCCTTCAGTGATATGATCAAATTGAAGTAGTCTTATGGCAGTTATAAGACTTATCCTCTAATTTTCGAGGTCTTTGGTTTTAGACTCTAAGTCAGACGCTATATAAATCCTCTTCCTTCGTTGCAACTTTAGTTATTAGTTCTTCATCTTCTAAAATCGTATCCTTTTTCCTTCCTTTCCCTTGTTCATCTCCTGTTTCATTAACCAAACCATTTTGTAAACTATTATCTACTTCCACTGTGTCTCCATTACATCTTGAATCATTTTCTAAACATCCTTCAGCTCTTATTGTATTCAACCTTCTTGCCCTTTTTTCGTTGTGCAGCTTAGCTTCCTCCAACGTCTTCCTAAATCTTATAATCAATCTGTCCTACAGTCTTGATGGTTTTCCTCAACTATTTTCCTGGTTTTCTAAGCAGCGGGGGTCCAGTGTAGATAGCTTCGATAAAACAGCAGCGTTCTTGAGGTTATACACTATCTAAAAAATAGAACAAAGGCTTCTCGACGTTTCGAGCGAAGGCCCTTCGTCAGGAGATTAGTAGGAGATAATAGGGTACAATCTCCTGACGAAGGGCTTTGGCTCGAAACGTCGAGAAGCTTTTTTTTATCTTTTAGATAGTGTATAACCTCAAGAACGCCACTATTTTCCTAGTTTGCCCATTTCTTTCTTCTTTCTACAAATATTCCTTATAAGTTTACAATTGTGTTTTTTGTTTTGTTTTGGGTTTTTTTTTCAAAATTGCGATGCTACCTTGCTACCGTACATTGTAGTCTTGTAATAATCCGCGCAAGTATGATAACAACAAAGATAGTCAAGCGAACGACGAAATGCACAGTGTCAAATCAAAATACAAATTCAATTTAGTCAAATCCCCATTTACCTTAACCAGCTACATATTGAGTGGAATAAATCTGGCATACAATTTATATCAAGGAGTTCAATACAATCCAATGACTTCGTCGTTACATCTATGGAAAAAATTTCAGCACAAAACTCTAAAAACGAACAAAGCCATTGTGATAAATTTACTGTAAAATCACCCAAATAACGCTAAGAATCAACCTTTGATATTTTGGTAGCTTTCATTAACGCTCCAGAGTGTAACTGGAGTAAATCCACCAAATCAATGTTAAAATCATTAAAAAATGAAATTCTTGTAATGTTCAAAAATTCGGTCTAGACAAAAAAAATAAGTAACGAGTATGTTATGTACTTATGCCAATTTTATGTCTGATTCATTTGAATGGTACAATTTGGTACACTATATATATAATTCCAGATGCCAGTGTCCATTTGAAATAAGAAAAACGCACTATAAACAAGTCCATATGAAAACAAATTCTCTTAATTTTCCAAATTTTTACTGGACACAATCACCAGAATATTAACATTCCTTCTGTACGTCTGCGTCCAATGTTTGGAAACTTTATCCCTAACTATGTTAAGAAAAAGTCGAGATAATGTGTCTTTTGAATATGCTTTACATGTTCTAGGGTAAATTGGACACTTTTCAGAATCCTGTCCAACAAGATATGTAAGTTTAAGTAGGCTATGTTAGGATTTTTCTAAGTAGAAACAAATGATTCGACATGCAATTTTTAGTAAAAATAATCTTGCAGTATTTTTTTCAATTTCTTCATATAAATGGCAAATAATACATTTGTGATGTGAAGACGTTATTCTTATTAAAAACTGTTTCAAACTAAAGTGTCCCACCTCTTAATTTCAGGTATCAATAAAACTTGACAGTCAGCAGTTGTCTTGAAATAAATATTGGCCACATAATTATGAATCCATTTAAGAGGGAACTATCAGAAAAGGGAAGATATTTCGAATTTAAAATTATAGGAAAGGAATTAGTGTAAAATTAAAATAGAATCCTGTTAAATATCACTTGCCAGGAATCCAAGACTCACTCTACACGGACTACTCCCAATTAAAAAGTGCCGTAGAGGTTTGTTTTTTACATTCGAGAAATATGCAAATTAGGAAAAGCAAGTTAAAGTAAATACATCGATAACAGATGATATAGATACACAGCACACGTTAACCCCTCCTTTCTCAAAGCAGAAATATCTGAAAATCGTTGAAGGGCAAATCACTTTCATAATATGGTATGACTAAAATGTAGCAGTAAAATATGAAACAAAAGTGATATAAAGAATAAGCACTAGGTCTTAAAACGTTTTTACTCCCTGTCTAAATGAGAGGATATTTTTTTAACAACTTTTACAATAGTCATTTACTTATTTACGAACTCTTAACTCTAGCAACCATTGAAAATTTCCCGACAGCAGTTCGGTATTAGAGAAAACTAAAATAATCGACCAATTTCTTTACTGCCAATTTTGTCAAAGGTTCGTGAAAGAATTGCACTGAATCAGTTGACATCGTACCTGATTCAAAATAAATACTTGTGATCAACCAGAGTGGAAAAAAAACAGTGGCATTCTACTGAAACGTCATTGGTGTCATCTACTGATAGCATTTTACGAGCGATTGATAAAAAGAGACTCACAGCGGTCGTTTACTCGGATATGAGCAAGGCCTCGATAGCATTAACCATAATATTTTACTTCACAAACTTAAGAACGTCGGTCTTTCATAATTGGCAATACGGTGGTTTCGTAGCTTTCTTTCCCAAAAATATCAAGTAGTTCGTATCGACTCAATGCTTTCAGATGCCCTACCGGTTGATTGCGGCGTACCCCAAGGCAGTTTCCTTGGAGTTTTATTATTTAATATCTATGTAAATGACATACCAGCAGTTTGCGAGAGATGCTCCGCTGCATACTATGTAGATGACACCAAGTTACTTCTTTCTTTTGCCGTAGGAGATTCAGATAAAGCTGCGGAAAGTATTAATGCGGAATTACAAAAGATTCGAAACTGGTGTTTCGATCACTATGTTCTATTGAACCCAGATAAGACAAAGTTAATGGTGTTCGGCAGTCGCCAAATGATCCACAAGCTACCTAATTTGAATTTTTGCCAGCTAGGAAAAGAACTTTTTCCATCTGAGTTTGTTAAAGATCTTGATGTAACATTTGGTTCGTACTCATCCTTTGACTATCACATTTCATTGATGGTGGCTTCCTGCTTATCCAAACTGTTGCAAATAAATCGCGTCACACATGCATTCAGCCCAGCCCAGCCCTTTTAGTAATTATAATACACGAGCTGGTTTTCAGTAGATTGTATTATTGCTCCTCTGTATGCTCTAATACCTCAGCCAGTAATATACATAAGTTACAACTTGTACAAAATTAAGGAGCTCGTATAATTAGTATCGTAAGAAAATTTGATCATATAACACCAATGCTCAAGAGCTTGGGCTGGCTTCCCGTAAAACAACAGCTATATTTGCGGAATGCTACCTGTGCTTTTAAATTTATGAGAGGCCGTGCCAAAATATATTTGACGTCACAGTTAGTCACAAGAGGTCAGATCCCCGGCTGAGTCACACGTAATGCTCAGCAATTGAACATTCCATTACTCCACTCAGCTACTGATCGGCGATCTTTCCATTACAAAATTGTCATGATACGGAATTCCATTGACAAAGGAATTAAGTTTAGTAAGAAGATAAAGGATTTCAAGGAAACCCTCAAGAAAAAACTTTTACTAGAATTTTTAGATCAAGATTAGGTATACATATTAGATGTAGTCATTATTTATTGTTATCATTGTTGTTGTTGTTATTATTGTTATTATTATTATTATTTAATAGTATTACTTAATAGTATTAATTAATGTAATTATCATATTTTTATTTGTACTTGTTCCTGAAAAGCCCACAAGGGGAGTGTACCATAAATTACTCAAAACTCAAATTCAAAACTAAGAAATAAAATACTTTACGAATGTAATGGATGGGATTTTTTCACATGTAAAAGATCATGCAAATTTTGTTTTCCCACTAACATTTTTCCAAGTAACAGTCAACAGGAGTTTTAAAGCTTGGCATGACGATAAATCCATTAAAAATACACAACAGTTCACTGTAACGTCATGGTGTTTACTATTAAATTTTGCTAGACTTTATGTTCAGAACAAAAGTTCACCAAAATTTAACAATAAACATGACGTTATGGCAAACGTCAGTGACTCCTTTATCAACACAACGAAAGCGCTTAGACACCGCACTTCTTGAGAGTAGACTTCAATTTAAGAAGTCACTAAACTGGCTTTCGTATTAAGTAAGAAGAAGTAACACTTGTTACTCGCATTGATCTTATAAGATGTAAATGCACAGATTTTCTGCACCAATAATTATGAAGCCTTAACAAGAAATATGTCATTAAAGTTACCATTCAATGTGCAATAAAGGCGATAAAATATCTGTAACCACAATGTTAATAGAACTTGCCAGTTGCCTTTAAAGAAAATGGTCCGCGGCAGGGGTGTCGATTTTTCCTTTACGATTTTTTCCACTGCGTGATTTAAAAAAGAAGTATTCTATGTTTAATTCTTAAATATTCTCTTTGATAAAACAATTGACAAAATAAGAACGAAAAGACCAACATGCATGGATATAGCTGTATATGTACTAACTTTAAATCCGGATCTTAAAGTCTGTAAAAAATTAATATATTAAGCAACATGAGAACAAATATTAGTTACAATCCAGTTGAACAATCTTCAAGCACACTAATGCCGAATTCCCATCATAATAGAAAGAAAAAACTTTCCACTTAGTCATCAAAATATCTATTAGAACGTTGTCAAATCAATATTCTCATATATCTTGTATGTTTTGATGCTTTTAGAGGTCTTTGTCAGCAAATGGAGCAACAATCCATATGTAAAAGGTTCCTACAGCAATGCGGCAGTTGGAAGTACGTTGGCTGATTTTCATAATTTAGAGGGTCGTGTTGACAGATTGTTTTTTGCTGGTGAAGCATGTGACGAAGAATACTGGGGTTATCTACAAGGAGCATATCAAACGGGCTTAAAGCAGGCAAAATCGATTGCGAATTGTATGCGTGGTGAAGAGTGTGTAAAATATCAACCTGAAAAGGCAGAGGTTTGTTCAGTGAGCTCTACTCTGCGTTCATTGGGAAAAATAGATTTAAAAATGATTTGTTTTTTACTGCTCGTTTTATTCTGGTACTGTTAATAAGGGTTACACCTACGTCTTGGCCATTTGTATCTCTGTTTTGGTGTCTCAGTGATTAAAGAAGCTAGAACTTGTTGCATGATATTTCTACAAATCGTGAATATTTGTTTCTTCCTTTAATTAAAGTTAAACTTTTTCTGAATACAGTTTTCTTCACATATTCCTTGCCGGGACATACTTATTGAATTGATGCATTTGACTGGAAACGCTATTGGGAACTTCCTTGAAAGATTTGAGTAAAAAAAGGATATGAGAATAATTATGGCTTATTATCTACGATGCATCAATTAGTAATTTCTAAATGCTTGAACTGGAGTTAAATGTGGATTTCCACTTAGTACAAAATGTCACTTGCGCGACTTTATCATTTTGTCTTTGGAGCACTAAATTGCAACCAAGCAGAAAATTACGAGCTTTAATAATACAGGACGATGGTTGTGCGCGACATTTTGCCCCAGTTGGAAGTCCACCTCAAGAAAGATTATTTTACTTCTGCTCATTTTTCTCGTAAATTTATAAAAATTCCTTTCAAAATACACTTCAGGGTTTAAAGTACAAAAAATTATTATTCCGTCACGTGGTCAGTGCTAAAATGTGTAAAGGCAAAAATAAGCAGCAGCAATATTTGCAGCACATGCACCGCTTGGAAGTTTGTGTTCGAAAAGGAAACAAACGCTTTTTATTAAATCAGTTATTCTGAGTTGATATCAAAATGCAGGCAAGAAAACAACTTTCATTCGAATTTGAGATTTTTAACTACTTAAACACCCTTGTACACAAGGCAACGTTTAGTCTGAAGATGACTGACGAATGTGAAACTCGAGTAACAAGATTTTATTGTATCTTCTTCACTTTGTTAAAGAAAACATTGCCTTTGCTCCAGTTACGGGTCGAGCTCGCTTTTTTCACCTTGGTTATCATTTAACACTCGTTATACATACATACAAACATACATATATATGGCCAAAAAACCTGCATTCGTCAAGCCTATGGCAAGAAAACCTGCATTCATATCACTAAAAAACCACAAGGAAAATTTCGAGAACCACCCAAAATGCCGCCTGATCAATCCAGCCAAATCCGAGTTGGTTAAGGTAAGCAAAGCAATCCTCGACCAAATAAACACTGACACCCAAGCTAGAACGGAAGTAAACCAATGGCAAAATTCATCTGCAGTTCCAGAATGGTCCAACGGTATCGACAATAAACCGTCACACACTTTTATTTCCTTCGATATAGTGAACTTCTATCCATCCATCTCGGACGATCTTCTAAATCAAGCGGTATCATGGGCGAAACAACACACAAACATCACTGAGGAAAAAGCGATCATCAAACACGCACGAAAGTCCCTATTGTTTGACGGAGAGAAACCATGGATCAGACGAGAAAGGCAGAACATGTTTGACAAGACAATGGGTAGTAATGACGGGGCTGAAGTTTCCGAGTTGATCGGTCTATACGTGCTTGAATCACTGTCACAGAAATTTGGCTAGAAGAACATCGGCCTTCATAGCAATGACAGTCAGATTCTATTAAAGAATGTTACCGCCAGGCTAGCAGAGAAAGCGAAGAAAGATCTAACTAAAGCCTTCCACATGTGTGGACTAAAGATCACCGCCACAGCTAACCGGAAAATTGTCAACTTTCTCGACATCACACTCAACCTCCAAGATCAAATATTCCAGCCCTACAGAAAAGAGAACGACGATACCCTTTACATTAACAAGTGATCCAACCACCCACCATGCACAATCAAACAACTTCCAAAATCCATCAGCCAAAGAATATCCAAATTCTCCCCCGATCATGCCACCTTTGTCAAAGCGGCACCCATGTACAACGAAGCTCTTACAAAAAGCGGGTTTACCAACAACATCGAATGCCCACCCAACTACCACCCTAACACTGCGGCCAATCAAAGACGGAAACACTCACGGAACATAACTTGGTTTAACCCACCTTACAACCGAAATGTCAGAACCAACACTCGACGAAAGTTTATTGCTCTCATCAACAAGGACTTTACATCTTCAAACACCATTCACAAAATCTTGAACAGAAACACTTTGAAAGTAAGTTACTGTTGTATGCAGAACATGAAAAGTGATATAAATAGACACAACACCCGAATCCTTACGGAACAACGACAGACGACGGACGAAACCAACTCCAATTGCCGAAATAAAGACAAATGCCCCCTTTCAGGTAATTGCCTTGCATCTAATGTCATCTACCAAGCCGAGGTGACAAAAACCGATGACAAGGACAAGAAATCTAGTAATAAAGATTATTGCCCAGCAAATAATATTGAAGAAGCCCATATCTCAAATAAACATATCAGGATACTTTGTGACAGGTGGAGGAGAAAAGATCCTTAATCCCTGTTATGACACCTCATTCATCATTCTTTCCTTCTCTCACCTCAATTTTTGTAATCGTGTAGGTTATTTAAGCCGAAAATTCTCATGTAAATAGACACTCCGATGATGTTGCTTGAAAAGTGACGAAACATTAGTTCCTCATTAAAGTATCTTTCAAAGTATCGTGATATGTTTATTTGAGATATGGGCTTCTTCAAAATTATTTGCTGGGCAATAATCTTTATTACTAGACTTCGATTTCCGCCTGGTATCTCGATTGCCGAAATCCTAACCAAGGACAAGAAATTCTACATTGATATGACAGCGCATCCATTCAAACACCGTTTTTGCAACCACATGGAGTCATTCCGCGAACCAAAAAATTTGCAAAAGAGACAGCTCCCTCCACTTTTTATGGAACCAAAAGAACGAAGGGAAGGAATTCATAGTGAATTGGTTAATCCTGAAACAAATGAAAGGGTACGAAAGTGGTGCGGCACGATTCAACCTCTGCCTGGAAGAAAAACTCTACATTATGAAAGCCGACAAGAAATACTTGTTAAACAAACTAATGGAGATATTCTCGAAATGCCGACATCGCACCAATTTCTTCATAAAGAACTTCAACGACGCTAACACCGGAAAGTGAAAAAGGTACGTGGTGGTGACGACACCGTACATTTCATTAAAATGACGTAACGCCACACATATAAAAGGAATAATTTAACAAACCTTTCTGTTGTCTGAAGATCATCCTCTCAGTGGCGTGAAACTCTGAGTAACAACAGACAATTTTAAGTTTATAAATTATAAACAGCTCTACTATTCGAAGTATTGAGCACTCTAACAAAGGTCAACCTCTCACCACAGCTATCGAACATATATATGTATATATATATAGCATCAAATTTAAAAAAATCTTGTTGACTTTTATAACCTTTTTAAAAAACACATATAATATTTCGGGGCACAGCCCCTTCCTCAGATTAAGACCCCATTCACACGATACCGGTACGATTTCAAATCGTTACGGTTAGCATTACGGTTTCCTGCTTTTTCATACCAGTGCCGTGTGAACACAAGGCCTAACCGTAATAGTTTCGTGATGGTTTAATTTCGTACCGGTATCGTGTGAACGGGGTCTAACCTACTGCCAACAGCGGGAGTCTTTATATATGTTTACAAAAGTCATTTGCATATTACAAGTCTCTCACATTAAGCCCCAAAGGGACAAAGCTATTCATTTTTTCTACCAAAAGCTTCCCCTTTTCGTAGGGTCTCTCTTATCCGTGACATCTATTATTTGGACGTCCAAATCCTCCAATCCAAAATGACCTTCTTCAAAAAAATTATATGAACATTTATATGCACATTTTTGTTTGATGTTATCAATGTTCAGCCAAACTACTGATAGTATCTACTGATATAAAACAAGTCCAACATGCATCACAGAATTGACCAGCTAAAAGTAGTAAGACACCTAAAGGAAAGGTAACATATAATGGTACATCTGTTGTAAATGGGCGTCAAAAAAAGACCAAATAATGACATTGTAAATACACTTAACTACTAAAAGACAATCTACTGAAGATAGAATTTCCCACCACCAGAGTAACAGGCTAGCCTTTCGTCGCATATTGGTAGTGTCTACATAATTTGATACTGAATTTTTATTAGCTCCGTTACTTCTTTGCCATTCGGAGTAGTTCTTATACACTCCTTCGCTTCCCGTTGGTTTTCTTTTTAATGTCAGTGTGCGCTTCTGCTCTGGAATCATCATGAACCGTCTTTAGGTCCTTTGTTATCAAGCAATACCTCATGTCTCAGTTATTTACATTACCCATCACACGAGAGTCAAACTACTGTCGCAAGGTTCTTTTATTTCGTTCGTTCGATAACTCTTTCAGCAAACTTATTATTATGTGAAGAACGATCATTTACCATTTACTTTTGTTTTAATAAAATAAGATCGAGGTGGGTTTTCGACATTCGGTAAAATATAAATAATATCACTCGTTCTAAATGAGTCTACCATATGCTTTATTTCATTTAAATCTTCACTCAAAGTTTCTATATCTCTGGGAAGATTTCTTAGTTCGTGAGAAAGGGGATTTGTCTCCATAACGTCTTCAACAGGCAGTTCCTCAATGCCTTCGACATGGCCCATCATAATGTAACTTGTGATGTCACCCTCATTCTGATCATGGCTTATGTTATTTAAATCAGAGGAATCAAAGCTTCTTTTATCCCGACCAAGAAGAAGATAAGAGAGTTTTTGGGAGTTTTTTTGTTCACTCCCATTGAACTTTGAACAGAACTTAAAAGTTTAAAAATTAACTTTAGGTGAGACCATAGTATTACGTTTCGTATTTTCTGCCCAACTTAAACCGCGTTCTTCTAATGGAAAGTTTTCAAAGGGTAGCATGACGAATTTTCCCAACCGCATTTTACTTCCAATTAAATAATTTAATGCCAACTTCTGATTTTTCCATTATAGTACTCAGGGTGTTTTAGTAGCAAATCAAGACCCCCACCACCACTGTACCGTTATTTGGAGGGGACTCTAAAGCTCATTTCGTCATCTTGCGAGATAAATAAATAGGAAAACAGGTAGAAAGACAAAGAGAAAGGTAGACTGATAGACGGATAGGTGAAGAGGTGGATACCTAAGCAGAGATAGAAAGAAATATCTATTTTGCCATAGTTTTTGTTTAAGTTCGAATACAAAATAGTTTAAGGATGTTTTGCCTTTTCCGAAAAGTTATGAGTTTCTTAAATACTCATAACAGTAAAGAGGATATAAGAGAAAGCAAATTCCGAAAACGAAGGCCAACTTTCAACTTAAGATTTAAGTTAACAAAAAATGAAAACTGTGAAATGGTGATATTTCGATTTTATTACAAAATCATCTTCAGACCAAGTGAACTGAGTGAATTTTCGCAGGGGTTCGCTGAGGTTGCTGAAATTTGGTATGAATTTTGCACAGTATGTAGCCATGCCTAGAAAACTACAGATGTCCTTCACTGATACCTTTGCTGGAAAAGATTATGCCGAAAAATCTGACTTTGTTTTGATTAAATTGGCATTTTTCTTTGTTTAAGGGAAGACCGATTTCAGTAAAACGTTGACACATGGTATGAAGGACATCATCATGATGTTCCTGGGATTTTCCGTAAAAGATGACATCATCGCTGATTAATAACACCGGGGATGTCATGAGCATGATTATAAATCACGTTCAAGAATAATTCGCTGGTTGAGTTTGTGTCAAAATTTAGTCGCGTGTATCTGCGTAGCCCTTTGTATGTAACAAATGTAGTAATATATCGACTCTCTTTCACTAAAGATAACTGATGATATCCAGAACGTAAATCCAGCTTTGAAAAGACTTTAGCACCGTTCATTTCATGAATGAGATCGTCTATGGTCGGGCTTGGATGACGTTCTCTTTGAATTCCTCTGTTCGGCATTTTCATAACCACACATAAGCGAACGCTTCCATAATTTTTAGGAATGATGACGAGAGGTGAAATCAATGGTGTCCGTCCATCAACTTTCTCAATTATCCCTTCATTTTCCAGACGTTTGAGAGCTGCTGACACTTTCTTACGCAAATGGAACGTAATTCGCCTTCCAGGCTGAGCAACAGGGGGAACTGCTTCGTTAATGTGTAGTTTTACTTCGAAATTCTTTAGTCTTCCAATCCCATTAAATAGAGCAGAAAATTTTTTATGTATCTCGTGTGCTGATGATAGCTTTGCGTCGACTTGGTTGACGTTCAGTTTTATCAGACCTAAATCTATGGCAGTCTGATAACTCAGTAACGAGCCGTAGTTACCTTTCACCACATGAATATAGGAAACAGTGTTTCGTTTTTTTGTTTCCACGGTCGTTTCCAACTTCCCCTTGACTGGCAATTGCTGAGTGGAACCATACGCGAAAACGTTTGTCTGTGTTCGAGGTAACGGGATTGGTTTGGTCTTGCTGATAAACGCAAAGGTGTTTTTATACATAATGTTAATCGACGCACCGGTGTCTATGATCATTTTCATTTCAACATTGTTGATTCTGACTTTTGTTGCGGAACTTTGAATGTGGAAGACTCCCTGCATGTGTACAAATGTTCTTGTTCACTGTCGCTAGTTCAGAGGGTGTTTCTTGAGGTAATACTTTATGAATTTGCGATTTCTGTGATTGAGTCCTGAATTTCTGGTTGCGTTCTTGTTTTTGAGTGGAATTATCAAACATTGAGTTGTTGTTTCGACAAAATCTAGCATAGTGATTAGCCTTACTGCATTTGCGACATGTTCGTCCTCTAGCAGGGCAAGGAAAAGTGATATGGGGCCACATTAGTCCACACTTACGGCATTGTTGTTGCTTTTCTTTCGGAGTGACGTAGTTTACTTTGTCAGGAGTGATGCTTGTTGATATCAAACGTTCTTCAATACCAGCTGCTTCTAGTTCACTATTTTCCAGTGCTGTAGTTTTTAAAAGTAATTCTTTGAGAGTGAGCTTGTCTTCCCTGTGTGCATATCTCCTGAGGTGTTTCGACCTGCAGTTTTGTACGATAGCAAATTTCAGTTCATTATCGATATCATGAAATGCACAATGCGCAGCCAGTTTCCGAAGTCTAGTCACAAACTGATCTGTTGTTTCACCAATGTTTTGTTCGGCTAAACGAAACTGGAAAATTTCATAGTCAACATATTTTTTTGGTTTTTTTTTATTTCGCGAAATACTCATCCAATTTTTCAAGGGCTGTTTTGTAATCGTCGTCATCGGCTGTATCTGGAAGCGTTTCAAATATCTCCAGTGTTGCTTCTCCTGCTTGATATAGAAGTAATGCTCGTTTCTGTGTATTGTCCTTGACGTTAAAAGCCACTAGATATGTTTCGAAACGAAGTTTCCATGTCTTCCACCTCTGACTTAATGATGTGGGATTGGAGATCTGATCAAACGGAAGAAGAGGAGTTACATTTATTTTACCAGCAGTTACCATGTTGTTTCACTGCTTCACTTTTACAGCACGATTTTCCTATTTAAATCCTCGTCGCCATTTGTAATGTTCATTATCTGCAGACACGTAATTTGCTTTTCTTTATTATAATATTCTCAGTGTCTCTGCTTCTTATTTACAGGCTTCGTTTTCTTGACATCTGATCACATGTCACATCATTACACCAGTCAAATGCCATCCCTGACAATGATGATGATGACTTTTATTTTAACACGCTAACAGTGCTCAAAATAGGGTATAACTATCGATCTAAAAATCTGAATTCGAAGCTTCTTTTATCAGATACTCTAATATGTTTTCACGTTGGCATGCCAAATCGCGTTTTCATCAATTTCGAGCCTTTAAAATGTAGTAACTTCAATATATTGGGGTTTTATCCTGTTAACACGCTGAAAGATGAAAATAACTATGTGTTAAAGAAGATAACTTCAGCTGTGATCGCTATAACTATGTATTTAATTTTCAGAATATTAAGAGGTATTTTTTTATTTTCTAATAACCATCTCACACTGCCGAAGTGTAGAATTTTAGAATTTAGCGACTAAATAATGTCAAAATAATTTTCAATTTGCAGGATTCCATAGAGCTGCTACACGGAAGGTAACCTATGATCATTAACCGTTTCAAGACGGACAGTCTCGCCATCTAACAAAAAAATCTTACTGGAAGACGAACTGGGCGAGAATTATGAACCATACCCACACGAAATACCACAACTCGCGACAGACACAGGGTGTTTATCCAAACATTACATTGTGATAGTTGTGAGAATGCATCATGCAGTGCAATTTAGCATTTGTTAAGTCGTTAATGCTTATTCTTACCAAACGTCTTAGAATTAAATATGACGAACGGATGTTTAAATATACAAAAATCAAATTAGGATTTTCGTTCATTAGTGACCGAGGAATGTAAATTCCTGAGTTTTTTAATTTTTTTAATTCGGTATTCAAGGTCCAAAGGAGTTCAGTGACACAGGATCCTCCTTGCATTAACTTTATAGTTCCTACTACGCAAAACTTTTGCTCCATTCATTCACTCAACCAGCTATACTTTATGACCATTTGTCAATTGAAGGTTGAATTTAAATCCTTTTAAAAATTTTAAAAAACTATTAATCTTACACGAATTCGCAAGGGATAAAATGGCAGGATGGGGGAGGGTTAGTTGTGGAAGATATTTCTAGTACGTTTTTAATGTAGTTTATAAAAACTTTGAACGAAATCACTGTTTTTTATTATCCTGGTGTTCTTATTTACAACTTTTAATCAAATGCTTCTTTTTAGTGGGACAAGACCTAAAAAAGAATATTTAAGTAACCTACCATGTTAAACCTTGTTTTTGCAAAAAAATTATTAGTAACATGTGCGAGATTCCGGACGTTTTTATTCGTGAAGCAAGTTACTACTCCGCGGTCAACTGGCAGCTAAAGGATGCCCACGACGGGCGTTTCTTAAAACGTCCTCTTGAAGCCTGTAATAATCTTCGAGCACTTGTAAATCATGAGCAAGAGGTATCACGAACCAACCATAATTGTTCTCGTTCATGCCAACTAGTTGGGGGAATTCTTCTACGTAATTTCTTAGTTTGGTGGGACTGACGATGCCCTGCTTTTCGTGTTAAATCTTGCTTCAAGTTTTTCTCAGGAGATTATTTCTTCTTTTTGAATTTTAAGACACAAGTTCGTAACCGGCGACGAAACTATTTGCTTATAGGATAAGGTTTGCTGTTTGTCTTATATCACTTAGCAATATTATAAATTTCTTTACTTCTGAGGTAAATATTGACACTAACGAATTTCTTTGTCCGACATTTTCAACTATATCGTACCTTGGAAATACTCGGGATTTTGAGTGTGAAATTTTTATGGTATCTTGAAGTTAATAGTTAATAAATTTTACAGAGGCTCAGTACAGTTTGTTGATTGGAAAATCTTAAGGAAACATACTTGGTGCAAAATTAATGGTTGTCTCGTTTCAGGAAAAAAAAAATGTGGCGATCCTGTGGCAACCAAATTGTACTGAGTGGTTACTGTTGTAAGTTTCCAGTGCAGCGCCGCCAGTTTTCTGCTCAGCAGTTGGGTGAGATACTTCATTCAAATATGTAAATATAGCTTAGAAGACGTCACAATGATTCATTGTAATATAATAACATAACTGATTGGGGTAAAAATATAAAAAGAACCTTGTGGTGAGGTCGTGGCGAGACGAGGAGATCTAAACTCACGACAGTAAAATAATCTTTCGAATGAAATAAAATCAATGGAATACAGTTCCTTGAGCGTTTATTTGTGTACGAGTAAACCAGTGTGGCGGAGAGCTTGACACGTTCAGCAACAGTTACCCTTGAAGCGCTCAAATCTGCTGTGGTGCTAGTCCATTACGTGAAGTATTTTCCCATTGAATGGGTGAATAAGAGCTAAAAAAGGACCCAAAGATTAAACCGGAAGATGTAAAAAGTAAATATCGCACTTCAAACTCCTTTTCCCTGAGTTTTCTAATATTTGTTTAATAAACAATCTTGCTTATTTACTTAGTCGTTTATTAATTGATTCATTCATTCATTCATTCATCGATTCATTCATTCGTTCGTTCGTTCGATGGTTTGTTTGTTAGTTCGATGGTGTGTTTGTGTGTCAAACAGGCTACCACCATAATTTTTTACAGTATTCCTGACTTTTAATTACGAATCATCATCTCTATCACCAATTATCATTCTTGGATAAAAAATTGCCGAGGTTTTCACCTATTGTTCCAATTTTAGGAACGTTCAAAGTAATTGATCTATGAAACGGAAATGCGTAAGTTTAAATCATCACTGAAATTTAATTGTCTGAACGATAAATATATAGCTTTTCGAACCATCAGTCTGGAAAGAGGACAATAAGCTACTAATTTTAGTAATATATTATTTTCTTGGTCTTTTTAGCTGATAAAGATACAGTTCATGAAAGAATAATAGATCAAATGTTCATAGTGACTCTTGCAAGTACTTTACTGTAATTATATGAATATCTAACAACCAAGAAAAATTAGTATACTTTTTCATATTTGAGCTAATAATAACGTTTATCAATTCTTGGCGTGAACAGCAACTGAAGATTGGCCAACCAGAATATTCATAGGGTTATTAAATAATTCCTCCAGTTGCTCTCAGAACAATGGGATACAAAAAATAAATTTCAAACCCTGAACACTTTTAAATCACTTACCGTTTATAAAAAGTATTTTTTCTGCATCCAAAAGTGATTACCATATTTTCATGTTATTGTTTTCAAACCAGTTCGGTAGGCGTTGAAATAGATTTATTTTAATCCTGGTGCTCTGTCCAGCTAAACAATTTGACAAAGAAACAACAACTGTTACGATTTCTCTAGAGTGGATTTGAAATCGTATTTTTAAGTAAGCATACTATTGGTAACTCATCCATTGGACCTAGTCAAATATTTACATGTCACAATCGAAATGTGTTCTTTAAAAGATGATGCAACTGATACAATCGATTGGACAGTTGGTTTGAAAAATATACCAATGTTTAGAGATTGGCCTCTTACTCATTATACGCCTAAAAGCCATAAGTCGAGTTAGAATTAGATGAAAATCAAATAGGTCCGCCAAACTTTCCTCATGCTTCTAAAACGTAGTTTTTCACCCAAACGTCATAAAACAAGTCGAATATGATCGATTCGACAAGTTGGTGTGAAAATTTTCGAAACTTTTAAAAACTCTTTTTCTCGTCGAGATAAGACGATGAGTGAAACCAACAGTGAAACTACTCCAGCTGCAGTTAGTTCCACTTATCGAATGACTGCCAAAGGTCGCCAATGGTTCTAAAATGATGCTTGCGGGTCAGAGATGAGAATAAAATGAATAGTTCACTGATTCGAGCAGTGGTTTAGAAAATATGCCAATATTTAGAAATTGCCCTCTTAGGTGTTATACGCCTAAGTTAGGTTAGAATTAGATCAAAACCAAATAGGTATGCCAAACTTTCGCAAAGCTTCTAAAACGTCCTTTTCAACCCAAACATCACAAAACAAATCGAATTTGATCGATTCGACGTGTTGCTGTGAAAATGTTTCAAACTCGTAAAAACCACTTTATCTCGTCGAGTTATGATGAATAGTCAATCAAAACAGTGAATTTACTAAAGTTGCAGTTAGTTGCAATAATCAAATGATACCTAAACGTTGCCATTGGTTTTAAAACGATGTTCTCTGGTCAGAGATGAGAATAAAACAATAGTTTATTAGAGCATTGGTTTCGAAAAAATGCTAATGTTTAGAAATTGGTCTCCCAGTCGCTCTATTCCTGCTAGCAATAGGTAGGGTTAGAATTAGATCATTAAAAATTAAGTGTGCCAAACTTTCCCAATGCTTCTAAAATGCTCTTTTCCAACCAAAACATCATGAAACAAATTGAATTTCATCAATTCGACGAGTTACTGTGAAAATTTTTCAAACTCGTAAAAAACGCCTTATCTCGTCGAGATACGACGATTAGAGAAAAGAAAAGTGAAACTACTGAATGACTGCCAATTGTCGCCTATGATTCTAAAATAATGTTTTCTGCTCACAAATGAGAACAAAACCAATACCTTATTGATTGGACAATTGGTTTCGAAAATATACTAATGTTTAGAAATTGGCTTCTTAGACGTTTTACGCCTAAAAAATATATGTAGGTTAAGATTTATATCAAAATCAAATAGGTGTGTCAAACTTAACCAATGCTCCTAAAATGTTGTTTGCCACCCAAACATCACAAAACAAATCGAATTTCATTGATTCGAAAACTTTTTGTGAGAATTTTTCAAACTCGTAAAAACGCTTTATCTCGTTGAGATAAGACGACTAGTGACACGAAAAGTGAAAATACTGAAGCTGCAGTTAGTTGCACTTATCTAATGATTCCCAAACTTCGCCAATGATTCTAAAATAATGTTCACGGATTACAGATGAGAATAAAGTCAATAGTTCATTGATGGGAGCTGTGGTTTAAAATATATTCAAATAGTTAAAAATAGGCCTTTTAGGCTTTATACGGCTACATGCTATAAGTAAGGTTAGAATTGGATCAAAACCAAATACTTGTGCCAAAGTTTCT
The DNA here is from genome assembly GCA_030142905.1 of Heliopora coerulea. Taxonomy (NCBI): domain Eukaryota; kingdom Metazoa; phylum Cnidaria; class Anthozoa; order Scleralcyonacea; family Helioporidae; genus Heliopora; species Heliopora coerulea. The sequence goes on along the minus strand of JASJOG010000122.1, from coordinate 441,104 downwards.
CAATGCTCCTAAAATGTTGTTTTCCAACCAAGCATCATAAAACAAATCGTATTTGATAGATTCAACGTGTTGCTGTGAAAATTTTACACACTGCAAAAAAGGCATTATCTCGTCGAGTAAAGACGATTAGTGAAACGAACAGTGAAACTACAGAAGCTGCAGTTAGTTCAACTGATCGAATGACTACCACTCGTCGCCAATGGCTCTAAAATGATGTTTTCGGGTCAGAAAAGAAAATAAAATCAATACTTCTTTGACTGGAGCAGTTGTTTAGAAAATATGCAACGTTTAGAAATTGGTATCTTTGGCGTTATTCGCCGAAAACACATTAGTATCGTTAGAATTTGATCAAAACCAAATAGGTGTGCCAAACTTTGCCAATGTTTCTAAAATGTTCTTTTCGACCCAAACATCATAAAACAAATCGTAATTTATTGATTCGACAAGTCGCTGTGAATATTTTTCAAATTCGTGTAAACCGCTTTCTATCGTCGAGATAAGACGATTAGTGAAACGAACAAAGAAACTACGGAAGCTGCAGTTAGTTGCACTTATTGCATGATCGCCAAACGTCGCCAATGGTTTTAAAATGATGTTTTCGGGTCAGAGATGAGAATGAAGTGAATAGTTCATTGACAGGAGCATTGAGTTAGAAAATATCCCAAAGTTTAGAAATTGGCATCTTAGGCGTTATACCCTTACAAGTTATTATTATGGTTAGAATTAGATCATAACCAAATAGGTGTACCAAACTTTTCCAATGCTTCTAAAGTGTTGTTTTGCACATACACATCATAAAGCAAATTTAATTTGATCGATTCGACAAGTTGCTGTTAAAATTTTTTAAACTTGTGTAAAACGCTTTATCTCGTCGAGATCAGACGATTAGTGAAACGAACACTAAAACTACTGAATCTGCAGTTACTTGCACTTATCGAATAATCACCAAACGTCGCCAAGGGTTCTAAAATGATGCTTTAGGATCAGAGATTAGAATAAAATCAGTAGGTCATTGATTGGAGCGGTGCTTTAGAAAATATACCATTGTTTGGAAATTGCCTCTTAGGCACTATATTTCAACAAGCCATATGTAGCATTAGATCAAAACCTAATAAGGTGTGCCAAACTTTCCGAATCCTTCTAAAATGTTTTTTTCCACCCAAATATCATAAAAAGTCCAAGTTGATCGAGTTAAGAAGTTGCTGTAAAAATTTTTCAAACTCGTAAAAAACGCTTTATCGCGTCGAGTAAAGACGATTAGTGAAACGAACAGAGTGAAATTACTAAAGCTGCAGTTTAGTTGCACAAATCGAATTATTGTCCAACATCACCGACGGTTCTAAAATAATGTTCGCGGGTTAGAGTGGTGAATAAAATGAATAGTTCATTGATCGGACAAGTGGTTTAGAAAATATACTAATGTCCTGAAATTGAAATATTAAGCGGTATACGATTAAAAGCGATAATTATGGTTAGAATTAGATCAAAACCAGAAAGGTGTGCCAAACTTTCCCAATGCTTCTAAGATATCATTTTCCACCCAAAAATAATCAAACAAATCAAATTTCATAGATTCGACAAGTTATTGTGAAATTTTTCAAACTCGTAAAAAACCCTCTATCCCGTCGAGATCGGAAGATTAGTGAAACCAACACTGAAACTACTGAAGCTGCAGTTAGTTGCACTTATTGAATGATCGTGAAACGTCCCCATTGGTTTTAAAATGATGTTTTCGGTTCAGAGATTAGAATAAAATCAATAAATCATTGATTGGAGCTGAGGTTTAGAAAGTATGCCAATGTTTACAAATTATCCTCTTACGCCTTATATGCCTAAAAGCCTAAGGCGTTATACGACTACAACACAGTAATTTTAGAATTAGATCAAAACCAAACAGGTGTGCAAAACTTTGCGAACGCTTCTACAGTGTTCTTTTCCACTCAAACATTTCAAAACAAATCAATTTTGATCCATTCGACGTGTTGCTGTGAAAAGTTTTCAAACTCACAAAAAACGCTTTATCTCGTCGAGATAGAACGATTAGTGAAACGAACAGTGAGACTACTGAAGCTGCAGTTAGTTACACTCATCGAATGATTACCAAATGTCGCCAATGGTTCTAAAATGATGTTCTCGGGTCAGATGATAAGAATAAAATCAATAATTAATTAATTGGAGCAGTTGTTTAAAAAATATGCCAATGCTTAGAAATTGGCGTCTTTCGCGTTATATGCCTAAAAGCTATAAGTTGGGTTAGAATTAGATCAAAACCAAATAGTAGTGCCACACTTTCAAAAAGCTTCTAAAATGTTTTTTTCCACCCAAACATCATGAAACAAATCAAATTTAATCGATTCGACGTTTTGGAGCAGTTGTATAGAAAATATGCCAATGTTTAGAAAATAGCCTCATAGGTGTTATACACTTACAACCCATAAGTAAGGTTAGAATTATATCAAAACCAAATAGGTCCGCCATCTTTCCCAACGTTTCTAAAATTTTTTTTTTTCAACCTAAGCATCATAAAACAAATTAAATTTGATCGATTCGACTAGTTGCTATGAAATTTCCTCAAACTCGTAAAAAACGGTTTATCTCGTCGAGATAAAACGATTAGTGAAACGTAGAGTGAAACTACTGACGCTGCAGTGAATTCAACTCATCGAATCATTACCTAACGGCGCCTTTGGTTCCTAAATGATGTTTTCCAGTCAGAGATGAGAATAACATCAATAGTACATTGATTGGAGCAGTGGTTTTGAATGTATGTGTATATTTAATAATTTCCCTCTTATCCGTTGTACGCGTACTAGCCATAAATAGGGTTAAAATTATATTAAAAGAAAAACAACCGTTCCAAACTTTCACAAATCCTCTAAAATGTTCTTTTTTACCCGAACAGCATAAAACAAATAGAATTTAATCGATTCGACGTGTTGCTCTAAAACTTTTTCAAACTCGTGTAAAACGCTTTATCTCGTTAAGCTGCGGTTAGTTACACATTTCGAATGACTGCCAAACGTCGACAATGGTTATGAAATAATGTTTGTGGGTCAGAGATGAGAATAAAATCTATAGTTTGTTGATTGGAGCAGTGGTTTAGAAAATATGCCATAGTTTAGAAATTGGCCTTTTACCCGTTATTCGCCAAAAAGCCATTAGTTGTGTTAGAATTAGGTCAAAACAAAATAGGTGTGCCAAAATTTCCTAACGCTTCTAAAATTTTCTTTACCACCCAAATATCAACAGACAGATGGAATTTGATTGATTCGACAATTTGATGTCAAAATAGTTCAAACTCGTAGAAAACGTTTTACCTGGTCGAGATAAGAAGATTAGTGAAACGAAGAGAGAAACAAGTAAACCTGCAATTAGTTGCACTTATGGAATGATTGCCAAACTTCGCCAATTGTTCCAAAATTATGTCTGCACTTCAGAAAAGAGAAAAAAATCAATAGCTCATTGATTGGAGTAGTGGTTAAGAAAATATGCAAATATTTAGAAATAGGCCTACAACGCGCAAGACGCTTAAAAGTCATAAGTTGGGTTGGAATTAGATCAAAACCAAATAGGTGAGCCAAACTAATGAAGCTGCATTTAGTTGCACTGATCGAATGCCTGCCAAACTTTGCCAAATATTCTAAAATAATGTCCTGGGGTCAGAGATTAGAATAAAATGAATAGTTCGTTGATGGGAGCAGTGCTGTAGAGAATATGTCAATGTTTAGAAATTGGCCTCTAACGCTTTATAAGCCTAAGAGCCATAACTTGGGTTAGAATTAGATCAAAACCAAATTGGCTCGCCAAACTTTCCCAATGCTTCTAAAATATCTTTTTCTACCCAAACATTATAAAACAAATAGACTTTCATCGATACCACGTGCTTCAGTAAAAATCTCTCGAATTTATAAATAACGTTTTATCTCGTCGGGATAAGGGGATTAGTGAAACCAACAGAGAAACTAGTGAAGCTGCCGTTAGTCGCACTTATCGAATCATCGCCAAACGTCGTCAATGGCTCCTGAATGATGTTCCCTGGTAAGAGAAGAGACTAAAATCAATAGTTCACTCATTGGAGCAGTGGTTTAGAAAATATGCCAAAGTCAAAAATTGGCCATATTACCTGTTAAACGCCTAAAAGCCATAAGTTGTGTTAGCATTAGATCAAAACCAAATAGGTGTGCCTAATTCCCAATGCTTCTAAAATGTTCTTTTCCACCCAAACATCATGAAACAAATCGAATTTCATCGATTCGGCGTGTTTCTGTGAAAATTTTTCATCCCCGTAAAAAACGCTTTATATCCTAGAGATACGACGATTAGTAAAAGGAACAGAAAAACTAGTAAAGCTGCAGTTAGTTGCGCTTATCGGATGATTGCCAATCGTCCCCAAAGGTTCTACGACGATGCTTTCGGTCAAAGATTGGAATAAATTGAATAGTTCATTGATTGGAGTATTCTACAGAAAATATGCCAATGTTTAGAAATTCGCCTCTTTCTCCTTATAAGTCTAAAAGCCATAAGTTCGGTTAGAGCTAGATCATAACCAAATAAGTGTGCAAAACTTTCCCAATGCTTCTAAAATGTTCTTTTCTACCCAAACATTATGAAACGAATCGAATTTCAATCGATTCGACGTGTTGCTGTGAAAATTTTTCAAACTCGCACAAAATTCTTTATCTCGTCAAGATAAGACTTTAGTGAAAGGAACAGAGAAACTATTGGAGTTAGGGTTAGTTGCACTTATCGAATGATTGCCCAAAGTAGCCAATGGTTCTAAAATGATGTTCTCAGGTCATGGATGAGAATAAATACAATATTTTATTGATTCAACCAGTCTTAAAGAAAATATTCCAATGTTTGGAAATTGGCCTCTTTCGTCTTATATGTCAAAAAGCCATAACTTGGATTAGAATTAGATCAAAACCAAATAGGTGTGCCAAACTTTTCCCAATGTTTCTAAAATCTTATTTTCTACCCAATCATCATCCAACAAATCGAATTTATATCGATTCGACGTGCTGCAGTGAAAATTTTTCATACTAGTAAAAAACGCTTTATCTCGTCGAGATAAGATGATTAGTGAAAGGAACTGAGAAACTAGGGAAGCTGCAGTTAGTTGCACTTCTCGAATTATTGCGAAACGTCTCCAATGGTTCTAACATGATGTTTTCTGGTCAGAAACTAGAATAAACCGAATAGTTCATTAACTGGAGCATTTGTTTAGAAACTATGCCAATGTTTAGAAATCGGCATCTTAGGCCTTATATGTCTAAAAGCCATAAGTAGGGTAAGAATTAGATCAAAACCAAATACGTCTACCAAACTTTTCCAATGTCTCTAAAATGTTCTTTTTCCACCCATAAATCATAAAACAAATCGAATTTCATCGATTCGACGTGTTCCTGAAAATATTTTTTCAAACTTGTAAAAAACGCTTAATCTCATCGAGATAAGACGCTAAGTGAAAGGAACAGACAGACAAGTAAATCTGAAGTTAGTTGCACTTATCAAATGAATGCCAAACGTATCCAATGATTCTAAAACGATTATTTTTGGTCAGAGATCAGAATAAACTAAATTGTTTAATCACCCGAGCAGTTGTTGAGAAAATATACCAATGTTTAAAAATCGGCATCTTTCGCCTTATATGTCTAAAATCCATAAGTTTCGATAGAATTCGATCAAAATCAAATACATGTCCCAAACTATCCCAATTACTTCTGCAATGTTCTTTTCTATCTAAACATAATGAAACAAATCGAATTTCATCGATTCCACGTGTTGCTGTGAAAATTTTTCATACTCGTAAAAAATGGATATCGTGTCGAGATAAGACGATTAGTGAAAGGAACAGAGAAACTAGTTCAGCTGCATCTAGTTGCACTTAAGGAATGATTGCCCAACGTAGCCTAAAGACCTAAATTGGATCAAAACCAAATCGGTGTTCCAAATTTTTCCAATACTTCTAAATTGTTCTTTTCCACCCAAATATCATGAAACAAATCGAATTTCATCGATTCGACGTGTTCCAGTGCAAATTTTTCAAACCCCTAAAAAAGGCTTTATCTATTCGAGATAATACGATTAGTGAAAGGAACATAGAAACTAGGGAAGGTTTCATTAGTTGCACTAAATGGTAGATTCCTAAACGTTGCCGACGGTTCTAAAATGATGTTTTAGGGTCATAGATATGAATAAACTCCATTGTTTATTTTTTCATATGCGGGTTTAGAAAATATGTCAATGTTTTGAAATCTTTCTCTTACGCCTTATATGCCTAAAAGCCATAAGTTGAGTAAGAATTAGATTAAGACCAGACAGGTGTGCCAAAATTTCCCAATGCTTCTAAAATGTTCTTTTCTACCGACACATCATCCAACAAATCGATTTTATATCTATTTTTAATATATATATATTTTTTTTAAATATATATTTTATATATATCTAAATATATATTTTATATTTTATATATATTTTATATATATTTTATATCGATTGGATAAGAATTAGATCGAAATCAAATAGGTGAGCCAAACTTTCCCAATGTTTCTAAAAAGTTCTTTTCTTCCAAAACATCATAAAACAAATCAAATATCGAAGATTCAAAGTGTTTCTGTGAAAATATTTTATACCCGTAAAAAACGCTTCATCGCGTCGAGATAAGATTATTAGAGAAAGGAAGACAGAAACTAGTTATGCTGCAGTTAGTTGCACTTATCGAATGATTGCCAAACATCGCCAATGGTTCTACAACGATGTTATTGGTCAAACATTAAAATAAACTGAATAGTTCATTGATTGGAGAATTGTTTAGATAATATGCCATTGTTTAGAAATTGACCTCTTACGCCTTAAGTTGGGTTGGATTTAGATCAAAACCAAATACGGCTGCCAAACTTTCCTAATGCTTCTAAAACGTTCTATTCCACCCAAACATCATGAAACAAATCCAATTTCATACAATCATACAATTTCATACAATCATACAATTTCATACAATGCTTAGAAATTGGCCTATTAAGTTTTACATGTCCAAAAGTCGTATATTGGGTCACAAAATAGATAAAACCCAAATAGGCGTACCACACTTTCCCAAAGCTTCTAAAATGTTTGTCTCCACCAAAACATCATGAAATAAATTGAATTTCATCTATTCGACATGTTGCAGTGAAAATTTTTCCAACTCGTAAAAAACGCTTTATCACGTCGAGATAAGACGATTAGTGAAATGAACACAGAAACTCGTGAAGCTGCAGTTAGTTGCAGTAATCGAATGATTACCAAAAGACGCAAATGCTTTCAAAATGATCTATTCTGGTCAAGGAAGAGAATAAAAGCATTAGTTCATTGATTGGAGCAGTATTTCACAAAATATGGCAATGTTTAGAAATTGTTCTCTTAATCCTTCTACTCCTAAAAACCATAAAATGACTACAATTGGGTAAAAACCATATAGGTGCGCCAAACTTTCCCAATGCTCCTAAAATATTCTTATCCACTCAAACATCATAAAACAAATCGAATTTCGTCCATTCGACGAGGTGCTGTGAGAATTTGTCAAACTCATCAAAAACGATTTATCTCTACGAGATAAGACGATCAGTGAAACGAACAATGAAACTACTGTGGCTGCAGTGAGCAGCTTTTCTCGAAAGTTTGCCAAAGCTTGCCAATGCTTCTAAAATGATCTATTCGACTCAGAGAAGAGAATAAAAGTATTAGTTCATTGATTGGAGCACTATTTCATGAAATATGGCAATGTTAAGAAATTGGCCTTGTATGCCTGAAAGCCGTAAGTATTAGTTAGAATTGGTTCAAAACCAAATATGTGTGCCAAACTTTTCCAATCCATCTAATATGATGTTTTCCACCCAAATATTATAAAACAGATTGAATTTCGTCGATTGTACAAGTTGCTGTGAAAATTTTTAAAACTGGTCAAGAACTTTATCTCCTCGAATAAGGCTATTGGTGAAACGAACAGTGAATTTCTTGTGGTTGCAGTGAGAAGCTTTCCTCAAACGTTTGCCAAAGCTTGCCAATGCTTCTAAAATGATCCATTCGGGAGAAAGGAGAGAATAAAAGCATTAGCTCATTCATTGGAGCAGTATTTCACAAAATATGACAATGTTTAGAAATTAGTCTCTTAAGTCTTATACGTATAAAGGCCAGAAGAATGGTTCAAATTGCCCGAAACCAAATAGGAGTACCGAACTTTCCTAGCACCTCTAAAATGTTATTTTCCATCCAAACATCATAAAACAAATTTAATTTCGTCGATTCCACAAGTTGGTGGGAGAATTTTTAAAACTCGTCAAAAACGCTTTATCTCCACGAGATAAGACGATTAGTGTAACGAACAGTGAAACTGCTGTAGTTGCAATGAATATATTTTATCAAAAGTTTGCCAAAGCTAGCCAATGCTTGTAAAATGATCTATTCGAGTCAGAGAAGAGAAAAGTATTAGTTCCTTGATTGGAGCACTATTTCAGAAAATCTGGCAATGTTTAGAAATTTGCCTCTTAAGCCTTATACTTCTAAAAGCCATAAGAATGGTTAGAATTGGGTCATAACCAAATAGGTGTGATAAACTTTCCTAGTACTTCTAAAATGTTCTTTAACAACCAAACATAAAACAAATCGAATTTTGTTGATTCGACTAGTTGTTGTAAAAATTTTAGAAACTCGCCACAAACGCTTTATCTCAACGAGATAAGACGATTAGTGAAACGAACAGTGAAACTGCTGAAGAACAGTGAAGTGAGTAGGTTTCTTCGAAAGTTTGCCAAAGCTCGAATATGTTTCTGAAATGATCTAATAGGAACAGAGAAGAGAATAAAAGTATTTCTTCATTGATTGGAGGACCATTTCAGAAATTATGGCAATGTTTAGAAATTAGCCTCTTAAACCTTACACGCCTAATTGACATAAGTATGGTTACAATGGGGTCGAAACCAAATAGGTGCGCAAACTTTCCCAGTGCTTCTAAAATATTCCTTTCCACCCAAAACATTATAAAACAAATCGAATTTCGTCGATTCGACGAGTTCCTTTGAAAATTTTTTAAACTAGACACAAACGATTTATCTCCACGAGATAAGACGATTAGGAAAATGAACAGTTAAACAAACTGCTGTGGTTGCAGTGACTATATATTTAATCAAAAGTTTGCCAAAGCTCGCCAATGCTTCTAAAATAATCCATTCGGAACAGAAAAAAGAACAAAAGTATTAGTTCATTCATTGGAGCACTATTTCAGAAAATATGGCAATGTTTAGAAATTGGCCTCCTAAGCCTTATACGCCTAACGGCCATAAGCATGTTTAGAATTGGGTCGAAACCAAATAGGTGCGCCAAATTTTCCCAATGCTTCTAAAATGTTCTTTTCCGCACAAACATCATAAAAGAAATCGAATTTCGTCGATTCGACGAGTTGCTTTGAAAGTTTTTCAAACTCGTCAAAAACGCTTTATCTCCACGAGATAAGACTATTAGTGAAAGGAACAGTTAAACTGCTGTGCTTCCAGTGAGTAGCTTTTCTCAAAAGTTTGCAAAGCTCGCCAATATTTCTAAAATTGTCTATTTGAGAAAAAGAAGAGAATAAAAGCATAAGCTCATTTATTGGAGAAGTATTTTACAAAATATAGCAATGTTTAGAAATTTGCCTCTTAAGCCTTATACGCCTAAAAGCCAAAAGAATGGTTAGAATTGGGTGAAAACCAAATACGTGTGAGAAACTTTCCCAGTGCTTCTAAAATGTTCTTTACCAACCCAACATTATAAAACAATTTGAATTTCGTCAATTGTAGAAGTTGCAGTGAAACTTTTTCAAATTCGTCAAAAACGCTTAAACTCGAAGATATAAGACGATTAGTGAAACGAACATTTAAATTGCTGTGGTTGCAGTGAGTAGCTTTCCTCAAAAGTTTGCCAAACTTTCCTCAAAAGTTTGCCAAAGCTCCAATTTTGTCGATTGCTCAAGTTGATCGGAGAATTTTTAAAACTCGTCAAAAATGCTTCATCTCCATGAGATAAGACGATTAGTGAAACCAACAGTGAAACTGCTGTGCTTGCAGTGAGTAGCTTTTCTCCAAAGTTTCTCAAAGCTCGCCAATTCTTCTAAAATCATCTATTCGGGAGAAAGAAGAGAATAAAAGGATTAGCTCATTTATTTGAGCAGTATTTCATAAAATAATACAATGTCCACTAATTGGCCTCTTAACTCTCATACGTCTAAAGGCCATAAGTATGGTTAGAATTGCGTCAAAAAAAAAACAGGTGTGCTGAACTTTCCTAGTACTTCTAAATGTTCTTTTACACCCAAACAATATAAAACAAGTCGAATTTCGTCGATTTGACGAGCTCCTGTCAAAATTTTTCAAACTCGTCAAAAACGCTTCATCTACAAGTGAAACTGCTGTGGTTGCACTAAGTAACTTTTCTCAAAAGTTTGCCAAAGTTCGCCAACGCATCTAAAATGATCTATTCGGGTCAGAGAGGAGAATAAAAGTATTAGTTGATTGATTGGAGTACTATTTCAGAAAATATGGCAATGTTTAGAAAATAGTCAAATAAGCCTATTATAAGCCCTAAAGCCATAAGAATGGTCAGAATTGGTTCGAAAAGAAATACTTGTCCAAAACTCTGGCAAACCTTTTAAAATGCTCCTTTCCACCCGTACATGATAAAACAAATCAAATTTCGTCAATTTTCGTCAATTCTCCTCAATTTGTCAAACTCGTCAAAAACGCTTTATCTCCACGAGATAAGACGATTAGTGAAACGAACAGTGAAACTACTGTGGTTGCAGTGAGTAGCTTTTCTCGAAAGTTTGCCAAAGCTCGCCAATGCTTCTAAAATGATCTATTCGGAACGGAAAAGAGAATAAAAGTATTAGTTTATTAACAGGAGCACTATTCCAGAAAATATGGCAATGTTTAGAAAATGGCTTCTTAAGCCTCATACGCCCAAAATCGATAAAATGGTTAGAACTGGTTCGAAACAAAATACGTGTCCCAAATTCTCCCAAACCTTTTCAAACGTTCCTTTCCACCCATACATCATAAAATAAATCGAATTTCGTCGATTCGACGAGGTGCTGTGAGAATTTGTCAAACCCGTCAAAAACGCTTTATCTCCACGAGATAAGACGATTAGTGAAACGAACAGTGAAACTACTGTGGTTGCAGTGATTAGCTTCTCTGGAAAGTTTGCCAAAGCTCGCCAATGCTTCTAAAATGATCTATTCGGCTCAGAGGAAACAACAAAAGTATTAGTTAATTGATTGGAGCACTATTTCAGAAAATAAGGCAATGTTTAGAAAATGGCTTCTTAAGCCTCATACGCCCAAAATGCATAAGAATGGTTAGGATTGGTTCGAGGGCAAATACGTGTCCCAAACTCTCCGAATCCTTCTCAAATGTTTCATTCTACCTATACATCATAAAACAAATCGAATATCTTCGATTCGACAAGTTGCTGTTAGAATTTGTCAAACTGGTTAAAAACGCTTTATTGCCACTAGATAAGACAATTAGTGAAACGAACATTGAAACTACTGTGGTCGCAGTGAGTAGCTTCTCTCGAAAGTTTGTTAAACCTCGCCAGTGCTTCTAAAATAAACCATTCCGGTCCGAGAAGAGAATAAAAGTATTACTTCATTGATAGGAGCACTATTTCAGAAAATATGGCAATGTTTAGAAAATGGCTTCTTAAGCCTCATATGCCCAAAATCGATAAAATGGTTAGAACTGGTTCGAAACAAAATACGTGTCCCAAATTCTCCCAAACCTTTTCAAACGTTTCTTTCCACCCATACATCATAAAAGAAATCGAATTTCGTCGATTCGACGAGGTGCTGTGAGAATTTGTCAAACCCGTCAAAAACGCTTTATCTCCACAAGATAAGACGATTAGTGAAACGAACAGTGAAACTACTGTGGTTGCAGTGACTAGCTTTTCTCGAAAGTTTGCCAAAGCTCGCCAATGCTTCTAAAATGATCTAATCGGCTCAGAGGAAACAACAAAAGTATTAGTTAATTGATTGGAGCACTATTTCAGAAAATAAGGCAATGTTTAGAAAATGACCTCTTAAGCCTCATACGCCCAAAATGCATAAGAATGGTTAGGATTGGTTCGAGGGCAAATACGTGTCCCAAACTCTCCGAATCCTTCTCAAATGTTTCATTCAACCTATACATCATAAAACAAATCGAATATCTTTGATTCGACAAGTTGCTGTTAGAATTTGTCAAACTGGTTAAAAACGCTTTATCTCCACGAAATAAGACGATTAGTGAAACGAACAGTGAAACTACTGTGGTTGCAGTGATTAGCTTCTCTCGAAAGTTTTCCAAAGCTCGCCATTACTTCTAAGATGATCTATTCGGGTAGGAGAAGAGAATAAAACTATTAGTTCATTGATTGGAGCTCTATTTAAAAAAATATGGCAATATTTAGAAAATAGAATCTTAAGCCTCATACGCCCAAAAACCCAAAAAATGGTTAGAATTGGTTCGAAACGAAATACGTGTCCCAAACTCTCCCAACCATTGTAGTTTCACTGTTCGTTTCACTAATTGTCTTATCACATGGAGATAAAGCGTTTTTGACGAGTTTGACAAATTCTCACAGCACCTCTTCGAATCGACGGAATTCGATTTGTTTCATGATGTACGGGTGGAAAGGAACATTTCAGGAGGTTTGGGAATCTTTTACATACCTATTTGCCATCGAACCAATTGTAACCATTCTTATGGCTTTTGGACGTATGATGCTTAAGAGGCCATTTCCTAAACATTGCCATATTTTCTGAAATAGTGGTCCAATCAATGAACTAGTACTGTTATTCTCTTCTCTGACCCGAATAGATCATTTTAGAAGCATTAGTGAGTTTGGCAACTTTCGAGAAAAGTTACTCAATGCAACCACGGTAGTTTCACTGTTCGTTTCACTAATCGTCTTATCTCTTGGAGTTAAAGCTTTTTTGACGAGTTTCACAAATTCTCACAGCACCTCATCGAATCGACGAAATTCGATTTGTTTTATGATGTATGGGTGGAAAGGAACATTTTAGTAGGTTTAAGAAAGTTTTACACACCTATTTGCTCTTGAACCATTTGTAACCATTCTTATGGCTTTTGGACGTTTGATGCTTAAGAGGCCATTTTCTAAAAAATGCCATATTTTCTAAAATAGTGCTCCAATCAATGAACTAATACTTTTATTGACTTCTCTGACCCGAATAGATCATTTTAGTAGCATTGGCAAGCTTTGGAAAACTTTCAAGGAAACCTACTCACTGCAACCACAGTAGTTTCACTGTCCGTTTCACTAATCGTCTTACCTCGTGGAGATAAAGCGTTTTTGACAGGTTTCCCAAAAACTCACAGCACCTCCTCGAATCGACGAAAGTCGATTTGTTTTATGATGTATGGGTGGAAAGGAACATTTGAAAAGGTTTTCGAGAGTTTGGGACACGTATTTCGTTTGGAACCAATTCTAAACATTCTTATGGCTTTTGGGAATATGAGGCTTAAGAGGCCATTTTCTAAACATTGTCATATTTTCTGAAATAGTGCTCCAATCAATAAACTAATACTTTTATTCTCTTCTCTGACCTGAATAGATCAGTTAAGAAGCTTTTGCGAGGTTTGGCAAACTTTCGAGAAAAGCTAGTCACTGCAACCACGGTAGTTTCACTGTTCGTTTCACTAATCGTCTTATCTCTTGGAGTTAAAGCTTTTTTGACGAGTTTGACAAATTCTCACAGCACCTCATCGAATCGACGAAATTCGATTTGTTTTATGATGTATGGGTGGAAAGGAACATTTTAGTAGGTTTAAGAAAGTTTTACACACCTATTTGCTCTTGAACCATTTGTAACCATTCTTATGGCTTTTGGACGTTTGATGCTTAAGAGGCCATTTTCTAAAAAATCCTATATTCTCTAAAATAGTGCTCCAATCAATGAACTAATACTTTTATTGACTTCTCTGACCCGAATAGATCATTTTAGTAGCATTGGCAAGCTTTGGAAAACTTTCAAGGAAACCTACTCACTGCAACCACAGTAGTTTCACTGTCCGTTTCACTAATCGTCTTACCTCGTGGAGATAAAGCGTTTTTGACAGGTTTCCCAAAAACTCACAGCACCTCCTCGAATCGACGAAAGTCGATTTGTTTTATGATGTATGGGTGGAAAGGAACATTTGAAAAGGTTTTCGAGAGTTTGGGACACGTATTTCGTTTGGAACCAATTCTAAACATTCTTATGGCTTTTGGGAATATGAGGCTTAAGAGGCCATTTTCTAAACATTGTCATATTTTCTGAAATAGTGCTCCAATCAATAAACTAATACTTTTATTCTCTTCTCTGACCTGAATAGATCAGTTAAGAAGCTTTTGCGAGGTTTGGCAAACTTTCGAGAAAAGCTAGTCACTGCAACCACAGTAGTTTCACTGTTCGCTTCACTAATCGTCTTATCTCGTGGAGATAAAGTGTTTTTGACGAGTTTGACAAATTCTCACAGCACCTCATCGAATCGACGAAATTCGATTTGTTTTATCATGTATGGGTGGAAAGGAACATTTTAAGAAGTATAAGAAAGTTTTACACACCTATTTTCCCATGAACCAATTCTAACCATTCTTATTGCTTTTGAGCGTATGAGGCTTAAGAGGCCATTTTCTAAACATTGCCATATTTTCTGAAACAGTATTCAAATCAATGAACTAATACTTTTATTCTCTTCTCTGACCCGAATAGATCATTTTAGAAGCATTGGCGAGCTTTGGCAAACTTTCAAGAAAAGCTACTCACTGCAACCACAGTAGTTTCACTGTTCGTTTCACTAATCGTCTTATCTCGTAGAGATAAACGTTTTGGACGAGATTGACAAATTCTTACAGCACTTTGTCGAATCAACGAAATTCGATTTTTCTTATGACGTATGGGTGGAAAGGATCATTTTAGGAAGTTTGGGAGAGTGGGTCACGTATTTCATGTGTGTGTGTTTACACACACACACACACACACACACACATATATATATATATATATATATATATATATGTGTGTGTGTCTGTGTCTGTGTGTCTGTGTGTATACATATATATATATATATATATATATATATGTATATACATACATATATATAGAATGTTATATACAACAAGCGAAAATTTTTCTCCCTAGTCACCACGTGTGTAAATGGACTACAGGCACGTCGAGATTAGTACCCTCGCCCGCTAGGGCATTTGGTCCTCGCACCGCGCTTTGAGCTGTGGGCGAGGGGATGATAAAGGATAAACAACAAAACTAGCACAGGAAAAAATAATTTTCTTACCGTTAACGAAGTCCTGACTTCAAATTCAATAAGAAGTGATGTCCTGACAAAGATTTGTTTCAAAGTTCAACTCGAAAAACAGGGGCTTATCACCCCCTCCCCGCGGTGGGCGAGGGGATAATGGTAAAACATTTGATAGAGAGCCACAATTAAATGATTTTTATAAACCAAGTGATGAAATGAAAGAATATCAGTATATCACTGTTGGGGTTGTTGGTGTTGGATCTGGTTACCTATTGAGTAGATATTTATAATTTTTCAATCATATACAATATCATATATAGTATATGGAAACATTCAAAGCATTATATTGTGGGTTCACGTTTGATGAAATAACCAAAAACATAGACAATTTTGACTCTCTATGCAAAAATGATGAAAAACACACTAAAGACAATATTTGTACAGAGTGTGAAAATGAATACAAATGTATTAATGATATGTTTGTATGTGTTAATTGTGGGGAAGTAGGAGACTATGAGATGGTACCAGAATGGGTTGAAAACATCTGGCTAAATAGGAAGAAGTCGCAATATATTAGAAGTGGATACTTAAGAGCCAGACTAGAACAATACTTACACACCAAATATCGTAGTTCTATTGTATCTGATTTTATGACGGTTGCTGAAATAATGATCAAACACGGAATGATTAATAAAAGCATATCCAGATATCTACATATCCAGACTACTACATCATCAGACTATGTAGCAGGATAGGTGCAGAACCAATAAACAGACCAACTGATGTAACACACAGTAAAACAAGGAATATATTTAATTACCGACTATTTGGTTACGTCTACCCACTATTAGGCTGGGACACAAACTGTAAGTGCCCCTACTATAGTAAGTTGGAGGAAAATCAATAAACATGTTTATCATTTAAAAATTATTTTTTATTTACATAGTATATAGAAAATGGAAAATACGATCCAGATGATTTACAATCATGACCAAACAGAGTTAATAGCCATTTAGACAAATATGAAGATGATATTTAGTTCACAAATAAAAAGACTAATGAAATATAATTCAACGCAAAATTCGTGGCCAAAAAAATTGATTGGATTGATAACGAAAAGTCTATATTTAATGTAGTAAAATCACAAGAGTATCATGATTTTAATTTTTTCAATGTATCCAACAATGATGGTAAAAATGTGAGAATTTTATTCATCAGTAGTTTTGGTTTAAACTGTTTACTCATTCAAACCAGTTGGAAAGGTAGCCAGGAAGGTTATAGTGTGTCAAAAAAACGCTTGGACAATTTCAAAAAATGGATAAATGATGATGTCCTACCGAGAATTAAGGAAATGAAATCCTATGATTTTTTGATAAAATTATTGGGTAAATATGCTAGCCTATTGGAATTAAAGAAGAAAGAAGATGAATCATACCGCAATTTATATAATAAAGAACATGAGATAGCGGTTTTAGAGCATTTCATCATGGGAATAACAACAGGAGTATATGATCTTCCACATTCAGAGACTATTAAAGCGAGAGATAAAAAAGATGTCCTAAAAAAGAGTTGGAAAAATTGAAACTAGAAAATAGATGGGCCATATCAAAAAATCACTACAAACCTTATAAATTGAGAAAATTCGCCAACTCTACAATATAATATGAAACACGTTAATCACTTATACAATTACTTCAAATATAATTTATATATATGTCAATAGAAGAGAAAGAAAATGTGAACGTAATACACAAACGAGTCTATGATGATCTCATTAATATCATTAATATCATTAAAAGTGTCAAAATCCCAGAGGAATATCAATGCTTACACAACCCGTCATACGATTTGTCAAAACCTCATGATCAGAAATACTATGATGTCATTAATAGTGGTTTTTTGGCTGAGATAGTCGATGTGAAATGGCGTGAATTGTGTATAAGTAAAGACAACTACCATAATTTACTCGGTGATGCGGAAATACTTTATGAAGAATATCGTAAAAGTCATTAGTTGATATTTAATGCATTCATAACTTAAAAAATAATTTTTCATACATGGTATATAGAAGACATGGGTATAAATCCAAATTCCGAAAAGATTCATGAATCATCAGATGAAAACGTTTATGAGGAAGATTTCATCAATGACGTAAATCCGGGGGGATTGGGGAACATATCCCCCCCCACATTTTGGACAGAGGGGGATACATACATAATTATCCCCCCACTTTTTGCAAAGTTCATGACTACTGAAGCCTAATTTCTGTTCCCTCGACGCTTACGGTTCCATGTTTACCTTTACGATTTTCCGACATAACCTTTTCCAGCCCCAATTTTTACCTAGGTATTGTTGGTTCAAATACATGACAAATTATGAAAATTTGCCAACTTATTTTGCAGTCCGATCGTTCGTCTTTGAACGCCAATTCGTAAACAATCACAAATACTTTGTTTAGTCATGCTATAACGCCTTTATTGCTGTTTGGAGGAAATGCATGGCTTCGTTTCGATTGGAAAACAAGGTATAAATGTTGTTTCAAAGAAACAATCTCAAAATACCGGAAAAGGCATTACATAAACATTAGATTTAAAAAAAAAACAAAACAAACTTTCCGAGGGAATGCCTCCACATCACTTGGCCGGCTCCGTCCCTCCCACTTATAAGAAGCGATTGTCGCCTTTGGATTTCATAGATGATGGTGATGTTGATGAAGTTGACGATGAGATATAATATGATGATAATGATGATGACGATGATTATGATGAGAATGAAGAGGATGAATATTATGATGATTATATAGAATATATAGGATAAAAATAAAATTCGTTTTTCACTTAAAAATTATTTTCTAAATATACAGCATATAGAAAATATATCAATCAAATTCAGAGAAAAATTGTCAAAGGACATTCCTGAGAACCTGAAACTGTTACATGATCACTCCCATCCACAAGTAGAGTTACTAGATGCATTTTACAAAATGTTCGCCATGGACAACATAGAATATAAAAAAAATGAAGAATTCTCAGAATTGTGTCCAGAACTCATAAACGATCTCAATGCAATTGAGAAAAGAAAACTTGAACACTATGAACATTATAAAGAGCTTGTCAATTTCACAAGCATAAGAAAATCAATTAGTCAATTCATCATTTAAATATTATTGTATATATATATATATATATATATATTATTTATTTTACAGTAAAATGCTGTCGCTAAAATAAAAAGTAAAATAAGTAAAAAAAAGTAAAATAAGTAAAAAAAAGTAAAATAAGTAAAAAAAGTAAAAAAAAAAAAGTAAAATAAATAATATATTACGCTCTACGTATGGTATTGAGCGCTCTTAAACCTTACGCCTTCTGTGTGACATTTGTATTGCATACTCTTCTTGGTATATATATATATATATATACAATAATATTTAAATGATGAATTAATATCTAATAATAAAACTAATAATATCATTCAACCCAAACGAGGTCGTGGAAGTCCTAAAAAGTATTTCACTGAAGAAGAAATAAAATGTGCAAATAACGGATACACTAAGAAGTGTACAGAAACAAACCCTCTTCATTGTGATGTCTGTGATCATACATATCATATGGCAAGTAAAATCAAACACTTGAGAACGAAAAAACGTATAAAAAATCTAAAAAACTTTAAACAAAACAATTATCGCGTTTTTACTTAAAGAATTATTTTATTCCGTATATATTATATAGAATAACCTAGATAGTATATTACTATGAAAATGTCAGCTACATGATTGGGTACTAAAAGAAACTACGTTCAAGGAGTTATCAGACAACCTAAACGTTTCGTAAACCCTCTAACTGGCAACCACTTTCTAAAAGCAACCGATGATAGAGCCTTACATGACATTGAAAGAAGAGAGAAGGTATGGCAGGAAACACTGTGAAAGGTAGATGAGTGGTCACACTTCATGGAACAAAAAGTAGATGATCACAAATCAGTTCCAAAGTTGTTGTTCCTTTTACAAAAACCATTGAAAAATTATACAAAATCATTTGAAATCGTAAATCATCAATAAAAATCACCCAATGGTTCAACTTAATGCCACCATGGATAGTGTTGCATCCATTCTCAAGAAACAATTGAATGAAATGAAAGGAATAAAATATATTGAAACATTAAGGGTAACATTTAAAAAAAGAATTGTCGATAATAATGAGTCAAAAACAACATTCAAAACAGCTTATTTCAATAGTAAAGCAAAAACAATAATCAGCAAAAATAAAATAAATGAAAATATACAGACATCAAAACAAAAGATATTAAATGTCATTCATGATTGGTTATCAAGGGGTTCAGGATGGACCATCGAATCCATTGACAAGCATTATATCTATATTGTAAAATACAAGCCATTAAAAGGATCGTCACATATAACACTACCACCAAAGCTTAGAAACTCTGCCAAAGAATTGATTAACCTTAAGAATAATGATGATGAATGCTTTAGATGGTGTCATATTCGACATTTGAATCCACAAGAAAAAGATCCTCAGTAGGTTAAAAATGTGACAAAGAACACAAAAAATTAGATTATACCAACATAAGCTTTCCAGTGGCATGAAAACATTACCGAAAAATAGAAATAATAAACAATATTAATACCAATGTGTTTGGGTATGAAAAACAAGAACCGTATCCAGTTTACATATCAAAAGAGAAATTTGATGATATATTAAATCTACTATTAATCACAAATGCAAAAAAAACCAACACTATATCCTCATCAAAGACTTCAATAAGTTTATGTACAACCTGACAAAACATGAACATAGAAAGCATTTTTGTATGCACTGCTTGCAGTGTTTCAGTTCTGAAAAATTCCTCAATAATCATAAAGAAAACTATATAACAATCAATGGTGTACAGGCTATAAAAATGCCTAAGGCTGGTGATATGATATATTACAAAAATAACTACAAGGAACAAGAAGTTCCATTCATAATTTATACTGATTTCGAGGCTTTAACAGAAAAAGTAAATGGATGTCAACCAAATAATAATAAATCATATACTGAATCATATCAAAGGCATAAAGACCATAGATATGGCTATAAGGTCATCTGTTGTTATGATGACAAATACAGTAAACCAGTTCAGATATATAGAGGAGAAAATGCCGTTTATAGGTTCTCGGAAAAAATGTTAGAAGTAAAATGGTGTAAAAAATTTAAATACAAACATTTTAATAAAGATAAGATACTAACAAATGATGATGTGCTAAATTTCAAGAACGCTGATAAATGCCATTTTTGTAATGAAAAATTTTCTGGAAAAGATAGTAGTGTAAGAGATCATTGTCATATAACTGGAAAATACAGAGGATCAGTTCATGAAGACTGTAATATCAATCACAGGTTAGCTGATAAAATACCTCTCGTTTTCCACAATTTGAGAGGATATGACAGTCACTTTATAATGAATACAATTGGTGAAATAGCCAATAAGCATACATATAAAAATAAAAAAGAAAAAGAGAAACAGATTAATATCTATGTCATCCCAAATAATATGGGGAAATATATGGCTTTCATGCTTGGAAAACACTTGGTTTTTATCGATAGTTTTCAATTCATGAGTTCAAGTCTAGACAAATTAGTAAGCAATCTACCAGATGATGCTTTCAAATATACTTCTGAAGAAATCAAAGACACTGAAAAACTAAATCATATGAAACAAAAAGGAGTATATACTTATGATAACATGGATTCATTCAACAGGTTCAGTGAAATTTAATTACCAACTAAAAATGATTTTTACAGCATACTAAATGATGAACATATATCTGATAAGCAATATGTGCACACACATAAAATATGGAATACTTTCAATTTAAAGAATATGGGAGAATACCATGACTTATATCTAAAGTCAGATATTCTTTTATTAGCTGATCTACTTGAAAACTTCAGAAAGACTTGCATGCAGTATTATAAACTAGACCCATGTCATTATTTTACAAGTTCTGGATTGTCTTGGGATGCAATGTTAAGAATGACTGATATTGAACTAGAATTAATTACAGACATAGACATGTTTCAGTTCATTGAAAAGGGAATGCGTGGTGGAGTATCTAATGTAGCAAATCGACATGGTAAGGTGAATAATAAATACATGAAAAAATACGATGAGAAGGTGCCCTGAAAGTATATCATGTATTTAGATGCCAATAACCTTTATGGATGGGCCATGTCTCAATATTTACCTACTGGTGGTTTCAGATAGGTTACAAAAAAAGAAATTAACAACATAGACTTAGCCAAATACAAAGATAATGGTAAAAAAGGTTTGATATTAGAAGTCGATCTAGAATATTTACAACTACACGATCTTCATAATGACTACTCATTAGCACCTAAAAAAATGAAAGTAACAAAAGATATGTTATCATCGTATTGTGAATCGTAAGAGAAAAATATAATATAAGCATCGGTCGAGTAAATAAATTGATTCCAACCCTAAAAAATAAAGAAAGGTATGTGATTCATCATAAAAATTTACAGTTATACACTGATCTAGGTTTGAAAGTAACGAAAGTACATAGAGTACTAGAATTCAACGAGTCACCTTAATTATAACAATATATAGATTTCAACACTCAGAAAAGAACTAAAGCCAAAAAATCATTTGAAAAAGACTTCTTCAAAGTAATGAACAACTCAGTATTCGGTAAAACCATGGAAAACCTCAGAAAAAGAGTAGATGTAAAACTCGCTACAGATGAGAAAAAACTGGTGAAATTAACATTAAAACCAACTTTTGTGATCTGTAAAAGATTTAATGAAAAACTGGTGGCTGTTCATAACATAAAAGAAACTCTAACCCTTGATAGGTCGGCGTATGTAGATATGTGTATATTAGATCTCAGTAAGTCATTAATATATCATTTTCATTATACTATATAAAACAAAAGTATGGTAAAAAAAACAAAATTATTATTCACAGACACAGACTCGTTGACTTATGAAATTGAGACTGAAGATGCTTATAAAGATTTTTGGAATGATAAGGATAAATTTGATAATAGTGATTATCAAGAAAACTCTCCATACTTCAATAAAAAAAATAAGAAAGTGATTGAAAAGTTTAAAGATCAAGCATCGAGAATACCAATCAATGAGTTCATAGGATTGAGAAGATCTACTCATACATAAAAGACACTGATGAATGTGATAAAAAAGCAAAGGGTGCTAAAAAGGATCTCATAAAGAAAGATATCAAACATGATGATTATAAAGATGTTCTATTCAACAGTAAACAAATTTACAATAAAATGAAAACAATAAGAAGTAAAGATCATCAATTAGGAAGTTATAATATAAACAAAATCTCGCTAAGCTGTTTTCGGGGCAAACGTTATCTACATCATAATGGAATAGATGGTTAGTAACTATATAAAAATATATAGTTACTTCATAAGTAGGAAAAAATAGGGTAGGCAAAGCAAATTTTCAGCTATCACTTAAGACTAAAATATTGAAAATTACCATATGGTTTAACTTTCTGGTATTAACACTTTTGTCTCAGGGTCTCTCAAAACCCTTCTATTTTTTGGTATTTCAAGTTTTTGTGCCCAAATGATAAAGTGGTTTTAGAAGGGATTTCTTGGTGTAAACTATGCAGAAGTATTCGAAAACCATGGGAAAAATTTTTTGAATGGGTTTTGAATGCGTTTTCTTGATTTGTAAAATTTGCGCCGGTACCGCCAAGTATTATACTACTTTTTGATTTTTTTTCAACATGTTTGGTTTAAAAACAATGCTTACAAATGTCTAAAGAGGTGCTATGATGACAATTTATACCAAGTATTCAGTCGTAGGTACGAGACTTCAGTGACGAAGATGAAGCAAATGACGAAACTGTCAAAATAAACCAAAAATCATGAACGATTTCTGCTATCTTGTTGCTGAACAAAAACCGGAAAGTCCAAAACACTGTAAACAAAATACGACAATCAAACCTGGTACAACTGTTGTGGTAAGAAAAACAAGGCGACAGAAAAAGAAGTGTCCGCTTTGTTCATTTTCTAAGGTGTAAAAACAAAAAAAGAGAAAAATTCCTAATCGTACAAATCCATTACGGCTTACCAACCAAGCATTCTCCGATTCCTACACGAAAAAGGTTCGACAGCAAATTTGCCGAAACAAGACAAATTTAAGCTTTCCAGAAAATTTTTAAAATCTAAAACAAAACAAATGCTGATTGTACATGGAAAAGAATACATTTGATATATGTAGTCCCTGTTTGGGAAGAATGAATTCCAGAAGTAAATTTTGAAAACAGCTCAAAACATTGGTCTTTAACAAAGATTAACTAACTAATCAGCTCAAAAACTTGTATTTCAAGGCTTCTCAATTCTCACGTACTTGTGAATTATACAGATCAACTAAGTGACAACCAAAACTTGAAAATTCTCTATTCATACAAAACACCTCCCGTTCAACATCAGTGAAAAATGTTGTTTGTACTTACTCCGCAAATGTCCCCAAAACAAGCGCCAGAAAATGTCAAAATCTCCCTCTGTAAAGTTATATTTTGAGCATGTTCAATGGAGCTAGGTTTGAAAACCGCTCTTTCAATATCCCAGTTATGAATGGTTGTGTTACTCTTAGACGGCTTAAAAACTGAAACCAGTCGCAAGCTCCGACTCTTTTCGAAGCAAGCCATTTCGTAAGCTGGTATTCAATCATTTGATGGCTTCAATGTTAAAATGATATAAACAACTTTGCAGTGTTTAGTTAAAAATATAATAGCCCAGCAAACAAGTTTAAATAAAGCCATAATGGAACCATATCTTTAAAAAGATTTTATTGACTAACGTTTCGTTACTTAACCAGTAACATCATCAGAGTGATTATTTACAGGAGTTGAGAGGTTTAAGCAGCTAACTGTTACAAAAATAGTGATGAAAGAATGTCACAAAGGATTAGTGGAATGATTAGCAAGAACAATTAGCGTAAGGAGTGCGAATAGTCAAGTGGTGAAGATTTAGGCGTGTGAAGAATTTAATTAGAATGAGAAAAACAACAACAAAAATTTTTTTTTTCTCATTCTAATTAAATTCTTCACACGCCTAATTCTTCACCACTTGACTATTCGCACTCCTTACGCTAATTGTTCTTGCTAATCGTTCCACTAATCCTTTGTGACATTCTTTCATCACTATTTTTGTAACAGTTAGCTATTTAAACCTCTCAACTCTTGTAAATAATTACTCTGATGATGTTACTTGTTAAGTAATGAAACGTTAGTCAATAAAATCTTTTTAAAGATACGGTTCCATTATGGCTTTATTTAAACTTGTTTGCTGGGCTATTACATTTTTAACTAAACTTCGTTTCCCACCTTACAGTTCAATCGCAACTTTGCAGTGGTTCATAAAACCAAAAAATAAACGAGAGCAACGTCCTTCAATTCGACCTTTCGATTCATCAGCAACATACCAGTCCCCGAGCTTGCACACGGCATACTTGAATGTATTAAGCCTGTGATTATATAACTATAAACTGGAAATACATGTAAGCAACAAACCCTCACCCACTCTTCCAATATATTTCTCGAGAATCCGAGTGAGATTGATAATTTTTCAAAATTGTCGAAGAGAGAAATCGTCCTTACTATAGATGGAAGAGTGAATGCAATTAAAAAAAAAACAAAATTTAGGCACAAGTTAACTTCAATCCAAACTTGAAATTATTTCATATTTAAATTTTTTATCGAGATATTTACGTAATTTACGGTAATTCTATTTATTAAAACAAAACGTATGTGAGAACAACCTTCATCAAAGTATGTACTGGCGAATGCGCAGTAGATACAAAAAATTGAAAAGGAGAAAATGGTCAGAAACTAAACAGTTCCGCCACTTATTAAGAAAAACCGTTATTGGAATTTTTTTTTTGTTCTTATATATTTGAACTGTTGGACATCATATTTACTTTTAATATTCAATTCTGATTTAAAACGTTTGATGAGAATAAATTTTGATCGCTTAACAAAAGCTGCGAGATCCATCCTCAGGGTTACAAGAATGAATGCTCGAATACCGACCGCATTTTATCGGCGGTATTTCGCGCTGATATCTTTTATATTTCTCAGTTCATCAGTTCAAGTAAGATTTCTTTATTCGGTAGGCAGACTACTCATCCTAGAAATAGCTAATTTTAGTAGATTACTGGTCGTATAGTAGCTTGCGAAATACTCACAATCAAACATGATTTTGATATTTATAGTTGTACAAATTTGAAAAATTTCATATTACCACAAAATTGGTAACAAATATCTAAGACGTGCTGTAATGAAGATTTATACAAAATATTTAACCAGAGGCACAAGAATTTCGTAACGAAGATAAAACGAGTTACGAAAAGGACGAAATAAGTAAAGAAAACATGAACGAGTTTTTCAATCTCATTTTTGACCAAAGCCGACAATTTTTACAATTAAAAATTAGAGTTAGTGGACGATAGCTTATACACTAGCTTTAGCAACTCTTATTCAGTTACATAATTAACTTGATGTTTGTCTATAGCTCTATGTTTATAGCACTATGTCTATAGCTCTAAACAGGCGATTGTTTGAAGAACGTTGAGTCCTAATAGACAGCCATTGAGAAGTATCTCAAAACTCTAGGCTTTCATGCTGTCTGTCACTCATCATCTTTTCTCCATTGAACAACCAACTCCAGTAATTAAAACTGAGCCTTAAGCCGACTAAATATATTTACTTCATTATTCTTACCGAGATTCCAAGCAGTAAGGGCTGCTTAAAACACCTCCTTCTGCCTAAGATGCCAAAGACTAGAACGCTGTCTTCATTCTAAGGTAAGCAGCGTCTCGAACTTGCCCAACGTCAACGGTGTACCCGATCCTTCAACGATCTCGATGCCCGAAGATTTAGAGCAGCTGAACACTCCAGAGATGCAAAATCTCTACCTCAAGCGACAACGTCTAACCACAGGCGGCATATGGACACTGAAAACTCGTCTACCCAAAGAAAAAAAGGGTCATGAACAAGACGTGAGGGTCGAAGCACCAGCCATCACCTTGTCTTTACACCTTCAACGTTCATGAATACGTCCAATCGCGACAGCCTTTAACGAGGAGCAGATAGCCCAGATCACTGAAATCGTTAAGACGTCCATCAAAACATTCTTCGAGGACCACCCACTAGGAAACACTCCCGGCATTTAACGCCAAGCACTCCAACAACAGAATGATTCATGCGAGTTCGTTCATGACCAAACATGCAAAATCTTCCAGACGACGGTGCCAAGATGACCAACTGCTGAACCAACCTTTCCCAATGCTCACTTCTCGTGATCTACCACCAACCATACAACCTCTGTTCAAACGTCGTACTACCCAGGTGAAGGATTATTTGCGCTTTGAATCCCTGCTGACACTGTAAATTTCACAGTTTCCGCTTCCGACATATTACTGACATGTGGGAAACCACAATGGACATCCAGAGTTTCAAGTTGAACCCTGTTGAATACAAATCTGATTTTTGTAGGTCACTAAAACACCTGGTGTTTGACCTTCTAAAATTGACCTTAAGGGCTGATTCCTATGGGTAATTTCAGCCCGGACTGAAATTCAGCTAGGTAGATCGGGTTGAGAAAAGCACCGATTAGATGTTCCCGAAGGCCGAGGGAGTATGGGGAAGTGCCGAGAGCGTTATCCCGAGGGACTTCCATAAACCTCGCGAAACTAGAGGGGAGATTTAATCGCATCATTTGTCCACATATCATGGTGTTAAGAAATTGCGGGAACCACTGAGTATTTTGATATAATACACAACAACGGTAACTCCAAAAATCGATAACATATTTAATTTATTCGACGTTTCGACTAGGCTTTAGTCATCTTCAGGAATGCTGCTGGCTAACAGGTGGGGTCTACTTATATACAAATGACTATCAGATGTGCTGAAATTGTTCAGCACATCAAATCACTGTTTCAAATTTCGCTAAACGAACAAAACCAGGACGATATCTTACAAATCAGTTTATGTGACTTTATACTTAACAACTGTATAATTATTGTCAAAGCCTACCACTGG
This sequence comes from Heliopora coerulea, assembly GCA_030142905.1. Lineage (NCBI taxonomy): Eukaryota > Metazoa > Cnidaria > Anthozoa > Scleralcyonacea > Helioporidae > Heliopora > Heliopora coerulea. The sequence continues at coordinate 413,688 of JASJOG010000122.1, read as the reverse complement.
TCGACATTGCTTTATAAGGAAGTCCTCGCAATCCGCCGCCTGAAACCGCAGCTCAACCACGGGACTAAAGCATCCCGAGAACTCATCATTTTCTATTAATAGTTTTCACGTGATTGTCATTTGTATATAAGTAGACCCCACCTGTTAGCCAGCAGCATTCCTGAAGATGACTAAAGCCTAGTCGAAACGTCGAATAAATTAAATATGTTATCGATTTTTGGAGTTACCGTTGTTGTGTATTTCATGGTGTTAATTTGTGATACAATTATGATCGACGAAATTTACTCGTTACTGTATTTCTTTTTGGAATGCTAGTATTGTTCGTGGTGTGTACCAGCCCTCGTATAAAATGAGTTGTTCAATGCTTAAATTTATAAGCATTATTTGATGTCCACTAATGCATGTTAATGAGGAAGAATTGGAAATTTTCCATCCTTTGAAAGAAAATTCGAAAAATTCTACATTCTGATGAGGGAATTTAGTGACTAAATCTCCACTTGAGAACAATAAAAGCGGGGATCATCACGGTATTACATGAAATGTTTTAGCCCCGTCTAAAACTGAAATTGAAAGTGAACCCAGGCAGGAATTTTTTTGGTAGCCTTTGTTGTATTGGTCATTTACATCTTCGTTCGTGCGTCAATTCTCTTTTCAGCACAGGATGATATTTTTTCGTTCGATTTCCCAGGATTTTCCAGCCCGGGTAACTCAAACTTAGCAGAAACATTTTTCATGTAATCGCTTGCTCCGTTTTTCAAGTATTTAATCGTAAGGACGTGTTCAATGAGCTGGGATTTTAGTCCGGATAGAATATCTCGATGTTATTAGTTTCTTAATTCGATTAATAAAAAAACTGGAGTTTAACCTAACAGTATTCGACGCCGTCATTATTTGTCCATGTCTTCTGGTAATAAAAATTGATAAATATAAGTAAGATAGACTGACGTGTGGATTTGAAATGCATGGTACCAATTAAGTCTAACTCTCGTATGCCATTACGTATAAGACGCCATTTATAAAAAAAAATATTTAGTAGTTTATAAACATCATTTCTCTTTATTTACTGGTTTTAATATTATTATTTACTGATAATCTAAAGATGTGACTTGATAAACAGCAAATCATTTTACAACAAGCACTTTGGCGCTTAAACAAAACTCTCATTATTTGTAAATCTGTGTTTACATGATTTATAAACAATCCAGATTACTTTTAACAAATATTTCGTTATTTCACAAATGATTTCGGTTTTATTTACCTACAATGTCTAAGTTACTTGTATAAAAATAATTATTTATGATGCAACCATTACTGACATATGATGAATGTAGTATTTATATTTAATAATACATTTCTTGTCTTGAACTTTTCATTATTTGAAAATAATACCCACTATATGTGAACCGTTTCTTTCGTAGAAGTAATTAGCAGATTACTGTTGGAAGTTGGGAACGAGGAAACGTTCCGTCACAATGGAAAATGGGGGAAAACAAGGTTGGAAAACCAAAAGTACCTGAAAGAAGAAACGAAATCGTAATTATGCTATCCTTAGAATTCTCCACTGAAGATATTACAGAAATGCAGAGTATCAGCAGACCTACAGTGTACCGAATGATGAAGGACTTCGGTGTTTCTAGGTACTAGTCGATCATTAGTGATGATGAGTTTGAAAAGATTGTGGCGGCCATCAAGAGTGAGCACCCGAACGCAGGAGAAGTTATGGATCATCTAAGCGTGAAAGGCTTTCGTTTCTAGCGTGAAAGAGGAGGAGACTATTCGTCTCGGTGATCCTGATGCAACTACCACTCGTGAGCGAAATAAACCAAGTCTCTTTTTGTCGGAATTACGTTTGGCGCCATTGAAATATGAGAACTCTTCCCAAACTGTTGAGTTACTTTTACCTGAAAACTTCAGGAACAAAATTTGCTCATTTGTAAAAAAGGTTACTGTTATTTCCACATTCCTTAATACCAGTCAGTTATGAAAAACATGTTTTTCTAAATAAACTGTATGTTTTTACGAAAAAATCTAATCTTAAATTGTAGTATATAAAAATTAAGATAAAATAGGCATTAAAAACTCTAAACTTGGTATTTGAAATATCCTATACAGACCATTACTTTAAGCTTTAGTTACATCTTATGTATGTGATTTTCGGCTGCCATACCATCAAAACACTTGGATCGATTTCACTTTACCAAAATATTATTTTAAAGATGCAGCTTGATTCATTAGTTTTCCATGATCTGGCCCAACCCTTGCACCTACTTACCCTGGAGTTAATAAAAGACAGTTTGAATAAGTTGAACTCTCAGAAATTCTGGGATTGAAACAGCTGAACTGGAAAGAATCAGGGAGGTTCATGTGAGATGAATGTATGCTATGACCTCCAGATATTAAAACGCGAACACACTACGTAGCTGTATATTTGTTAACTTTTGAGCGCTACATGATGATATCAAACGTATTTTCCCTATAAGTCCCCTTTTCGTCAGCAGACCACGTTGGCGACCTCTCGGTATAAGAATTGTACTGTTTTCAAACATACTTTCGGATAGACATAACAGTCTATTCCATGTTTTCGTTCGTCCAACCTCACCAGAATTCGAATGTTTCCGCTTGGGTGCACTTACTGCGCTCCAGTTACATCTTGGCGGCACTTTGTTGGCGTTTGGATTCTTAGTTTCTGAACCATTGGAATATGAAGTATTTCAACTAACACCTCCAAACAATGTAGGCAAAAGTGTTTGACCAGATAAAGTCCGATTCGCGTTTGATATATCATTTTGATTTACAGGAGTTGATGCTTCGTTGCCCTAATCACAGGAGTACAGTTGTCAACGGCAACTTATTTTACAGGCAAAGCAAAAATAATCATCAGTTAAACTTAAAGAACCAGTATCAGACTCAAGGTATCAAGAGACAGCGTTGGCAATTATCCTTCCAAGAGCAGTCTAGTCAGGAATCTAGTCTGCAGTTCGCCATTTTGTAATTTTTAGTGGTTAATTAAACGCAAATGGCATTTGGGACAGATTTCAGATTTCAGCGGAAAAAATTTCTACGCGTATAATATCGTGCATACCATGAATTGATATAATATATAAATAATGCTTTCTTTATACACAACTCGAATTGATTGTATATAAATAATGGAAAAAAAGGATCATAAAAGCTGGGTATTATTTTTAAATATTGAAAAGTTTACGGCATGTAATCTATTAATAAATACAAATAATATATTCATCATATGTAAATATTATATGCATCATATATAAATAATCCATGTATTTTATGTACTTTAGCTTTTTAATGTACATAGATAATACGTGTATAATATGTGAACACAGTGCAAATAATTTTTATGTAAGTAATGTGGACATTGTTGGTAAATAAAACCAAAATTATTTGTGAAATAACGAAAGATTTGTTAAAAGTGATCAGAATTAATTATAAACAATGTAAATATGGATTTACAAGTAATGTGACTTTAGCTTAAGCGGAAAATAGCTTGTCATAAAATAATTGGCTGTTCATCAAGTCACATTTTAAGATTATCAGTAAATAATGATATTAAAATAAGAAAATAAAGAGAAATGATGCTTACAAACTACTAAATCATATTTTTACACATTGTGATTGATAATTGCGCGTACTGCGGCATCACTTTGCGGTTCACATCATGCTTAATAGTCAGGTCTCTTAGTGCAAAATATGGGTTGGATCGTTACATACGTACCAAAAGAGTCAAATTTGGCACAGAGCTTCCTTAGTACCTACTGACTAATACTGGAGGGGATGTCCATTTTAAACGGTTCTAGTTTAGGATTAATGGGTATTTGAAGTTTTACCTAAAATAACGACTTGGGTATTCTGTGGTGGGAATGTGGTGGGTGTTCTTTTCGTATAATCTGGCCTAGAGTAATCACGTGAATGGCATTTCAAGGCTTGACTGGTGATGTTTAGTTGTTATTACAGTATTTACATTAGTTTTACAAACATACTGACTAGTGCCCAGTCTTCCTTCGGAAAGTGCGGTCTTCTCGGCTTTGCTGCCAAGACTGGCCAGTAACAATACATGTCAGTTTAAAAACCGTTCATTGCAATGTCAGCTTTCAAAGTTTTGATACAATATCCTTGTTACCGGATATTTAGTCCCCATAGAAATCTTCATTGAGCAATAGAACCCAATCCCAACTCGGACGTTTTCAAGCGCACATTTTAACTCCCGTTGACATATGGACGTGTCAAGTGAACCTTAACTTACACGCCCACGTCGCGCAGTTTAAGTCATAAATTAATTTATTTTGCTTGTTAAACTGTTCTCCTAAAGGTGGTGATTATAACATGACTGTTCAGGCACTATTTAAACATTTGCATTTACAAAGTGGTGTAAATTCCAACGAACCCTTAGAAAACTTGTATCTTGTGCATACTCCTCTGCAAATGCACCGAATGGGCTCGCTGCATGCCTTTGACACCGCAGGGATGTTTATCCACTTCGGAACCCACGCACCATCCTCTTTTTTCCACTAGAACTTCTCAGAAGATGGCACTGCCTGCTCTCAGTGCTCACTGGTTGTCCAGATTCCAGCTTGGAAGACTGAACGGGGAACATGGTGTAGAAGGGCATCCTTTCAAATAAAGTGGAATAAATTGTACATGTAATGATGTTTTAAAAACGAAAAAAAGTGTAAGGTGAATAAAACAAATAGTAAAATGGACGGAACAACTAGGACGTTGTCATGTTTACCTGCATTGGTGGAAGCTTGTCCATTTCTCTGTTGTTCTTACAGAAAAGCTCCAATCTTGCCTTGTTAATAGATTCTATAGGGCTCAACTTGTCCAAGAAGATGACTGTAAACCTCTCAATTCACTTGAAATGGTCAGAATCCACTGACAGCTGGTGAAAGGGGTTATTGGCAAGGAACTCGAATGTCGGCGTTACGCCAGGATACAGCTCCTATGCTTGCCAGGCGGACTTCTTGCCTTTCACATAGAAAGTGGAGGTCGTATCACAGCCAGTCAGCGCGTGGAACATGGGTAAGGATCTCGATTGCTCTTCACCTAGACCAGCACATATGATGTTGACGCAAATGAATGAGAAATTGTGCCCTGTTCCAAATTCCACCCACAGGTCCAAGTCGGGCTGGATTGCTCTGAAATGATGGAACTTTCCTATCAAGATAACGATGACATCCGTACCAACGGTCCTGACGAGTACTGATTTCGCTTGGTCACCTTGAATGGCATGGAGGACATGGACAACGATCCTTGTGTCTGCCTCCTCATGGTTGCATTCAGGCATGGATCTGTCCGGGCCAATGGAGATCAAAGAAGTCCCTAAAAGATATAGAGTATTCTTAACTATTAGCGAATTATTTAAAATAGCAAAGGTAATTTTTTCTGTCTATATAAAAATAAAATGATAAGGATGTTATCATAATGAAAACCTGAAGTCATGTAGATCGTCTTGTTCTCCGGCCAGTTGTATTCAGCAACCTTATTCGTCAGAAACGCAAACAGTCCTTCCTTATTTACTGCATCACGCAGGAACTGAATCCAGTTCAGCGGGATCTTGGTGCTACCGGAAACCTTTCGGCGTACGCCTTTCCCTCTCTTTTCACGTGTCGACTCTTTCAGGCTATCGTGTACATAGGCATCCCAAACAACGTCCGCTCTTCTGTTACTCTGACTGCAGATATGAGGAATGAAGACGTTCTCTGCGTAGTCGTCAAAGGTGATCACCCCAGTTACAGGAAGACAATGCACAATGACAGCACCGTCACAGATCTTGCAATCAAACTGTGTTGGAGGCTGAGGCTGTTGCGGTGAGCGATGCACTTCAGAAGCTCGGACTTGTTACTTGGGAGACGAAGATTCCCAAATTGGGACAATGACGGAGGGAATGACTGTATTTCGTGGCTAAAAAATTACCCAAGGTCAGCATCGCGGCTCTGCATTGCAATGTACAATTAAGCAAAAAGGGCGACGTTGTTTTGCAGTGCCTTGATTGTCTTCGACTTCTTCGATTTGGTGTGCGAGGGTTGTTTGCTGTAAAGGGAGAGCTTGTTTTTCTTGATGGGACTGCTTATTGAGATCGTCCTATTCTTGATGACTGCCTTCACATACTCCTAATACTGTGTCTTTCCGAGCCGCCAAGGTTAACTACTGACTCGGCTACAGCATCATCCATGCAATCTCTGTTATCTAGAGTAACAAGCTCTGGGAAGTCATCAAGGAAAGGGTTCCCCCATCCTCTTTATCACGTCTGCTAAGTCGTTCGCCTGTCGCTTGAACGTCTTTTGTGCATTCGGTCCCATCTCATGATTAGGACGGTCACTAGACTCCTCACTCTCCAGTATATATTCCTCCTCAAAATAATGCAAAATTCTCGTTGTCTCGGGGTCTGAAAGCATCCATCGTCTGAAAACAAAACAAAATACAACCTAATTCAGTATGGCCATTCTTATTCAAAAACAAATTCTCTCTTTGCGGTGATATATCTTTCTAAATATCACGAATTCGTCATCAATAGTTTGCTTGCTGTCTGAATAATGCAATCCGTAAATCTAACTATAGGACGTTTTTTTATATAAAGTAGATATATTTTCATTTTTTGACAAGCAGTATTAAGATACACTTTTTGTATAGGAGATGTCTTTACTTACCTAAAGGCTACAGGGTTCTCTGTAAGACCAACTGCGCCACCTACACTCTTGACAACCTTGTTCTTTTGTTCATGGGCTTGATCAAAGGGGCTAGCAGAGAACCTATTCCCTGTCTTAGACAAAACCCAGTGACCTTTCCGCTGGAACTCCTGTGCGATGCTATATGGAAAAGACGTTATGTCACGAATATGGATAGGGGTCCACCGTGCATAGTTCACGCGGTCGAGAGCAAAGAATAGAGGTATAAGCTCTTCTAGGGCTTCGACGTACAAGTTGAAGTTATGTTGCCGTTGTGCGCGTATGACGAGTAACACTAGTGTTTCGAACTCTATGAAGGAATCCCAGAAGAAAAACGTTGGGTTTCTTCCCTTCCTCACTTCCTTCTTCCCTTGTATACATCAATGTCCCATCTGAGCACTGAGAAAATGCTTCTCCCTTTAGTTTGTGAAGAGCCAAAGCGATGACTTGATGTGCATGCCTGAAATTAACCAAATTGTTTTTCTCAAATACCTGTAATTATTTACCAAAATTAAGGGATTTTCACCGCGACACTTTAATTATAGGTACACTTCAGTATTGTCTTCGGTAAAAAAAGTAAATTCCGCCAAATTGCGCACTCAGAAAATAAAATTACAGCGCTAGCCTAATGAAGCTTATCTGACTTAGAGGCAAATGCCATACCAGTTGTTCGTATGGCCTCCTATGGGTGAGTGCTTACAGTTACGTTTCTTATTTGCACTTCAACTATCTTGTTCGTGTTAAATGCGTGGCTTTCAAGAAGGAATCTGCCACACCAGAGGAGGCCACTTCTGTTTCACTCAGAGTGGTAGTCCAACCAGATCCGTCCAACAAATCACCAAATACACTCCATAGAGCCATTTCAATATGTAGGCTATTTAGCATGACGACATATGCTTGCTCTCCATGGGAGAGGGGTCACTTCCACTGAACCACCTTAGCTAAACCAAAAAGAGGCTGGTCAACGGTTATGATAGGAACCTGATTTGGGTTGAGAAAGGTTACATCCCTTCGTAAGACATCCATACCGTGCTTCACCATTGCTGGTGTTGCTGCCTTCTCATAGAACAGAGGATGTAGCTCAGTCAAGGCAGGTGGCTCCTCCTCCATTTGGTTTGAGGCATGATATGTTGCCCAAGTCACTCTATCACCAGAGGAAACAGATCCTTCGTCTAATTCTCATAGAGAATGCTCCACCCACCGTCCTTCCCTTTGTTTCTCTACAGCCATACAACTTATTGATTCATTCATTTCAGACACTGGGACAACTGGTTTACTAGTGTCTAGTTCTACTAGGTGAACTGTCGCGTATTACTATGGGAGCGCATGTCCTGTTCCCTGTGGAGGTAGAATCACTGGAGGCATTTCCTCGCCAGGATTATTCTCCGTCGGTAACTAAAACACTCTAATACCAGTGCCATGGAACGAAGAGTTTGCCGTTGTAGAAGTTGGGTTATGGTCTATGTCGTCAAGAGCTCCAGTACTAGAAACTTCTCAAGCAAGCAGGTGCCACACAGCAATCCATTTCGAATTGCTCACTAATTGAGGTAGCAAGCAAGTCTTCCAACTCCACGATCTTTTGGTAGGACACCGAGATTCCCATCTGATACAGCTTTGCTATGAGGGTCTTACTTCTTGTCAATGATTGCATATTGAATACAATGTAGAAAGGAAGTGGTGGTTCATGAGCTTTGGTATACCGTGTCTGACCGGTTTTCGACTTCGCAGTTGATCGTTCTTTGGCATTGAAAAAGATTGTCTGGCATTCTGTTAAACATGCTTGTGATTCTTGTGCTTCAGTGTTCTCAATGTTTACTCCAGTTAATATCATTGATATTAATGTTTTTAGACTACCAGGGACTGACCTTTCTTGCCAATTTTCCGTAAAACATCTAGAAAATTTGAAGCCATTGTGGCTAAACAGGTCTTTGCGCACAATTGCTGAAGCCGTAGTTAAAATCACAGCGTCTTCTGAAAAGTCTATTTGCTGCACTGCCTCTTTAACCATGCCCTGGATTGCTTTCTTGAACATTATGACAACATTTTTGCCATCATTTTGTTCTTGAGCATCTGGTAAGTTTTCCCATAACGATGTCTTAAGTCTAGTTTTCTTCACATTTTTGTGAATGTCCAAGGTTTCAAGCCGACTTATATATAGTGAATGCAACTTCGAAAGAAAAAACATCAACTTGTCATTTTCAACAGATGCCTCTATATAGTCAACCAAATCAATGAAGGCCTGGGACTCCTCTATTTCCTCTTCATCTTTTTCACACGATTCTTGCCGTTTACGTGATAAGTGACTTCTGGGTAGATTTCTCAGGTCTGTCATGCATTTGAGGCGGTATTTCGCTTCAACTGCCATGAGATCAACCCCTGAAATTCTTGGTAATAGTGTGCTGTCCTGCAGTTCTATCATCATACGGTGGAGCTTCTCATCAGTGGCGATTGTAGAGACTTCGTGAAGTTGGCCACGCTGACCACACAATATACTAGAAATATGTGCACGCAACAACCCCTCGCCCACCCTACCAATATATCCCTCGAGAATCCAAGTAACAGTAATAATTTCTCAAAATTGTTAAAAAACAAATCTCGCTTACTATAATTGGAAAAAGGTATGCAACATAAGAAAAACGCAACATTTGCACAGGAATATTAACAACCCAAACTGGAAATTATTTTATATTTGAACTGTTTATCATCATATTCACAAATAATGGGATCCATCCTGACAATTCTTCTGCTAAACAATGGATGTTCGTATCGCGGCCCTGCATTAGTTGCGATCTTGATCTTGTCGTTTTTGGATGAAACTTATCACTTTTTTTCACTTTGAAGAAAGACAATTCAGTAGATGGCAACACTTTCCGCCTTAAAAACGGAGCATTCTCATAGGTTACCGGTAAAATACCAGCGTTACGAATAGCTTATTACTGAAAATAAAAATTGATATTTTTTGTATTAAAAAACCGATAAATCCTAAATTGTCTTAAAGTTAATCGCAAATTTCTTGTAGAAGTGCTGGGATGAAGATTTATGCTAAGTATTCATCCGGAGGTACAACACTTTGTTGACGAAGATGAAACGAATTACAAAAGGGACGAAATAAACAAAGAAAACATGAATGAGTTCTGCATTTTTATCGCTGACCAAAAATCGGAAAATACAAAACATAAAAGAAAATACGACAAGCAAACCTAGTGCAAGTTTAGTCAAAACAAGAACGAGAAGAAGGAAGTAAAAGACGTACTTTTTCCACGGTAAAGCATCAATAAAAAAGAAAAATGGCGTACAAACCTGCAACTCTTGCGTATTTTCAACTAAACATTCAGTGGCACCTCAGTACAAAGGGTTGAACGGTAAATTTACACAAAGATGACTTTAAGCTTTCTTGAGAGATTTTAAAATCCCGATGAAAACATTCCTGGTCGGATACGGTAAAGGTCATCATGCACAAATCACTCTCGAAGTGAGAAACACTGAAGTGGACAACTGTCTTGCCGAAGGATAATTTGGTAACTAAAAACAAGTAGCTTTGCAGCGAGTTACCTGGTGACTGTTTACCTTGCATTTTTGTTTCTAGCCAAAAATAGATCCTAACGTCTTCAATGGGGTGACATTTTATAGGGAAAAAATCCTGATTGAGGCGATGAAATCTTTGTGTGGAAAGCGGAGAAAGCATCCAAACACTGTCGTGGCCTGGACAACTTTTCTGGACGATGAATGTGCTATCCCACTTCTCAAGCAATTGACCATGAACGCTGTCTGGTTAAATACTGCAAAATGTCCAAAAGTAATCGTTCTACAGAGATGAATGAACCACAATCTTCATTCTACTTTACTAATAAACTCCAGCAAAATCCAGGCGATAATATTTGGTACAAGAAGTCTCCCTTAGGGAAGAATGAAGTCGGGAAACTACTTTTCAAAGCTGTTCAAAACAATTCCGTTCGCAGAACTTGCATTTCAAAGCTACTCGATTCAAAAGTACCTGTGATTGTGTAACTCACGAAAGTGGTTACCAGAACGTGAAAAGTCCCAAGATTTATGCAAATTGATATCTATTCAACTTCAGCGAAGAATGTCGTTTTAATACACTTAGTCGGTTGGCAAATGTCCTGACAAGCAAGCAAGTTCCCTTACGTCTTTTGTTCGTATAAATCAGAAAGAACCAAGACAAAGCGTTGCTGCTAGAAAATAGTCGGCAAATGCATATTCCAAAGAGCTAACCTTGAGAACTGCTCTTTCAAGTCATAAATTGTCCAGTTGCTGAGGTGGCCCTCAAAAGCGAAACCAGCCCCAGGCACCAAGAAAACCATTTCCTTTGCCGGTCTTAAATCATTTATTGGCTTCAATGTTCAAATAATGTAAGCAACTTGCAAGATCCATACAAGGGAAAAAAGAACGAGACTAAATCGATTTGCTTGAATAAAGTACCGAAGCATGGTTTGGTCAACAATATACCAGTTCCCGAGCTTGCACACTGCATTCTTGAGTGACCGGAATCCATGGATACATTTATATATATATATACATATATATATATATATATATATAACTACAGACGGAACCGTTTCGGCCTACTGGGCCTCATCAGTGTAGTGCTGACGAGCAGGATGGAGAAGCCTATATTATATAGGAAACTCAAGTGTCCCACACTTGTGGTACATCTAAGCCATGCCAGATGTATGTCTAGTGGCAGAGATGTACAAAGATACATACACAAAGCGAAAATTTTTCTCCCTAGTCACTACGCGTGTTAAACGACTCTACGCACGTCGAAATTAGTAACCTCGCACCGCGCTTCACGCGGTGGGCGAGTTGACAATCACCTTAAAAGTGATAAGACAGCCTTCGTGTTTTCGAAGCTCGGGCTTCCTCATCTTGCTGGGCTTGTTCCACTTTTCGTTTACGAGCTACTCTTTCTTTTGCTTTGTTCAGCTTTGAGGTAATAAATTGTAGATGACATGACTTGTGCCATGAAGCTTCTTTCGCAATCAAAACATCTGCATGTATGTCGAGCGCCAGAGAAAGAGGGACTGCAAGGGCATCCACCGAGTTAAACTCCAAAACATTCTTTAGAAACGAACTGTAAACAACCTTAGCATCTGCTCTATTCTCACTTGCTCTTAATGGACACCTTAGCTCTTCTGCCATTGTTTTCTGGCATATAATACATCGACTCCAAGACAATGTCATTGTTTCTGAAATTTCGAGTGTAAATCGTTTAAGCCAGACAATCAGTATTTTGGTTTAAAAAGACAAGACAAACAGTAAAGCACTTAAAAATAATCTATAGTACAAAGCTTCTTCTACATGAAAATATATTTAGATAACGATAGAATAGCATATCAAATGTTGAATACTTACAGGCCTTGCAGACAAGCATTGGCACCGCCATCTTGGAAATGACTTATGAACGAGTGGGACTGGGTACCAGCATTTTAGAGGAATATCCAAAAATAGCTTATTTGAGCTATTAATAATGTATTTACGGATAGGATTGATAGATATACTACTGAAATCGTTATTTACAACATCAGAACGGCATTCTGTATGATTTTAGGCATTAAATAGCAATTTTTAATAAAAGCAGCACAGGAAGCGAAGCTGGTGAAGCTTTCGAAAATTTAATCCTCTTTAACTCACTTCATAGGCATATCTGCATTGGGCACCCCATCTAATATTTATAGTACTGCCATAAGCTATAACTGTGCAAAGTTTGGTGCTTTTGTCAACTCTGTAACGATTCTGAGGCTAAGAGACCTGACTATAACTTGAAGCAGAAGAGATCTAACTTTTTTTCCATAATGGGAGTAAGGAATCTCCCTTGTGCACAGAGGTGCATCTTCTCGTCTTTTGATTTGGTCTGCACCCTCTGACAAGTGCCAAATGTACTAAAAATGGCAACAACATTGGGCTATTTTTAGTTGAACTGGTGTGGATATACGTCGTGAGTGGCGAAAGTGATCATAAACAAAGGACAGCGACTAATATTATATTAAGGAATTTACGTGCAAATTGAATACTTCTTTTCATCCAAAATTATCAAACAGTATCGCGCGTCCGATTTTACTCACAGAAATTTTCAGGCTTTTGATTTACTGATCTCCCATGAACATCACCTCTTGAATTAAAAGAAAAACTTGCAGTAAGAAGATTAATAATAACCTGTAATAAAAGTGAGTTAGTAGCAAGACTGGAGGAGCACATGTTAAGGAAAGCCAAATCCGAAATGGGAGACATTTCATCTGACCAACAACGACTCGCCTTCGACAACGATCTTGTACAAGATGATCGAACACCCGAAGATAACGATAAAAAAGACGAATCTTTTTGTCGGCTTGCTGTTAATTCATTTAGCATGGACGCTGGAAAAGATCTGGTGATCTCGGAGAAAGGTAACCTAAAAATGTGCTGAAACCTCGAAGTTCTCTCTGAACTCGTTTAACGATTACATTTGCCCCAAGCAAAATAGATATCTCTAGGCGATGGATGCAAACTCTGTGATTGCGAAGAGCTATCGATCCGCTGGTATTCGGTTAGCTGCACGCTAAATATTAAAGGGGAAAAGTCAGACGAGATAAAATGTAAATTGTTATCGGTTACTGGAGATTGTAAAAACAAGAGAACATAACCTAGTTCCACAAGGCAAGACTGCGAGAATTTGCATACCAAGACGGTTGTTAATGCTCCCTTCACTAAGCAAAACAACGAAGATGCATTATCTTTTAAAAAATTCAAAAATCAAATAACAAAATTTGTCGAAAACACCAACACCAAATTGCAAAGTCTGACTGCTGAAGTTAATAAGTTGGAGAGCAAAAAATCATAAACAACGCTTATTCTAGAGGTCGTTGTTAAGGAATTAAAAACTGAGAATTTAAAACTCACGAAAGAAAACGATGACCTCCGCGAAAAGAATCTAAATATATCTCTAATCATGTCTGGCCTTAACACAAAGGTCAAGGACTTGGAATAAGAGACTCATAGACTAGTCACGGCCTTTAAGGTTCAACAACAAGAATGTCAACAGTGAGAAAATACAAAAAGCAACAAGGATAACTGGCTTGCTATATCATTCACCAGGCGACAACATCAAGAAACCAGATGAGTGAAGGAAACATCGGTTAACCAAATTGAATTAAATGATAAATACGAGATCGTAAGTGATGATGAACAAGGCACAGATGAGTACGAAAACCCAACTGACAGTGTCGAAAGAAATGTTCAAACCGAATATAAGACCAAACAACAAAAAGTCCACGACAACAATCACTGTCAAGCAAAATTCTGCAGAGGGTCTCCCGAGAGAGCCGCAGATGACACATTTCCAGATCAACCAAACCAAATATCGAAAGCATACATAGTCATTATTGGTTACTCGAATGTTAAGAATATTAATCAAAAAAAACTGATGAAGAAGAAAGTGCACAAAGAAAACAACCTCCCATCAGAATCTGTGGAACGTTGTGTACGGAAAGTTGAAAACCTTGCCATCAGTGTAAAAACTAAGTTCCCAAACTCAAATTAGTGTATCAGCGCTTACGCCTAGTCAAGACTTTGAAACATCAACAAAGATCCAAGAAGGTAATTAGGAACTTAAAGAAATTTGTGTTAACAACGAATTCTCATTTAATGGCAATTCTTGCATAGACACTATATCAATCAGAGGCAGATCCAAGGTGGGGCCCAAGGGGCCGGCACTCACTTTCAGTGAGATAATAACAAATGCAATTTATTATAAATTTGCTAACTGAAGAAGTAAGAAAAGAAAACAGCAACAGGTGTGTTCATTTTCCAATTAGTTTATTTTATTTCCAGAACTTCTAGTTAGCAATAATGTTTTTATAAATTTATTGTGTTTTAGTATATATAAATATAGATGTAGTATATTATATATATAGTTGCACATTCTGGTAAATACTATAATGCGTGCTTGAATATCTCAGTGGTCACTAAAAACAATTTCAAACAACTAAAGACGTTATTTATCTGAAGAATTTACGAGCAGAAGTGGAAATGTTACTGTTTAATTGCTTCTCCAAGGCTACCCCCAACCTTCAAACCCAGTCTAGATCTACTAGTGCATCTCTAAATGTCAGTAACCTTCATCTTAATGGCAAAGGCTCGGCACTTTTAGCCGTGCATATCATCAAATTTCCTAATGGAGATCGAAAGCCAACAACGCAACGTAAACAGCCTAGGGAGGATTTTCAGATGTTAGCAATACACCAGAGAGGGGAACTTCTGAAGATGATATCGAGCACAAATAGTCGGAGAAGGGCAACGCATTAGCGTCTTCAAGGTTTGAGCCACCGTCAGGTACTCATGATCATTTACTGCATGCTATTGCTACGTTAAAACGGTTTTAGAATAGCTAACTTATATATAAATATTTTGTTGAAGCATATAGATAAAATTCGAGCTGTGGTCGCAAAGCCCTTTCTTGATATTCTAGCGATTAACGAATCTGAAATTGATGACCTGATACCCGATAATGAAATACACATTGCAGGACATAATCTGATTCGAAAGAACCAAAGCAGATCTGGCGGTGGTGTGGTGTTATGTATTCGCGATTCTATATCATTCTCTGAGAGGAAAGATTTAACTCCTGATTGTCTTGAGATGGCAGTTATTGAAGTCAGGCAGTCACATAATGTCACAAAATTCAGACATAGATCTGGTTGATCAGTATGACTTATTTTAGGGGAAATGTGACTCTGGAAACAACGAGCTAACAGTCGTACGAGATTTAAACTGTGATGTTATCAAGGCATCGCCAGATCTGCATATGCGAAGGTTAGAATATTTATGTTCTCTTTATCACATTGATCAGCTAATTAATGAACCAACCAAGGTAACAGGAACATCACCTACCCTGATTGATTTAATCCTTACAAACAAACCAGAGAACATTTCCCATGATGGTTTTCTCATATTCGCATTTCTTACTATAGTCTAGTTTTGGCAGTAAGAAAACCTACATTGCCGAAATCTTGACAGATACTAAAAGAAGTAAGGGATTTCAAAAAATTTGGTTGACAATGATTTTATCGAAGATATATCACAACTGCCATAGGATACAGCATGCCAATCAGATAACCCAAGTGTGTGTTGGCAAGCGTGGAAATTGCTCTTTCTTGACGACTAAGAAAGACATGTTCTTTTTCAAAAGGGGTTAAGAGGGAACTCTTTTCCCTGGATCATACCAAATTTCAAGTGCCTTATGAGAAAGACAGATTTCCATAAAAAACAAGCTATAAAACATACTTCACCGACACGTTGGGAGTTGTATAAGGTTGGACGAAATAAAGACAATGCAGAAATACGTGATGCGAAATCTAAATTCTTCTGTGATAAAATCCTGGATTGTTCATTTTCTAAAGACATAAAAATATATTGGTCTTTGATAAATACTCTTTTGAGCAGAAATAGGAAATCGACCAATGTCAGAGAACTTCTTATTAACGACACCGTTATTGCCGATGATAAACTTATTGCTGAATCTTTTGATGAATATCTTACAAATATTGGAACGAATTTGGTGGCAGAATCAATATCAAATAACAATCTGTGTGATTATCCGATGACTGACGAATGTGTCGGCCATTTTCCAGACATACGTTTTAGCTTCACTGAGACCAGAGTAAGTGACGTTGGCACGAGGTTAATAAATTTGAAAGTTTCAAAAGCAACAGGTATGGATAATATGCCTGCTAAAGCTCTCAGAATGACTGCACATATACTTGCATCGTCTTTAACTGCCATTTTCAACCTGTCTCTTAATATAGGAAATATATATAAATAATTGAGAAACTAGCCTGGGTATCTCCGGTTTATAAATCCGAGGACAGATGTAAATGTGAGGATTATCGACCAATTTTGATACTACCGATTAAGTAAGGAGTTTGAAAGAGAAGTCTTTAGCCAAATATATTGGTACCTAAGCAAAAACTCGATGCCATCGAAATTTCAATCGGGATTTCGTCATAAACACTCAACGGCATCCACACTTATTGAATTGTGCAACCAATGGTTGGAAAATATGGACAATGACAAATTAAATGGCGTTGTTTTTCTTGATATTCTAAAAGCTTTACAAAGTTTCGAAAGTTTCAAAATCACTTTATTTGAGCAGGGTAGTCCATTCAGCAAGAGCTGCTATTCAGAGAAGCCCTGCATAAATTTTCATAAATACAAACTACGTGTTAAACTAACTAATACAAGGATAAAAATATAAATATATATACTACATAAAGTAAATAACAAAATTATGCTTTGTATACTGGAGATGAAAATGTTTAAAAATCTCATTCTTAAATATCTGTAACGAAAGAGGTTGCTTGATATCGTTAGGAACACTGTTAACATGGCATCCGGCTGAATATAAAAAAGATTGCCTTGTGTCAAAACTATGGATAGTTCTGTTTGCAATAAAATATTGATCTAGATATTCAGGAAACAAATTAATTAAACATTTATAAACTAATATACTTTGATGTATACTTCTTTTCTCAAAGTTAATCCATTTCAATAGGGAAGTGACCACATTAGACGACAGACTTCTTAAAATAATTCGCGCTTCTCTGTTTTGTAACCTTTGCAGTTCTTGGTTGCACCCACTACCCAATGTAACCCAAGCTGTATCCACATAGTTTAACAATGGTTGAATGGTTGAATGGTTGAATAAATCATTTTAGATGCAGTAATAGTAAAATGCGATCTCGTGATAATAAGCCTAGACGTTTGTTAACTTTGGCACTGATGCTTTTCATATACTCCTCCCAGGTCGTGTTTTCATAAAACATGACTCCCAAGTATTTAAATTTCGTAACACATTTTAATAAATTGCGCTGCATTGTTATTTCAAAATCTCTGGATTTGCATAACCTTTGCCTTGTGCCAAATAACATACACTTTGTTTTCGAAAGATTAAAAACTATTTTATTTTGTGTCATCCACTGGATCACTTTGTCAAGATCTTGTTGTAGAATACTGGCAACGTTTACAGATGTACGTCCACTAAAATAAATAACTGTATCGTCAGTGTACATCACAATGTAACATCGAGTTAAACAATTTGGTAGATTGTTAATAAATGGAACGAACTGTAATGGACCCAAAAATCGATCCTTGTTGTACACCACTTTGAATAGACTGATTTTCTTATAGTTCATTCCCATACAAGGTTCGCTGAATTATCGTAGTTAGATATTCACCAAACCAGGTTAAACTAGTATCACGGATTCCATAATGTTCTAGTCTGTGAAGTAGGCATTCATGGTTCACAAAATCAAAAGCCTTCTTAAAGTCAATGAATATGGATCCGGTAATCAATTTATCGTTCATATTTCTTAGTATTTGGTCGCTGAAATATGCCAAAGCCATTTCAACGAGTACTTTTTCCAATAACCTAACTGATACATAGACATCACTTTATTTTCTGTTTGTATTGCACGCTCCATTATTTTAGATATCAGCGGTAAAATTGAATTTGATCGATAATTACTGTATCTCCATCACTCTTTAAACCTGATTTGTAAACAGGGATTACTTTAGCTGTCTTTCAGTCTGCGGAAATTTTCCAGATATAATTGCTAATTATATTTTTAGTTGGCATTGCAATTATTGTTCCAGCATCTTTTAAAAGTCTCTCTGATATACTATTAATACCAGTAATTTTGTTTTTAGATGAGCCAACTCAAGACATACAAAATCAAATGTCATTTCTTTAAGTTCAAAGTTATTTTCAATTCGGGTAGTGATGGCATTTGATATCTGAGATTCCTTTCCAAATAAATTAGAAATTTTCGAAACAATATACGTGAAGAACATATTACGTTTCTCAGCTGATAGGCCAGTGGTATTCGATGTGGAGGCAATAAACTATTTCCTATTGCGTAAAATTTCTTTCAAGCTTTTCCACATTTCCTTGGTTTCTCGTTTGCCAGAAAATTTATTTGAACAGTAATCAATACTTTTTTTCCTAAGTTTGGACGTAACTTTATTTCGAAGACGTTTGTAAGTATTCCAATGTATCTCTGTGTTTGCTTTAATTGCTTTACCTAGATGGTAATTTCGTTGCTTCATTAAATCCCTTATTTTAGACGAAAGCCATGGTAAAGATTTACCACAAAAATGACGCTTAATAACAGGAACATGTTTGTCTACAACTGACGTAAATAAATCCTTGAAGGAATTCCATGCTTCATCGGGATCGCTTTCAAGATCTAAAATTTCCTATAGGGCATGCTCTAAATCTCTTTTGAATGATTACTGTCAAATGTTTTGTAATTTCTACATTCAACATATCTTGGGGGCAGCAATTTCGTGGGGTGTAGCTTCTTCACGCCGAAAATAGCACTATGGTCCTAAAAATCTACATGTTTAACCCTTGATAAATAAAGCTCCGGTCTTGATGTAAAAAAGAGATCAATTTGCTTTCTCGAATGACTAGTAATTCGTGTAGGTTCTTCAATTATCTGATGTAGATCGTGGGACCACTTAATACGGAGCAAACATTTTGTAGATGTCGATTTCTTGCTTAGATTGAGATCAAAACTAAAATTTCCAAGGATGACAGTTTTCGTGTTCTTACGGGAAATAATTGACGATAAGTAGTCGAGGTTTCGTATGAACGTTTTTACATCAGAACTTGGTGATCTGCATAGCCCTCCAGTCCAAACATTTACTCTTTTGGTTGGTTTTACCTTATTCCAAAGAAGCTCGATTTCTATTGCCGACGAGGTTAAGATGCCAGGCGAATCAATATGCATATCTTCATAATCCAAATTATAAACAACATAAATTGCCACTCCTCCAACGAACTCTTACCAGTCTTTCGTAACTATGTTATATCCTGAAATTGACACTTTGTCATCACTGAAAGTCTTTCAACCATGTTTTATTGAGTGCAAGGATATGTGGTTTATGTTCATCACAGAGAAGGCGAACTTCCTCCATTTTGTTACATAGACTGCAGATATTCAAGTAATAAACCTAAGCCCTTAGGCATGGCTGTAAAATCATACTGAAGACGAGGGTTTGTAGCGACACCATGTGATAACAAAATCAAATTAACAGCCAGTTTAACATTCAACAGGCAAAGTGATATGAAGATTTTCTTCTTCCGCTCTATCGGTGTAGTCTTCTTGTGGCACATCTTAGTAATAGGAAATATCTCAACATTTATGGACGACAAAGCCATCGCTGCAACTAACATTTCCACGTTATTCTACTTTTCGATCTCATACTTTCCTTGTGAAGTACTGAACACCTAATAAAGAGTAAGTAATAGAGAGTTATCTGATATCATGGACCTACTCTCAACAACCTTGTTGACAAGCTCCATGTTGCTCTAATTGACTTAATTAACCATGCTGGTCTCGTTGACTACTTAACCTTAGTTAAACTTAATTAACCACAAGGTTTTGATAAAAAAGATAAACAATCAATTTGGAATCCTTGAGATTTAACTAAAATGGTTTGAATTTTACTTGACAGAGAGGGAATAAGTATATCTGGTTAACGGTTACACATCATCACCTAGGAAAATACTATGTGGTGTTCCGCAGAGCTCAATCCTAGGTCCATTATTGTTTCTATTGTATATAAATGATATGCCAGATTATTTGAAAACCACAATACCATTCCTTTATGCAGATTATACTCAAATCATTTCATCTTCTTACGATTTTAACACACTAGTTGAAAATCTGAATTCCAACCTAAACAACATTCGAAAATGACTTGTCAAAACTAAGCTTCAACATCATCCTATTAAATCGATACTTATGCTTACTGGGTCATCATATAATCTCAACAATAAGGTCGGTGATCATCATGTTTTATTGAATAATGTAGCAGTTCCCCGAACTAATACATATAAGTGTTTGGGTTTAGAAATAGAAGAAAAACTTAGTTGGGAAAAACACATTGAGACAACATGTAATAAGGCTAGTGAAGGCATTGGAACTATTATACTCGTAAGGCCCTATGTTTCTTTCGATACATTGCAAACAATCTATAAAGCCTAAGTATAGCCCTATTTCGATTATTGTTCCCCTTCATGGGATACCTGCGGTAAATTACTTTAAGATCAATTACAAAAATTTCAGCCTGGTGCAGCACAACTTATGCCTTGTCTTGGCAAACACTGGATTTGAACCGATCCCGTACCGAATCGGTATTCACTCCCTCGCCCACCGCATGAAACGTGGTGCAAGGGTACAAATCTCGACGTGTGTGGAGTCCTTTTACTCGCGTGGTGACTAGGGAGAAAAATTCTATGTTTGTTTATAGGTATATATTCAAGGATTCCGGTCAGTTAAGAATGCCGTGTGTAAGCCTGGGCACTGGTATGTTGTTCACCAGACCTTACTTAGGTTACTTAAGTACGTATTGAAGCAAATCATATCGTTTTGGTCTCGCTCATTTTTCCTTTGCATGGACCTCTCGCAAGTTGTCTGCATCATTTCAACACTGAAGTCAGTGAATGATTTAAAACCGGCAAACAAAATGACTTTCTTTGTGCTATCTTTTGGGGCTATCTTAGTAACTAGACAGTTTATGACTTGAAAGAACAATTTACAAAGTTAGCTCCTTCGAATATACATTGGCCATCTGTTCACTTTTTGCAGCAACACTTGGTCTTGGTTCTTTCTGATGAATATGAACTAAAGACGTAAGGGAACTCGCTTGCTGTCAGGAGAGTTGGTAAGCGCCTAAGTGTAAACGACATTTTTGCTGAAGTTGGGTAGATACTGATTTGTACGAATCTCGAGACTTTTCACGTTCTGGCAACCACCTGACTAAGTTACACAATCACAGGTAAGTCTAAATTGAGTGGCTTTGAAAAAAAAGTTCTGCGAACTGAATTACTTTGAGCAACTTTCAAAGGTAGCTTCTTGGCTTTATTCTTTCCCAAGGGAAACTTCTTGTACCAAATTTTATCGCCTGGATTTTTCTGGTGTTTATTGGTAAAGTAGAATGAGGATTCTGGTTCGTTCATCTCTGTAGGACGACTACTTTTGAAGATTTTGCAATGCTTAACCGGACAGCGTTCATGGTGAATTGTTTGAGAAGTGAGTTAAAACACTCATCGTTCACAAAACTTGTCCAGGCCGTGACAGTCTTTGGTTGCTCTCTCCTCTTCCCACTCGAGGATTTCATTGCCTCATTCAGGATTGTTATCTCTCTGAGACGTCGCCCCACTGAAGACGTGGGGATGTATATCTGGCTCCAAGCAAAAATGCAAGGTAAACATCCACCAGCTGCAAAGCTACTTGTCTTTGGTCACCAAACTATCATATCGAGAAAAAGTTGTCCACTTCAGCCTTTCTTACTTCTCGGGTGACTTGTGGATATGAACTTTACCTTATTCGATCAATAATGCTTTCATCAAAACTTTAAAACCTCACAAGAAAGTTTAAAGCCGTTTTCTTTTTGTAGATTCACCAACGAACCCTTTGGGTTGAGGTGTCCACTGAATGCTTCATTGAAAGTAAGTAAGAGCTGCAAGTTTGTACGCTGCTCCATTTTTCTTTTTTACGAAAGTTTTACCGAGGAAAAAAGTATGTCTTTTACTTCCCTCTACTCGTTCTTCTTTCCACAAAACTTTCATAAGGTTTGTTTGTCGTATTTTGTTGTATATCATCTATTTTTCTGATTTTTGATCAGCCATAAAGATTCAGAACTCGTTTGTGTCTTCTTTGTTTATTTCGTCGGTGACAGAATAGTTTGGAGTATAATTGTAACCGCTAAAAGGTTAAATTAGATTTAATTAAATTCGTAAGAAATAGTAAATTGTGAAAACATGATTCTCGTTGCGGGACACTTAAGATGTTCGAACAAAGAACCTGTTGTGAACAACTAGCTATTATTCTGGACAACAAAGAACCATTGTAAGCCAACCTGGACCTTGACCCCAAAACTTTGCTTGGCACCTGCTTTTTGGATATTGTGGAAGTAGGTTGTAAAATATAGTGAAAAAGGGTGTGAAGAGAAGTCAGAGAGAAGTGTAAAGAGAGTGTGACGCCTTAATTCAAAAAATAAAAGAAAGATACAGTCCCTTGAGTGGAATCTACCAAAATATAACAAACGAGCGCCGCACAACTAGACGAACATTGTGCGACATCGTCCACAAAGTCTTGTAACTCCGGATAAATACTTAGCATAAATGTTCTTCATAGAACGTCTAATGAATACCTGTTCCCAACTTTGAGATAATATAGAATTTATAAGATTTTTTAAACAAAAAATATCAAAAAAATTTTTTTCACTCATGAGCTTTCCGTGATTCTGGTATAAGACCGGTAACCTTTGAGAATGGTGCAATTTTAACAGAGAAAGTCTGAGCATGTAACAAAAAAATCTTTCTTTAAAGAAAAATTAATGAAAAGTTTGATTGGAAAACGACTCGAAATACCTTAAGATTTCAACTAATACAGGGCCTTGACACGAACAATCATTGTTTAGCAGTAGAATTGTGGGAATGGATCTTTTATTTATTAAACAGTTAAAGGTTATCCTCACCAAAAGTTTTCTTTTAATAAAACAGAATCTAAATTTTGAACGTAAATATGACGACAAGCACTTTAAATATAAAATACTTTCTAGTTTGGGTTGTTGATATATGTGGCCAAATGTACGAAAACCTTAGGCAAATACTTTCCAGTACAGATCTCGCACTCGGTTAATAAGTAATCAATATATATATATATATATATATATATTGATAATATATATATATATATTGATAATATATATATATATTGATAATATATATATATATATATTGATAATATATATATATATATTGATAATATATATATATATATATTGATAATATATATATATATATATTGATAATATATATATATATATATATTGATAATATATATATATATATATTGATAATATATATATATATATATATTGATAATATATATATATATATATTGATAATATATATATATATATTGATAATATATATATATATATATTGATAATATATATATATATATATATTGATAATATATATATATATATATTGATAATATATATATATATATATATTGATAATATATATATATATATATATATATATATATATATATATATATATTTACAATAATGTTCTCCGAATTGCAGTTTTTCTAGTACGAGTTTTCAACTTGGTGCTTCGAGTCTTCGTCAGGTTGTGTGGGATTGTTTTGTGTGAGTTGTTTTTATATGTGTTTGATTGTGCATGCATAGCGAGTGTCTGATTGGTTGGCTGGTCTGGTCGATGATTGGTTGGTTTTGGAGGGGGTTGATAGAGGGGCTGATTTTATGACAAAAAGGACACGAATTGGATAAAAAACATCTCCTCTAGACAATTAACGGACGAAGGAAGACACTTGAATTCGAAAGGACTGAATTACAACATTAAAGATCAGTAGCTGTAAAACACTGGTTTCAACGCAGACTGGGAACTAGCGGGGCCAAATGTCTTTAAATCTCACAAAATAGACATTTTCATTAAATTAAGCCCCGCCTACAAACTGTACAGCGGTCGTCTTTCGCAGGCTCAGAATCTGTAAATCGCATATCAATCAAATTATTACGTTACATCTAATTCAGACAAATTTTCTCTATTTTAGAAAAAATTTTTCTAGGGGATTTTCTCACCATTAAAAATAATACCAAACATACCAAACATCCCTAACAACCAGTGTAACTAGAAATAGTTTTTATGTTTACATTGAGCTATTCAAATCACTAGGGATGTTTGATATGTTAACGTTACTTCCGGTTGCTAGGTAGGAGAATTCCCACAAAACTATTTAAAGAAAAAGTGAATTTACAAATAAAAGAGATATGTATATATATAAATAAATGGGGAACCAAAATTATTCTACTAACAACATAGAAAAAATGGAAAAAGTTTATAAAAATCATCATAAAACAAAATCATTTAGAAATGGATTATCATTTGGAAAAGGAATATCATCAGTTGAAGGTCGCGCACAAATTGGATATGCATCAAATACGAAAAAAAGATATGGACCAAATGCGTTTGTAAAAAATTTAGGAATTGAAAATGAAGCAATCAATGAAGAAAACAAAGGGAGCGCTGTTTTACTGCTCCCTTCAACAACAGCACAACAACAAGAAAATGAAGAAAATATAATAAATAAAAGAGAAGAAAAATGAAAATACACAAAAACCATGAAATGAAAATTTGTTTTCCAATTAATAAATATAAATGACTTGATTGGTTTTGTGATAATGGTATGAAAAGAAAAACTTTTTATGATATTGGATATCATTGTGAAAATTGTAAATTTGATTTATGTGAATATTGTTTTTTTTTTAAATGTGAATTTCTAAATCATATATTAATTAATAAAAATGAAAAAATTCTTCCATTACAAAGATGCAGCATTTGTGAAACCATTTTAGAAATTTGTCTTGAATGTTTAGATTGCAATCATTATGTTTGGAAAAAATGTGATGGAAAATATTGTCATAATTTTTTTAAAGGAGCTGATATTGTTTGTTAAATTTCAATACACAAGAATTTTTTAACTCTCGTGTTAGAATTATAAAATTGATTTTTTTATTTAAAGAAAATAATATATATATATATAATAAAAGAATGAATATTTAAAGAAAATAATATATATAATAAAAGAATGAATGTACTTAAAGAAAATAAATATATATATATATATATATATATATATATATATATAGGAGACATGTCAAATAATATTTTAAATGAACCAGTTCCAAACATTGGTGTTCCATTATTAAAACCAACAAAATATACAAAAGAGAAAAAGAAAAAAACAAAAGGAAATAATATCAAACAAAAAATAATTAAAATATTTGATCAATTCAGAAAAAAATGTTGAAGACTGAAGAAAATGAAAGAAGGGTGGTTACAATGATTGAAGAACTCTATTTTAGATATGTTCAATAAACCACAACAACCAACTTCAAAATAGAGAAATTAGCTTTGAATAAATCTACTGCAAAGTATGGTATAAATGAAACAGAGAGTTATGATCCTATAACTTTCTTAAACATGGTAAAAGAAACAATATTGATATACAAAAAGATAAGAGAGAATCCAAATTCTAAGGTTCATGTGAATCTTTATCTACAATGGCTAAATCAAACCCAGCTACTGGTGAAGAAATTAGAGATCATGCACACTTTAGCTCTAAACAGGAAACAATTCATGAGGGAACAGATCTTGAAGAAATATTTTAGTTTATTAAAGATAAAATTCTTGAATCATTAGTATCATATCAGAAGAATGGAAGTGGTTGGAGGTTTGAGAAAATTAATAAGTTAGAGTTAAATATTAGTAAGAGCACTCAAATTAAAGGATCATCATACATTCCATTACTAAAGAAGTTAAAAGGTAAGAAAGCAATTATCAACATAGAGAACAAAGACCAACAATGTTTCAAATGGTGTATTATAAGAGCACTTAATCTTGTGGAAAAAGACCCATGTAGAATAACAAAAATTTTAAGGAAACAAGCAGAGAAACTCAATTTTGAAGGAGTAAACTTTCCTGCCTCATTTTCAGATATAAGCAGGTTGGAGAAAAACAACATGTCAATAATTGTGTTAGGTTATGACAATGAAGATAAAACATGTATTCTAAGAACTCCTAAAGAAAAAAATAAGAAAACAGTGATTCTTTTATTAATAAAAGATAAAGACGGAAACACACACTATTGTTTAGTTAAGAATCTTAGTAGATTACTATCATCTCAAGTAAGTAAATGTCAGAAGAAAAGATACTTTTGTTACTATTGTTTGAATAGTTTCAATACTGAGATGTCTCTCATGAATCGTATGGAGTATTGTTCAAAACATGATTGTGTGAATGCTAAACATCCAGATGAAAATGACAGAATTTTAAAATTCAATAATCATGGAAGAATGCATAAAGTTCCTCTTGTTATCTATGCAGATTTTGAGTGTTTATCCGAACCTTTAAACAATAACACTAATCCAGATCCTAATAAGAGCTACACAAACCAATATCAGAAACACGAACTATCAGGATTTTGCTATTATTTCAAGTGTTTTGATGATAGTTTATATAAACAAGTTCCAATACATTATACAAAGAAATCTGATGATGATGATGTTGCTCAAATATTCATTAACAGTGTAGAAGAAACTGTGGAAAAAATATATGAAAAGTTTAAAAATCCTAAGAAGATGATATTCACAAGAGGACAAAGAAAATTTTGAAACGTCACCACATTGTTATGTATGTGAAAAATATTTAGGTAATTTTAAAATTTATGATCTAAAAAAAGGAAAATATATAGATATAGGTTGTCCAGGTAAAGTTAGAGATCACTGTCACTTCACAGGAAGGTATAGAGATGCAGCACATAATAAGTGTAAAACTTAAAACACCAAACTTTATACCAGTTATATTTCATAACTTGGAAGGATATGACAGTCATCTGTTCATTAATAATCTTGGAGTTACTGAAGGTGATAATAATTGTATACCAAAGAATGAAGAAAAATACATTTCAATTACAAAAACAATTGTGGTTGAAACTATAAATTCTGAGAATAAAGAATCATTAAACAACAGCCTAGTGAAAAGGCGGTTACAATTTGAAGAAATGTCAGAAGAATTTAAAAATAAAACAAACAAAATATAATAGAAATTAAAAGACAAATTAGGTTTATAGGTAATTATAAGTTTATATCATGATCATTAGAAAAACTAGCTAATAATCTAGATAAAGGTAAATTTAACAGTATAATAAAATATTATAAAGGGAAAAAACGGGAGTTGCTGCTAAGGAAAGGTTTTTACCTATATGATCATGTTGACTGTCTGGATAAACTCCTGGAAACAAAATTACCACCAAAAGAAGCATTCCACTCATTGCTTAATGATGAAGGTATATCTGATGAAGATTATGAACATGCACAAAATGTTTGGGAAGAGTTTAGGACGAAGAGTATGATAGATTACCACGATTTGTATCTAAAAACGGATGTGTTGTTATTAGCTGATGTGTTTGACGAATTTAGAAATGTATGTCTTGATAATTATAAACTAGATCCAGTGTGGTACTACACATCACCTGGACTTCATTGGGATGCAATGTTGTGGTGTGTCAATGATATTAACTTGATATGCAAAAGCAAACAATCCATACATGGGAGATACATAATCCTAATTCTCCAACAAAATTTATTCCATATTTACACGCAAATAATCTATATGGTTGGGCAATGAGTAAACCTTTACCAACACATGGATTTGAATGGATGAATGAAGACAAGTTGAGCAGTTGAAAAAATATTCCTTGTATATTAGAAGCTGACTTGGAATACCCACAAGAATTACATGATTTTCACAATGAATATCCATTAGCACCAGAAAGATTTAATATAGAAATTGTGGAAAAACTTGTACCAAATCTAAATAATAAAAACAAATATGTTTTTCATCACAATATCTTGAAACAATATGAAAGTCTTGGATTAAAAATAAAAATTCACAATGGTATAATATTTCATGAAGAACCCAAGCGAACACAGTACATTTCACTCAATACTGATTTAAGAACAAAAGCAAAGAACGAATTTGAGAAAGATTTTTTCAAATTAATGAATAATTCTGTGTTTGGTAAAACTATGGAAAATCTTAGAAATAGGATTGTCATCTAGTCAAAAAAGAGAAAAAAGCATTAAAATTATTTTCCAAACCAAACTATGATAAAAGAACAAAGTTTTCAGAAAACTTGATTGCCGTTCATATGAAGAAGACAAAGCTAAAATTGAACAAGCCCATTTACTTAGGAATGACTATTTCAGATTTAAGTAAGACTTTGATGTATGACTTTCACTACAATTATATAAAACCAAAGTATGATAAAAAAGCAAAACTACTTTTCACCGATACAGACTCTCTTGTCTATAAGATTGAGACAGAAGACTTTTACAAAGACATTGCTCCAGATGTAGAAAACATGTTTGATACTAGTAATTATCCAAAAGCACACAAGTCTGGAATTCCTACTGGAAAGAATAAAAAAGTTATAGGTATGTTTAAAGATGAATGTGGAGGAAATCAAATAGAAGAAATTGTTGGACTTAGATCAAAGTTGTACTCATACAAGATGATTGACAGCGAACCTGGTGAAGCCAAGGAAGAGAAAAAGTGTAAAGGTGTTAAGAAAAATGTGATAAAAAAGAAAATTTGTCATGAAGATTTCAAAGATTGTTTGTTTAGTGAAAAACCACAGAAAGATATATACTTTTATATTCCTGTTTTTCTCCAGTTTTTTTATTTATAAGAATTATTTTTACATTTTTGTTTGCTTTTCCTCTACAAAACTTTTTAAACTTTTCATTTGAAGGAGATGGTTCAAGTCCTAGTTTTGAACATAACTGGCCTTTAATTAAAATCGTGTGGTATTTGATTTTTGCTTGTTTTGCAAGTTTTTGTAATTTACAGATTATAGTCATTTTATTTATATGATTTTTTCTTTTACATATCAATTTATTATTTTGTAGAGTACCCATCCACCACCAAGTTCCATAAGTGAGACAAACAATCAGTTGGTATTCTTTCACTTCATCTGAAGGTTGCTAGTAATCCTCTAGTTTTGGTTCTGTTGTAATTTTTCTGAGTTCTTCTAAAGCACGATTTGTGGTGCTTATGTCTGCATTCGCATCAGGAGCTTGTTGTCTAAACATTTCTATTTTTTCCTTATTATTCACTTGTTCCTCATACCATTTCTCTTTTGCTTTTGACAATTTTTCCATCGCTTCATTGTGACGTTTGATTTCTTTTTCATAATCACTATGATAGAGTTTACTAAATAAGTATCCAGCTCCTGCAAATGCAAAAGTGTTGAATAATCCTATAGCTACTATACTTGCCATTTATTTATTATTAAATGGATCATTAGGTAACCATTTTTTTGATTGCATGTAATTTACTCCAAGCGTTCCTGCTACTACAGCTGCTGCCAATTTTAGAATTCCGTTTAAAGTATTTGGTGTTTCTAGTTTTTCGCCGACGACTTTCTTTGAAACCATGGAAACTACCACAGCCCCCATTGTGACTAGTGAGGCATCATAGAGTTCATTCATTACATTTCTTTCCACAGTCATTTTTTATTACTAGATTTAAAAAAAAATCAGATTTAATGACTTAAAAGTAGCGGTGTTTTACCGCTACCTTAAAAATTTACAAAAGCAACAATTTTAAAATAGTAATATTAAAAATTAAACATCGGCATATAATATTTATTTCTAAGAAATTAGTTTTATCTTATAAACTTTCTATGAAAAAGAATTTCATTTAAAAAAATTAATCAAAGCTATCTAGAATTTTTCTTTTTTGTGTTTTTTCATTTTTCAAGCATTCATTCTTTTTTTCTTTTTCTTCTTCTTTTACAACTTTTTCTTCTCTTCTATCACATTTGTATGCAAAATATAGTTCACCAACTGCAGCCACAACTCCAACACCTCCGATGAAATATCTGTAATCTATGTAGTCACTTATTTCTCTTTGTTCACTTTTCACAACTTGCTTTTCTTTAATTTGCTTCTCCTGATATTGCTGCAAGTCTTTTTCCTGCTTCTACTCTCCTAGGATCTTTTATTTTCTCACTCTTTTCGACATTTTTAATCTTTGGTGAACTTTGAACAGGGAGCTTCCTCCCTTCAGTCACAAGTGAATCACACATTTATTTTATATATAATTCAAATCTACTTGCAAACAAATCTAAATAAAACTTAAGTAAAATCTAAGCCAAATGTAAGTCACTTGAAATCTACTTGAAAGTTGTTTAAAATCTACTTGCAAACAAATCTAAGTAAAATCTAAGTAAAACTTAAGTTACTTGAAATTTACTTCCAAACAAATCTAAATAAAAATCTAAGCAAAACCTAAGTCACTTAAAATTTACAACAAATACTTTGACAACAAAATTCCATCAATTACTGATACACCCAAAAGAACACCCTGTTCTGATCCAAGTGTAACTGGATTAGCTGACAACACTTTGTGTTCACTGCGTTCACTGGTTTCACTGTCATCCAAGCTAACTAAATGAGATGTTATTGCTGAATCCTGGTGAATCTTTTTTGGTGTACTTTTCTTTATTGTTCCATAATAATTTACATTATTATTTAACCCAAATTTCATATTTTTGGTTGCTACATGAAGCATATTATTATATCTAGAAATTATAGTTTTTTGAATTATCATGTTAGTTGGTAATAACCATAAACTTCGTGAAATTGCAATGTCTAAAACCACATTTGTGTCAGAAATTGCTAAATTCATATTTTTTATCCATGTTGATGTATCATAATTTATAATAGAATCTTCTACAATTTGTCTAAACACAACTTATGTTTCTAATGCAGAACCACGATTTCCAACAATACTTTGTCTAGCTTTACTTTGACTTCCTAAAATTGCATAGATGTAAGCTTCTATACTTTGGTTTAACAAAATCAAACCAGTACTCATTATTCCATCTGATTTTTTAGAAATGAATTTTTTAAAGTCTCCAGTTTGATCTACAATTCTCCCATGAAAATCTGGAAAATGTCCTTGTAATTTTTCTGCTTTGTATTTTTGTAAAATCCTGTTTCTTGCTTCATTATTTGCAGATCTATTTATTCCAACTGTGTTACAAACTTGGTGTTCATCACCTTGACCAACAATACTCCCAACAGCATCTTGTAATTCTCGTGTTATTCTATGGATTGTGAAATAAATGTGGAAACGTAAAAAGCTTGTAATTTGTTTTGGAATTTCAGAACTTGGTGTTAAATGTTCTATTGAAATTCCACAAACATAAGAAACAACATAAGCCCCAAATAAAGAATCATAATAATGTTGAGACATATCAAACTTATCTTGTTTTGTTAACCTGACCTGTTGATTAATAGTTGTGTCTAATTCTGGCAAATCTGAGTTAAAATATTTCAAATCAGAAAAATAAATTTTAAATTTATTCACAGGATAATTTAAAACATAATCTATCAGGAATTCATCCCAAAACCATGTATGGTTTTTTTTTCAAAAGCAAAACCCTTATGTTTATTTCCACAAAGAAGATATTGAATTGTTCCTCCAGACTTAAATATTTTTGGGAAAGAATCTTAGTGTTTGACATTGTTAGAGTAAAGGTATTTAGTCATATTTTTGTCATTTTTAAATGTGTCACTTTTTATATCTGTTGATAATAATTCATTATTTTTGAAAAATATTTGTGAACTTAAAAAATTTCCATTTTTATTAAAATTTGCAAAAAATTCAAACTTGGTCATGTCTCCATTTGGATATTTTTTTAAAAAATACTTTTTCATCATGTCAACATCTTGTTTACTATTTTTCATAACATATTCATAATTTTTTTCATAATAAGCTTTCTTATAATCTTCAACATTCATTTATTTTTTAATAAAATAAATTATGAAAAGACTAACTGTATTCATTGAAGGAAAATAGAAAGGACTAGACTTGGACAAAACTCTCACCATTGACAAAGATAATCCAGAGATATTTATAAAGTCAGCAAAAGTATACAGGAATTACAATAATGTTTTCAGTTCACAAATTGAAACGTTCACATACGATGGAAATAATATGTCAATCAATCCTGGATATTGGACATTAGATATGCTAGCAGAGAAATTTAAAAGTATTGGAAAAATAACTTTAACAAAGACTTCAGAAAATGGAAAATGTGTTATTGATTCTGATAAAGATATAAATCTGAAAAATCTAGGTCTTTTGCTGGGATTCACAAAAAATAAAGTTATACAAAAAAACACAAAATTTGAGAGTGATTCTATGGTTGACATCAATCACGGATTACATTATATATCAATATGCTGTGATGCAGTAGAGAAATCGAAAAATTTTGATAATGAAGGAAAAAGGAGTTGTATGATTGTGACACTACCACTAACCACAGATCAAACTCTAAAAGGATCGGTAACACATTTCAGCAATGTGGATAGCAGAGCAAGTATTAATAAAGGACAGTATAATTCTCTTAATTTCACTG
Source organism: Heliopora coerulea (assembly GCA_030142905.1). Taxonomy (NCBI): domain Eukaryota; kingdom Metazoa; phylum Cnidaria; class Anthozoa; order Scleralcyonacea; family Helioporidae; genus Heliopora; species Heliopora coerulea. The sequence goes on along the minus strand of JASJOG010000122.1, from coordinate 380,912 downwards.
TTATTGCAAATAATGATGTTATACAAATAGGAAGCATACTTTTAAAATTATATATTATACAAAATAAAGATGAAAGACAAAGAATTTGTTATTGAACAAGAGTTGAGAGACATTTACTACAACCCAGAAACAGGTTACCAATCTGCAGAAAGACTTCACCAAAAAGCAAAAGAGAAGGGATTAAACATAAGTAGAAAAATTGTAAAAGACTGGTTGAAGACACAAGATAATTTTACACGATACAAACCAATCACTAGGAAGCATAAATTTCAAAGAACATTCGTTCAGGATTTAGGTGATCAAATACAAATGGACTTGGTTGATATGAGAAAATATAATAACCTGAATAAAGGATATTACTGGTTACAGAGAGCTGTTGAAATTCTAAGTCGTTATGCATTCACCATTCCTGTATACAGGAAGGATACTAAAAACATGACAAATGCTGTGAATGAGTTGTTGAAACAATTCAAAGAAAGATTTGGAAAATACCCAAAAGTCGCTCAACTTGATGAAGGAAAAGAATTTTACAACATAGGTGTTAAAGAACTCTTGAAAGAACACAATGTTGAATATTTTTCCACAAATTCAGACAGGAAAGCAGCTGTAGTTGAAAGATTCAACAGAACTCTAAAAACAGCTATGTGGAAGTATATCTACAGCAAGGGAACTTACAAGTGTGTTGATATCTTAGATGAACTTACAAATAACTATAATCAAACTAAACACAGTAGCATATTAATGAAACCTGCTGATGTGAACAAGTCTAACAAAGACCAAGTGTGGATTACACTATATGGTTATGGATTAGGTGATTTTCCTCTACCTAAATTCAGAATTGGTGATATGGTGAGGATATCTAAATACAAGATTATCTTTACAAAAGGTTATGAAGCTAATTTGACAGAGGAGATTTTTGACAGAGAGTGGAAAAAAAATTAAAAAAGAAAAAAAGTGAAAGGTAAAAATATGGTATTAGTAAAGTGGTTAGGTTATGATAGCAAACACAATTCTTGGATACCAGAAGAAAATATTCAAAATATATAAAACGAATAAATAAATGGCTGAAGGTGGTTCTGATGACCTTGAAATGAAAAACATAAATGAAGAAAAGGAAGAAGAAAACGAAAGAATGAATGAAGAAACAAGTTTCAACAACGATGATGACTCTCATAACAATAGCATTAATAAAATAAACACATCTAATCCAAAAAGTAAATATAGTAGGGTTGACTATAGAAAGTACATACCTGATGTGAAAAAAGATGCTGGATCTATAAGAAAATCATTGACTAATGATAGAAAAAAAAATCTTTTAAAAAGATATTTAATGTTAACCTTGAAAAGAAAACGGACCAAATAATAGCATATTGTTAGACAACACTATATTTGTTAGAGATCCGTCAGGGAATACTTCCATTGACTTTAAAGGTAAAGAGATTCGTAATGTCAACAAGAACTTAGAACCTGAGTTATTTAGCAGAAAACATAAGAAATACGTTGATGAGTTCAATGATAATATGAAAAAAGCAATCAAAGAATATGAAAAAACTACTGCTGCACTTGTTGAACAACAACTCGGTGAATCATTTGAACTAGACGTTTTGAGTGATATCGTTGAAAATTCTATCGAAAAAGTATCTGATACTGTAGACAATATTAAAGATGACATAAAACTTAGTAAACAAGATGTAAGAGAATTTGCAGGAGTTCTGGATCCAAAGTGACAAACACCACAGGAGAAAATAGGTTTTCTCAAAACACAAGCAGGTCACTGGAGACTAGAAGCGCCTATCATTAGAAAGAGTTTCAAAACTAAAAGCAGATAATATAAGACTAGAAAATAATGAAAGACCTATCAATGAGGGAACAAAATCTATCATTGATGAAGAAGTTAAAGAAAGTAACCTTGGAAGATTAGAAAGATTTAAAAAATGGGCAAAAGAAAATCTAGCAGGTTTATCAGCAGTTGCTATTGCTATCGCTGGTGTTATTACAACAATAGTCATCAGAGCGAGAAAAGTAATAAAGCAAGGATCAAAGGCTGTGAATAGTCTCGCAAAAGCTATTGTAAACATTCCAAAGAAACAAGGCCGCTGATAGCACCTGTACTAAATCTAATTGCACAAATATTAACATGGGGAGCAAAAGGTATTGAATTCCTTGCTAAAAATCTATGGTCACTAGCTATTGCACTAGCTTACATCGTATACAATCAATACAAGAAAAGAAAAAAGAAGAGAATGTTGTAAATCTGTAACCGCCTTTATTAAAAATTAAATGATATTAACGTAGCGGTAAAACACCGCTACTATTTTTTTTTTATAATAAATAAATAATGATAACAAGATCAAAAGAACTTGAATCAGGATTTAGGAGATCAAAAATGGCTGAAATTAGATGAACGAGAACACGACACGTTGTAACTTTCAATCCAAACAAAGCAAGTCCGGGTGAAGAAATCTACATCGATATACCAAAAGTTAAACCAGACACTTGTTTGGTTCCAGACTCTCTTCATCTTCAGTTTGATTTCAAAAATACAAATACAAAATCATGGTTTCTTAACAACCTCAGCAAGCTTTATGTGAAAGATTTGTGGTGAAATTTGCAGAAGTTGTTTTTGACAACACTGGTGAGAGCGTTCTTGGTGTTTACAGGGACTTATGGAAAACAAGCAGTGAAAGAGATGACATGGTGGAATTTGGGGTTGGTGGTGAAAACCTTAGAAAACTAATGTCAAAAGATGACTCCGGTGTATCATCCAGTAATACATCTAAAGTATCTGATGGATTAACGTTTACTGTACATGGAACAAAACAAAGAATTAAACTAAGTAATATCTTGGAAGATCATGGTTTTTACGCACCTCACAGCATGATTAACAATCTCCAGTACATAATAACTCTTCCAAAAGCTACAGATATTATGGTTGCACAGTCGGGTCAAAGTGTTGGAGGAAATTCTTTTGAAAACCTTGAACTGGAGTATGAGACGGTGGAAAACCAAGACCTCACTAGCGATGTGGTAAGTGGATATGAAGCAGGGACGATCGCTATCTTATAAACACGCAACTCTGATGAAAACGATGGAGTGGAACAAAGACAGCACAACCATCAACGAAACAGTAAATCTTCTAAGGAAAAGTATGAAAACTTTGGTTCTTCTGTTTAGAAATAAAACAATTGCTAACAGCAAGGAGTATGTATATCCTTATATCGAGAGTGTAAAAGTAACAATCGAGGGAATCCCAAATTCTGTTTACAGTCAGGGTATTCCAAAGTTAAGATTCTTTGAGGAAGCTATGCGAATATTCAAACTCGATAAAGACCAGTTTATGTCAATACAGAAGTTTTACAAGGATCACTTTCCACTAGTTGTTGATCTCAGAACAGTGAACGACAGATTCACCTCTGGAAATGGTAAAAAACTAGTTAATACACAATCCGGACTTCTCTTGGAAATTAAGAATAAGGTAATAACTGCAAACGTAATGTGTAAGGTCTTCGTCTTATCAGATGGACTTGTAAACATTGTAAACAGAGACCTAATGTCTATACAATATTAGATAACATAAAAAACGATGACAGCAAGCTCTGAAACACCTTTCAATATGATCATTGTCGGAATGACAACGTGTGGTAAAACTATCTTTTAGAAATGCTAGAAAAAGAACATAATGGACACTTTGACTATATATTCCTAATTTGTCCAACCTTTGAATGAAATAAAACCTAGGAGAAGTGGAAGTATGACAATGACGAAGACTACATTGCAGTACCTTGTGAACAAGACAATGTTGAGTAATATCTAAAGTACATGGTCAACTTCGCCATGGGAACAAATAGTCTAATCATTCTTGACGACTGTGCTAGTGGTAAGTATGTTAAGAACAGAACTAGTGAACTTGTAAAGCTTGTATTCTCAGCTAGACATTTCAATCTGAGCACTATAGTAATCACTCAACAGCTAACATCTATCGCAAAATCTTAAAGGCAAAATATATCAAAACTAGTGACTTTTCACAATCCAAGCAAAAAAGACATGAAAGAAATAATAGAAGAATATCTAGATGTTGAAGATAAAAAAGAGATCAATAAAATAGAAAACACACTTAAAATCAAAAAATATTCCAGGTTGGAAATTAGTTCAAGACACCATTATGGATACAAATTACAATAATTTTTTTTTCTTATAATAAATAGCAATGGAAAACACTGAAGTTCCTTCTACTAGTACACCTAATAACAACGAGGATATAGAAAAGAAAAGAGCAGAACTGATCAAACTATCTGAAGATGGGGAAATAGAACAGTCTGTAAATGTTATCAAAAAATCTTCAGAAAAGACAATCAACAAAATCTACGAGTACGAAGCAAAACAAGCTGAAAAAGCAAACTCTTTCTTAACAGACTTGCTAATCAGTAGATTCTCTGATCTCTTGGGAGGATTAGATGCTATAGAAAGCAGTCAGGAATTGGAAAAGGAACTCAAGGCTGACAAACTCTTAAGAAGAAATGTAAAATCCGTCGTTGAAAGATTCACACCATTCCTACCATTCATAGGAATCATAAGTGGTGGAGTAACAGTTGGTAAACATGTAATCAAGCATAAAGGTGCTGGAAGTGAGACAGAAAGCGAACGTAGTGAGCATGAACGAAGTGAAACACATTAAAGTTTAAAAATTATTAAATTTTCATATTCTAAAAAGATTATGAAAATTTTTTTTAGTTTCTAAGTTAAGTCAACTAGACTCATAATTGTTTTGATAGGATTTGCATTAATATTATACCATTTTCCATAAAAAAGTTTATGATGTAACAAAATGGTTCTTTCATCCACAATTCCTTGTTTAAACATAAAAAATGCAATATCTCCTTTAAACGTTCCAGTTCCAGCGAAATTCAAATCAGAATTAGAGAATCTATAACCACTATTGAAATTAAAAGATCCAATTTCCATTTTAGCACTTATTTGTAAATTTGTTGAAGTAAAATTTGTTAATTTAACTCCATTACAATAAACAGAACTTTTATTACTTTGTGGTGAACTATCTTTCCAATGTACGAATGAACTACACCATTTGTTAAGTTTGCCAGCGTTTGCTTTGTTTTTTGATGGCACAACAGCATCATTAGCAGTACCTACTTTAATATATCTACCCGAAACATTTGAAATAATAAGATCTTTAAGTGATAAGAACCCCACAAAATAATCACCTTCCCTGAAAAAACAGTTTCTCAACTAATCTATGCTTCCATCATAACCTTTAAATCTGTAAACCACGAAAAAATTTGTTATCTTTGATGAGCTAGATGGTTGGGTCAAATCTATGTCTGAAAAAAGAACTGATCTTCCGCTGAATTCTAAGAAATATCTGTTATTCACTCTGTTTGCAACATTACAAATAGTAGGTTTTATAATGCTAAAATTTTGCTTAGCATGATTTTCATTGAATGTTTGATCAAAAAGATAAGATATTTTACCACTTGAACTACCATAAGTAACTTCAGAGTTTAGCGCTTTGTCAATCTTATAATATGCAAGTGAATTTTTAATTTCATTCAAAACTATTGTTTCCCAAAGCAGATCATATACGAATTTCACGTTTATGATGCTGTTATCACTAGTTGGATTATTTTTTATAATTGCTTTGTTAAGAATGAGTTCTCCAATGATTTCTCCTCCATTTTAGGTAAGATGATCTTCATTATAGTTGTCATCATCATGATAACCAAAAATAGACTAATCTTTTATTATTAAATTTTATAAAAATTCTCACCAGAGTTATGAAATTTTTTTCTTTAAATATCTTTTGTGGGAAGTCCTCTACTCAACAACAGGAAGTGACGTTAACATACCATACATCCCTAGTGACTTGAATATCTCAATGTCAACATAAAAACTATTTTTAGTTAGACTGGTTTCTAGGGATGTTTGGTATAAATTTTAATGGTGGGAAAACCCCCTAGAAAAATTTTTTCTAAAATAGAGAAAATTTGTCTGAATTAGATGTAACGTCATAATTTGATTGACATGTGATTTACAGATTCTGAGCCTGCAAATGACGACCGCTGTACAGTTTGTGGGCGGGGCTTAATTTAATGAAAATGTCTATTTTGTGAGATTTAAAGACATTTAGCCGCGCTAGTTCCCAGTCTGCGCTAAAACCAGCGTTTTACAACTACTAAGACGCCAACCAGTCAGATTTCATCGCAGACTTGGAACACGCCTTAAAGACCGCCAATATCGAAGAACACACAGCAAACAACATACCACACTCGCCTCCCACTTACACTACCACAAGAAACCAAATGTGACCAAAACTAAACGGAAAACGTTGAACAACCTTAAAAACGTTAACAACATAATTATCTTACCAGCCGACAAAGGAAGAACTACCGTTGTAATGGACAGAACAGGCTATGCCAACAAAGCAAACGAACTACTTCAAGACAAGAATACTTATAAAAAACTCGCCAAGAACCCGACAAAAACAACCATATCCCACATTAACAATAAACTCAAATCACTGAAGGATCAACAAAAACTAAATAACAAGACTTACCTGAAGATCAGACCATCCGATGCTACTACCGCCCGCTTCTACGTACTACCCAAGATCCACGAACCGAACATACCGCTACGCCCCATCGTCTCTCTACCTGGCTCACCCACGTACGAACTCTCAAAATACCTAACCAGCATCCTCCAACCCCTTGTGAAAACATCAACTCATTCCGTTACAAACGCCAACACATTTCTCCACTACATAAAAGACCTCAAAATCGAACCCGACGAGACTACGATATCCTTTGACGTTGTCTCCCTATTCACATCCATCCCTATATCGACGGCCAAACGAATAACCGACTAGCTTCTAACAACAAACCCATCATGGACAGACAATACCCAACTAAGCAAAACTGACATCCTAGACTTACTAGACTTTTGTTTATCAATTGAATTTCAATTTGAAGGAACATTTTACCGACAAACCTCGGGCACACCAATAGGCTCACCACTCTCTAGCTTCCTCGCCGAAGCCGCCATGCAAGATCTAGAACACCAAATACTCGCCAACGACAAGAACGTAAAACTCTGGGACCGTTACGTCGACGATGTACTTTCCATTGCAAAGACACACCACATCGAAAACTTATTTCACGCAATCAACATCACAGACGGCATCACATTCACAACGGAAAAGGAAAAAGACGGACAAATTGCATTCTTAGACGTCTTCTTAACAAGAACGGATAACGCATCAATTGAAACTCAGGTGTACAGAAAGAAGACACAAACCGAGCAAATACTAAATTACAACAGCAATCACCCCACGCAACACAAGATAAGCTGCCTCAGAACCCTCTTGAATCGCATAGACACACATTGTAGTACAGCAGAAACCAAGAAGAATGAACTCAATTAGCTCTACGAAACCTCTCGAAAGAACAACTACCCAAAGCATTTCCTTGACTCCATCTATAAACAAAAACAGCAAAACCGAACACAAGACACGAACATCCAAGAAAACAACGAAACACTAATGAGACGAATAACTCTTCCCTATATTCAAAAAATTTCCAAGATAACGTCAAGAATACTAGAAAAACACAATTTGAAAGTGGCACATAAACCCACAAACAAACTCAAATCCATGTTCACCAAACATAAAGACCAACTCGACAGCCTTGACAGACACAACGTAGTATACATGACTCCATGCCAGGACTGCGACAAGGTTTACATCGGCGAGACATCAAAAACTATTAAATCACGTATAACGGAACACAAGAACGCTATCAAACGACAAGATCCACGATCCCTACCGGCAACCCATGTCACCAACAACAACCACACATTTGATTGGACAAAAACAACAATTCTCAACCATGCGGACACGAGACATGCACGGGAATTCAAAAAAGCTAGGCACAGCCTAGAGAACCTCGCAATTAACAGACACATTGACATCCCCGCAGCATACCAACAACTTCAACAACACTAAAACACCTCCAGAGGATCAAAAGCTACCATTAGGAACGCGGAACAAAACCAACCAGTCAGACACTCGCTACGCATACGCAATCAAACACATATAAAAACATCTCACCCAGAACAATTTCACACAACCTGACAAGATTTGAATCACCAAGTTGAAAGCTCGTGCTAGGAAAAGCGTAATCCGGAGAACATTATTCTAAACATAAACATGCCTGGATTACAAATCTTCAACGCATATATATGTATGCGTTGAAGGTTAGTAGGCTACTCCATCCTGCTCATCAGCACTACACTGATGAGGCCCAATAGGCCGAAACGGTTCCGTCTGTAGTTAGATATCGCTCTTTGGCCTCTTGGCTCATATTGAGCGCTCTACAGGATGAGTCATGCCGCCAGTGCATTTGCGCACGCTCACTAGTCTCTAGTTAGAGCGCTCTGGCATGGCTTAGATGTACCACAAGCGTGGGACATTTGACTTGCCTATATAATGTAGGCTACTCCATCCTGCTCATCAGCACTACAATGATGAGGCCCAATAGGTCGAAACGGTTCCTTCTGTAGTGATAGATAGATAGATAGATAGATAGATAGATAGATAGATAGATAGATAGATAGATAGATAGATAGATAGATAGATAGATAGATAGATAGATAGATAGATAGATAGAACATCTAGTAGTTACATTATTGTATTTTATAGTAGTTATAGAGTCTTTTTTTTTAACAAAAATGAAATTTGTGTATATAAATGTGCTACGCCCTTCGTGCAAATCAGCGAAAGTTGTCGAGGTGTGCGCGGTTAAGTAAAGTTTTAACATACCATACTATGCCAATCTTATTGCAAATCCTCGGGAACAGGTATTGTGTGGTCGACATGTTCGTTCCCGCGGTTTGAGATATTGTCGTATTGTCGATGGTTTTCCTTAGACAGCTTTCCTCAGGAACGCCACAACATAATGAAAAGCACTTGTCAGCAAAAAGAGCAGGCAAGCTCAAAAGACTTTGGTCGTTAACTCATTGTTTATTCTGGATATAAAATAGATAAGTTTTGATTTTGTTCTCAGCCCCACAAACTGGCACAAAATTTTAACAAGGAGCAGCTGGTGAACTGAACTAGTGCAAAGTTTTCTTTCTTTAGTGATGTCACTGTCGCGACTTTTCACTGCCGGAATTTTGAAAAACGTAACATTTGGAGTTCAAATATTTCTACAACTGTAAGCAGTAGCATTATGACCTGGGATGGACTTTTAGTACAGTAATATAGAAAAGTTCACATTAAAGTATACACCTCTAACTATATGCTTTTAATAACACGAGGAGCCGACTTGCTGGTTCAAGATCACTTGTTCGTGAAATTTTGCAATAACAAAAATCCACTTTAATAGATTTCTATTACTCCTAAGTTTTTATTTTTCTCTACCGTATACTGGTTCACATGGTCTTCAAATTCACACTCAACTCGTCAAACTATTATCGTCCGCCTTTCATCAAGTTTCATTACGCTTCGTCTTTCGCCCTTCCGTTCGCCTTGCCTCTTTTTTTCCTGTCAAGGACAGGATCCCTGGTGGCCTGAAATCGCATGTGGTGTATTTACGTGTCAATGCTTTGAGGCATTGTATGTTGGCCAAACTAGCCGACAGTTACACACACGCATTTCAGATCATATGGGGATCTCAGCCTTGACAGGTAACACAAGAGTTAATCCATCTCCCACTAGTATCCTTTCCCACCACATTGAAACTGGCCATCCCATTTCTTTTCCGACTTCAAAATATTATCCTCGTCGCCTTTTGCTTCTGGACTACTCCTTAAAGAAAGTCTTCTAATTAATAAATTAAAACCCATTCTAAACGGGAATATTGGTTCTATGCCTCTTTCCCTTTTCTGATAACACCTTACTGCTGTCTCCCGTCAATTTCCGTTACTGTTGTAAATATATCATCTTAATTGTCATTCGATACTGTTTGTTTAATATAAATATATCTCGTTGTAATCCCTGATCTCCACTCTGAAGATGTTGCTTGTAGCGACGAAACGTCTGTCAATAAATGTTTTAAACTCTTCTAGCCTTCTTTGTTTAAGCAATTGTTAATGTTTACATATGGCGATACTTCGCACAATCTACTGGGCATTGTTATTTATATTAAAGTTAAGCTTCATTTGTTTGACGTCACTTTAAAACTACCTATTGATATTTATACTAGATGTAAACAAAAGAGATTATTGAAGCGATCCTAGCTGTTTATAATAACGTGTCGATTATCCACGTTTGTGGAAGACTTATTTGACAGAATGGTTATCAAGTTTTCCGTTTGTTTGCTCTTGTCCATCTCCTCAATGATGTCTAAGGGTTCGGGCCAGACCACTGAAGTCGACGTAATAATACTTGGTGGTGGTCTGGCTGGAATTACCGCAGCAAATTATCTCCACAACAGCGGCATTAAAAATTTTCTTGTTCTTGAAGCCCAAGATTATGTTGGAGGTCGGTTGAAGAACCTTTCCTTTGGTGGGATTACGCTAGGCGAAGGAGCAAACTGGGTGCACTACGTTGAAGAAGGAAACGAGAATCCATTATATGTGCTGGCAAAGAGATTAAATCTCACAGGATATATCAATAATGAATACGACATCGAAATTAAGTAAGTGAGCTGACCTTTCAATGTTGTGGGAGAGGGGAGGTTCTCTCATTTTATTCGTAGTCAAAAATTTAGGGAAGAGATCATTGTCATGGTAAGCGTGCAGCTTAACAAATTAATTTTCTTGACCATGAACGATAGTAGGCCATCTAAAGAAAATCTACGTTTACATGACTAAGACTTAGCACCGGTTCGAAACGGTTTCTGTTGATCAACTTAAAATGCTGATTCTCTTAGTAAGGTTTATTATATTTGTTTCATTTTTGAAAATACTTAACATACATTGCTATAGATAATTCGAAAAATTGAGCTTACTTGAGTGGTGTTCGAACTTGCATCTTTGGTACGTATCCTTAAGTTTTTACGAGTTAGAGAATTACTAGAGTTCTGTATGGGATTTAGTGTTCTGAGTATTAAATAGAAAGCCACGAGGACAAAGTTCGAGTGGTATTCTATTTAATGCGAAGGACGCTTAATCTCATAGAGTGCGAGAGTCCATTCTGTTTGATGTTTGAGGAAACACGAGAGCTTGGATATATTGAGGTAGATGAACGATCTTCAAGGTCGATACTCAGAAAATGATATCTGAGCCCAGACGGGGATCGAACCCGCAACCTTCTGATGACCGGTTAGACGCTCCAACCATTGAGCTACCGAGACTCAGATGGCGAGCTAAGTTGCGAATTCTATATATATGTGCGACCTAAGCAGAAGCCACTAGCTTCTAGCCACTTGCATCTCGGTAGCTCAATGGTTAGAGCGTCTAACCGGTCATCAGAAGGTTGCGGGTTCGATTGCCGTCTGGGGCTCAGAAATCATTTTCTGAGTATCGAGCTTGAAGATCATTCATCTATCTTAATATATCCAAGCTCTCGTGTTTCCTCAAACATCAAACAGCTCGTGTGATAAAGAATCTAAAATTGCTCGTAAGGTTTGAACGCAAATTCGGGGCCTATGACTCACGGTGCCTGATAAGCTTCCCTTGCGATACAAAATCCTTTGTCACAGTCGTCATGATTGATTAACCCTTACTTATGAATCTGATTCGCTTGAACGGGATACATCCATGATTGATACATGAGTTAGCTAATTTCAGAAATATGTTTCTTAACCAAATCTGAAGATTCTTAACCAAAGTATTGGAGGTTTGGTATTTCATATACATAACATCCATAAAATTCTGGCTAATTCTCATATCGTTTATATTTTCACCTTTACTGAAATATACCTGTCAACAACTGACGATTCCGAGCTACGAATTACAGGTTATTCTTATATTGGTAAATACCGTAAATCTGAACTGGGAGGAGGGGTTAGTGTTTATGTTTCTCTATCTGCACCGTTTCAGAGTTCGTTGTGATCTTGAAGCAGATAGTGTCGAGTGCAATTGGCTTGTAATCTTACCTCCTTACAACTAGATTTTTTAATTAGAGTTGTATATAGACCTCCGGGCTCGACAAGTTATTACTCAAAAAATCTTGCAGTTCTATTTGAATAGGCTCTCTCAATCTTAGCTTCTGAAAGTAAAGAAAATATCCTTACAGGATACATTGACTGTAATTATCTTCGGGCCATAAAAAAATTTAATCAATAACAAGTTCGCTTGGTTTAAAGCAACTTGCTTCAACTCTTACCAGGGTAAAAATAGAAATTAAAATATCTATTTATGTAACATGTCAAAATTTGAACCGTCAATGTAACCTGTTGTGGTCCCGAACGGTTGCAATTTTGTAGACTGGCTGCAATTTGTATACTTTGTTTTGCTAACTTTTCCCTACATGGTGACCTCTATCTTGCTACGTCATAGTCGTTTGCTTCAAGGGGCGGAGTCACGCCCGAATTTGGGAAGGTAATTAAATTAGAAAGACCACAACTAAGCAGTTATTATCGGCCAATTCCTGATTGCTCATTAAGATTTTTACTTAAATGATGAAAGCAATTCTATGTTGTTCGTTAAAACATTAACAAGGCCATTCATCCGAAATACAATAATTTTCTGACGACCTAGGGAGGGAGAACTTTGCTGCATCCTCCCAGCCCTTCCGATTAGTACGTTATGTTAGGGTCGATGTAAACCTTGTGCAGTGTCGAAAGGTGACGCTTAAGATTGAATTGAGTCCGAGACTACAGTCTTTCTTTGAGAACTGCAGCTCTTTAAAAGTCATAGAACAAGTTACAACTGTAAACGCAGATGTGACTTAACATTGCCGATGGCTTCTTTCGATCGTAATTTTTAATGTACGTCATGGTTCAAGTCAATGTTGGAGCGAGGAGGTCTTAACATTCCCATCGTTAAAAAATAACTTTCGGCAAATACGACCGTGTAGTCTAGTGTAAGATCCTTCACACAATAGTCTTTTTCTCTGTTAAAAACAAAGAGGATGAATACCCTTTAACCCGAAGAGTAATTCCAAAGCAGACCTTGATCTTCAAACAACATCCTTGAAGTCCTTTTAACATGTTCCGAACGACGTTGACTCATATATATATATATATATATATATATATATATCCCAAATGGATATCCCAACAGTGCTCAACACAAATCAAGTCGTGGAGCTATATAAAACAGACTACTGAAATAGGTAATTCAATTAAACATTTTCATTTTATCACATTGGTAAAATTAAGAAAGAAAACCGTGCCTCGATGAAGGGGAACAAATTTACTGACACGATAATTTCTCCTTATTAAAACAAAAGAAAGAAACAATCCTGAAAAAATAAATAAATAAATAAAGATTTGAAAATACTCGAGGCTATAAAAACAGAGGACGTCATAATAACGACAGAATTTCTTGTCATGAAATCAGAATGGTAAAATATACCTAAACTTAACATACCATAATCCTGTAAATATTTCTTTACCTATACCTAATGTAATTAGGAGATATTAATTGCATATACATTTTGCCCTAGCTACCCAACCCCTGATGACCCAATAATGCCCAGTGTAGGTAAGTTTAATCAAACTCTTGAACAACATAATTTCTTTAAAAGGATTTTTCCTGGAAACGAAAGAGGATTTTTCTTTAATCTTAGAAGGCGAGACTATTAAAAAACCAATTAAAGTTGGTTCATAGAGAAATTCAAAATATTTTAATGATATTATACTATAAGTGTCGGAGCCTCCCGTAATTGATGAAAGAATGAAAATATTGACATATCTGTACGACGCTCCTGACGACAGATTTGCACATAGATTCATGTTACCCCGACAAGATTCTGAAATAGGGTCGAAACACTGTACATCATCACGGATATAGAACGTTAAGAAGTTGTTGCGAAGATCACTCCAGCACTTAAATCGAACTTTTTCATTTTAATGAAAAACGCAATGCATTATGGTGGAGTGGTAACCTTCCTCAGCAAAAGATAATGTCTGCCGTAAATCGAGCAGTTTGTATACAAGTCTTTTGGACAGATTTAGGCAATATATCCTCATTCCGTGGTGGAACTTCATACATTGTACAGGGATAACAGGTCCTCATTGCGGTAATCATTATCTTTTCCTGTTTTTGGAAATTGAACTTGTTGTTGAGTGGCTCTTTGGAAACAAAAATTTTTTATTAAACAATTTTCGAAACTCACACGTATGCTCACTCTTTGATTAGGATCAGTGCTTTTTTGCGATCAGTGCTAATTAAAATAGCTGTATTTTGTGTCAAAGCAAGTAGTACGCCATTCGTTCTCAAAGTACTTTGCAAAAAAGTTTATAACTGTTTATCTTTCTGCAACTGTCCTAATCGCAAACATAATCGTTTTCTACGAGTAAATGCATAAACATTTCTATCCTGCTGACAAAGTTATAAACTTGCTTTTAATTTTTTATCTTTTGGGTAAAATTCGCCACTCATGCCAAGGTAAACATCTGTAGTTAAAAAATATATTTTTGAATGGACCATAAAGATGGAAAGAAGGATATAAAGACATAGTCTTGAGTCAATAGTAAATACTGCATTGTATCATTAGTAAGAGGTATTCCTGACTTATAAAATAAAATGGAATCAAATGCTTTGTGACTTACTTAAATTGTTTTAGAACTTTAAAGTTTTTACCCAATTACCACAACAGTACAGTCTGTTCCACTCGATGGTGCTACATATCCTGAGTGAATTTCTGGTCTTTTTATAATGTTTTCAAAATAAATTGCTATGGGTTGAAGAAGAACTTCAAACAATTTAGTGCAGCATAATCCCGACTGAAAGATAACGTTTCTTTAGAGAAATGATAAGAAATGATGATTATATCTAACGAAAAAGTTTACTTCATAAATCATTTTACTTCTGCATCATATTTTAATCACATAAAATGTGTAATATACAACTGTATGTGTGTCCATATGTGTTGAATTTGATAATAGATGTACAAGGCTCTCAGTTTTACTGACAATAATTACCAACGTACAGCATGACTTTAATTTGATGAAACTAAGACATGTGAGCACTGGGTCAAAATTTCAATACCCAAATCCCTAGAAATTATTCGCCTTCCGTTGGAAAAAGCTACTAAATGAGGTATTTTTCCAGGTCCTCTAATCTTCATTGATAGACATTATTTACATTATTTACATACTTTCTATAACAAGCAAAGTATCATTATGAAATTAATTCAATTCAATCACAGCTGAATGTTTTAAATGACCTACTTCTGCAACACTACTACCGATAAAAAAATTTACTTTTTTAGTTTGGGATTAAATGTCCGAAAAAGAGTAGCCAAATAATACATTGTTGTCAATAAGATGGCAGAACTAAAAAATTTTCTTCTTCCATGTAAACATGGTCAAGATTTGAGAGATTCAATGGCACAACCTTATTCAAACTTTTATCAATTATTCCATTGGGTCTTAAACTATAATTAGTGCAACCTTGGAAATTTGTTGTCTCAATTGTATTATTCTTGAACTGTTCTTATTTTAGGATTAGTATAATTTAACTTTCTGATTATAAAAATATAAAACCAAGCAACATCACTTGGTAATTTCGCTTTGTCAGTGTAATTCCATTGCCTGAAAAAACAACACTTTTATAAAATAAATGTAGTTACATAAGAATTTTGCTGCATGTTAATTTTGCTGCATGAAGAGTGCATGTTAACAGCCGCATGCACTCTTTCAATCACATGAAGCATGCAAATAACACCGCACTGTCAAGTTACATTTGGGAGTTGAAGACCAAAAACGAATCCTATTACATCGAATGGTCAATCCTCAAGCATGCTAATCCATACAATAGCGGAGGAAATTCATGCAACTTGTGTACTACGGGAAAGCTGCTGATTTTAAATGCAGATAAACGCTTTTTATTGAACAAAAGACCAGAACTAATAACGAAGTGTAGGTATGCAGCAAAATTCTTATGTAAATAGATAATTTTATCCTTAAGTTTAATATTTTACGTAATATATTCTATATTTTATGCTAATTTCTTAACTGATTTGCTTATATATATATATCACTGTAAATAGTTTCAACTTTTAGTCTGAAGATCGCCTAGCAGCATGAAACTCGAGTCACAGTTTTTTATATTAAATATTAAATTTCCATTAGACGTATAATATATATATTCCGTCTGTAGTTAGATATCGCTCTATGGCCTTTTGGTTCATATTGAGCACTCTACAGGATGAGTCATGTCGCTAGCAAATTTGCGCACACTCGCTAGTCTCTTGTTAGAGCACTCTGGCATGGCTTAGATGTACCACATGTGTGGGACATTTGAGTTGCCTAAATAATATAGGCTTCTCCATCCTGCTCGTCAGCACTACACTGATGAGGCCCAGTAGGCCGAAACTGTTCCGTCTGTAGTTATATATATATATATATCGTATATATATATATATGTATATATACATATGAGTAGGCTCAGTCGTTGATATTGAAAAAAAAAAAAAATTTGATGTTCAGGTATGCCCCAGCCTTCCTTTTGGCTGTTCTATTCAAGAATTAGGCGATCTGTGTTTTTAGAATAGTTATATTTTATGTTAAAACCAAGTAGAGTGCTTTTCCTTCTCAAGAAGTAGTTTAGAAAAAAATTTAACACTTCATAACTTTTTATCTCTTTGAAACTTGCCTAATCGTACATATTGTTTTGTGAATGTACCAACACTTCTTTCCTACTGACAAAGTTATAAACTTTCTTTTAGCTGGTGATTTTTCAAGTAAAAATCGGAAGACATATCAAGGTAAACCTCCTTAATTAAAAATGTATGCTCGAATCGACCATAAAGATTCGAAGAAGGATGTAGTGACATAGTCAACTGACAATAATCAACACTGTATTGTTTCTTAGTAAAAGATATATCTGACTTATGAAATAACCGAATCAAATGCTTGATAACACATCTAATTTATATTACAACTCTTAAGTCCTAACGCAATTGCAAAAGCAGTACAGCGTGTTCCACTCAATGGTGGTATATATCCTGGGTGAATTTCTGATTTGTTTTATAGTTTTTATACAAATTGCTTTGATTTGAAGGAGAATTTCATAATTTTTGGAAAATCATAAGATGTGATGGTTATGTTTCCGAAAATAGTTTGTAACTACATTTATTTCATAAAAGTGTTGTTTTTTCAGGCAATGGAATTACACTGACAAAGCGAAATTACCAAGAGATGTTGCTTGGTTTTATATTTTTATAATCAGAAAGTTAAATTATACTAATCCTAAAATAAGAACAGTTCAAGAATAATACAATTGAGACAACAAATTTCCAAGGTTGCACTAATTATAGTTTAAGACCCAATGGAATAATTGATAAAAGTTTGAATAAGGTTGTGCCATTGAATCTCTCAAATCTTGACCATGTTTACATGGAAGAAGAAAATTTTTTAGTTCTGCCATCTTATTGACAACAATGTATTATTTGGCTACTCTTTTTCGGACATTTAATCCCAAACTAAAAAAGTAAATTTTTTTATCGGTAGTAGTGTTGCAGAAGTAGGTCATTTAAAACATTCAGCTGTGATTGAATTGAATTAATTTCATAATGATACTTTGCTTGTTATAGAAAGTATGTAAATAATGTAAATAATGTCTATCAATGAAGATTAGAGGACCTGGAAAAATACCTCATTTAGTAGCTTTTTCCAACGGAAGGCGAATAATTTCTAGGGATTTGGGTATTGAAATTTTGACCCAGTGCTCACATGTCTTAGTTTCATCAAATTAAAGTCATGCTGTACGTTGGTAATTATTGTCAGTAAAACTGAGAGCCTTGTACATCTATTATCAAATTCAACACATATGGACACACATACAGTTGTATATTACACATTTTATGTGATTAAAATATGATGCAGAAGTAAAATGATTTATGAAGTAAACTTTTTCGTTAGATATAATCATCATTTCTTATCATTTCTCTAAAGAAACGTTATCTTTCAGTCGGGATTATGCTGCACTAAATTGTTTGAAGTTCTTCTTCAACCCATAGCAATTTATTTTGAAAACATTATAAAAAGACCAGAAATTCACTCAGGATATGTAGCACCATCGAGTGGAACAGACTGTACTGTTGTGGTAATTGGGTAAAAACTTTAAAGTTCTAAAACAATTTAAGTAAGTCACAAAGCATTTGATTCCATTTTATTTTATAAGTCAGGAATACCTCTTACTAATGATACAATGCAGTATTTACTATTGACTCAAGACTATGTCTTTATATCCTTCTTTCCATCTTTATGGTCCATTCAAAAATATATTTTTTAACTACAGATGTTTACCTTGGCATGAGTGGCGAATTTTACCCAAAAGATAAAAAATTAAAAGCAAGTTTATAACTTTGTCAGCAGGATAGAAATGTTTATGCATTTACTCGTAGAAAACGATTATGTTTGCGATTAGGACAGTTGCAGAAAGATAAACAGTTATAAACTTTTTTGCAAAGTACTTTGAGAACGAATGGCGTACTACTTGCTTTGACACAAAATACAGCTATTTTAATAAGCACTGATCGCAAAAAAGCACTGATCCTAATCAAAGAGTGAGCATACGTGTGAGTTTCGAAAATTGTTTAATAAAAAATTTTTGTTTCCAAAGAGCCACTCAACAACAAGTTCAATTTCCAAAAACAGGAAAAGATAATGATTACCGCAATGAGGACCTGTTATCCCTGTACAATGTATGAAGTTCCACCACGGAATGAGGATATATTGCCTAAATCTGTCCAAAAGACTTGTATACAAACTGCTCGATTTACGGCAGACATTATCTTTTGCTGAGGAAGGTTACCACTCCACCATAATGCATTGCGTTTTTCATTAAAATGAAAAAGTTCGATTTAAGTGCTGGAGTGATCTTCGCAACAACTTCTTAACGTTCTATATCCGTGATGATGTACAGTGTTTCGACCCTATTTCAGAATCTTGTCGGGGTAACATGAATCTATGTGCAAATCTGTCGTCAGGAGCGTCGTACAGATATGTCAATATTTTCATTCTTTCATCAATTACGGGAGGCTCCGACACTTATAGTATAATATCATTAAAATATTTTGAATTTCTCTATGAACCAACTTTAATTGGTTTTTTAATAGTCTCGCCTTCTAAGATTAAAGAAAAATCCTCTTTCGTTTCCAGGAAAAATCCTTTTAAAGAAATTATGTTGTTCAAGAGTTTGATTAAACTTACCTACACTGGGCATTATTGGGTCATCAGGGGTTGGGTAGCTAGGGCAAAATGTATATGCAATTAATATCTCCAAATTACATTAGGTATAGGTAAAGAAATATTTACAGGATTATGGTATGTTAAGT
The DNA here is from genome assembly GCA_030142905.1 of Heliopora coerulea. NCBI lineage: Eukaryota > Metazoa > Cnidaria > Anthozoa > Scleralcyonacea > Helioporidae > Heliopora > Heliopora coerulea. Next base: position 361,510 of record JASJOG010000122.1, on the reverse strand, counting down.
TTAGGTATATTTTACCATTCTGATTTCATGACAAGAAATTCTGTCGTTATTATGACGTCCTCTGTTTTTATAGCCTCGAGTATTTTCAAATCTTTATTTATTTATTTATTTTTTCAGGATTGTTTCTTTCTTTTGTTTTAATAAGGAGAAATTATCGTGTCAGTAAATTTGTTCCCCTTCATCGAGGCACGGTTTTCTTTCTTAATTTTACCAATGTGATAAAATAAAAATGTTTAATTGAATTACCTATTTCAATAGTCTGTTTTCATGAAATAAAAATTTCAAAACATCGTGAAATTAGCATAAAATGACGCCCATTGTCTCTATTTTCGTGTGGCACTACTATAGTAATTGGATCATCTCCGTAACTAAAATATTTACATTCCATTCAATAGTTGCCTAACAACTACATATTACTTAAAATAAGGCGTTCTTGAGGTTTTGTGAGATTTTAAAGGCAAATAACGGAAGCTTTTAAAAAACCGCTCAATCGAAATTTTTACTATGTATTTTAAATTATTTTTTTCCCTATTTTTTGAACCCATGATGCCAACAATTTTTTGCAAAAGTCCCTTAAATTACAGCTCGATGGCTTTAATGCTTTCTTAGATACAAATATTTAAACTTGGGTTGTGCACTTTCTTCCCCCAGGTCAAAATAAGGTTGATCACCAAACTAAAACTCATGAACTTATTATGATCTGAAATGTCTTTTAAATCTGATCTCTAGCCTAAAGACAATTACATTTCAACTTTTGTCCTGTCTATCACAAAAGTGTATGCTAGATCTAATAAAACAAAAACAGTTTTTTAGAATGTGGGGAGGTGTGTGAAAGTCCAACTTAATTTTTTCCAGTTTTTCTTAAATATAATGACTAAGTTAAACATTAATCAAACACAATCTCTTTAAATTTGTAAAGCCTTTTTGGCACTGGGCAAAAGCCGTCGAAATCTAGTAAGATGTCATTGATCCCAAGTTTGGATCAAATTTAAAAATTATGCAATTTATTTCATTGCAAAAAAGCCAAACTCACTAAGTCAGTTAAGACCCCAAACTCTATGATTCTTTAGCAAGATGATAAAGAAACAAAAATTTAGAAGTTTAGCTAAACTTACAATTCTGGTGGGCAGATGTCTTCCGTAAACTACGGAAAAATTACTATAGAATACCTAAACGGCAATGGGTTACCTATAATAGACGAATTGGCATTTATCGACGCCATGTTTCATAGGGACAAAGATGTTGAGGCGAGTGCGACAAACCTTATGTGTTTCTCTTGTTTTCAAGCACAATTGATGATAATTATCCTTATACTTATAAAAATTTTGGAAGTGCCGTTGAATTAATTTGGTTGCGAGTCTGCATATGTTGGGTAAAAAAATGTCGTTGATGACTTGTCACTGTGGAAACGGCCAAAGATATAAAGATTTTGTTGTTAATAGATTGCTTGTCACGGAAATGACATAATAATGTTGGCCTTTAGAAAAAACCTTATTGGAACTCTGGAAAAAAAGTGTTGCTGAAAGTCGAGAAGAGTTCGAACTAGGGCTTTAAATGATGATATGCTCAAATTATTTAATCGATGGTAAACGGACTAAGGAGAACCCAGTGTTCATATTCAGCTTGGAACAATACACGCCATCGCGTAACAAGTGAAAGAAACTAGATTACGCGTCAACAGAAAGCCCCTCGAGTTAGCTTCTGCCATCAACGACAACCACCACAGCTTCTGAATATGAGAAAGTAGACCTATTGCGAACTCAACCATTCACCCGTCATTTTAATTCTACCAGATCACTTGAGAATCTGTCGTCCGATTTTACATTCGGCTGCCAAATACGGGCATCTTTCAGCTTCTGTTCGTGTAGCTTCAGGTGAAGGCTGAGCATAAAAATGTTGGTGAGGAGAAAAGAAAGCTACAGAATCTCAAATGCACGAATGAGTCGGAACGCCTCACACGAATGTGCCAACAGCTTTAGCAACCCCTTTGGTTATCTTTTCACCTTGATAGAGCCCTCGAAGTGACAGGAAATCCTTAAATAAGAAAAGAACATTCCAAAGAATTCATCATACATGTGTCGCTTTCTGCGGCTTTGCGTATATTTTTGTAACCAAAGAGCGATGGAAAAGTCAGATAATCGTTGATATATCATTTCATTTTGAAATTAGGTCCGTACAACGAGAAAATTCGTCTTTTTGAACATTGCAAACGGCTGAAAAACTTAGGAAAATGTTTGGTTTATCAAGGAATTATAAAAGCACGCATTCGCCAAGCTCTTTGCCCCTTTTACAAAATGACGCCAATAACTGCGAGCTTGCCTATTCATGTACAAAGATCCAACAAACGTTTGCTTTCTTTTCGATAAGAAACCTTATCTAGAGTATTTTCATGGTTTTGCGAGGTCGGCTTGTCTTCGAACTCTGTGATACGTCGTTTATTATTCCTTTTCTTTTTTCTGTTTTTGCATTATTATTTTCAACTGCTGCTTTCCTTCTTTCATTTACATGTATTCATACGTGTAGTCTTAATTATCAATAGTTTAAACAAATCGAATTGAAAGATTTAGCAAGTCAATTAGTATTTCACGAAAAAAAATTAGTGAAAGATCATGCATACTAGTTCTACTGACTTTTAATTCCACAGTGTTTTGAGCATTATCAAACCCATCCTCAATTTTCATAATTTAACTTTCTATGCTTATTTGAAATAAATTCTGGCCTATCGCTTGGTCAATTCACTTTGACTCAAGGTTTAACGTGAAAGAGTTATAATCCTGGGCTGTGGTGTATCTGTAGGTACATAAATAAGCCGAATTTTGCCTGTTGGCTTTTGTCTGGGCTGAGATTTCTAACTGAAAAATTTAAGCATACTTACTTCGTTATGCAGCCATTCTTATTGTGCATATTAAGATCTTTTTATTGAATGTCAAACTGAGTCTGATATATTAATTTTTATACGTTTTCCTAAAGGAATGCACCAGGCGGAAATGTTGCTTTCAATAAAACAATGAAGACAATAGACGATGCTAGTGAGGCGATAATCGACGACAATGAAAAGATGCCTTGCCGTGAAGATCAGCCATTACGTTCAGCTTTGGCTGCAAAAGGTTGGACAGCAGACACGGGTTTGAAACGTGCTATTGAATGGATGCTGTATGATTTTGAATATGCTTCAAAAACTGACATGATATCGACACGTCATTACTCCGGATTTCCTGAGAAAAATATGTTCATTACTGACAGCAAAGGCTATGCTACTGTGGTGAACTATTTGGCGACAAGTTTTGCTACAAAGATTCTCACTGGAAAAGTTGTGGAAGAAATTAAACATAACCTGAATGGTGTAGAAGTCAAAACAAATGATGATCATGTTTATAAAGCAAATTACTCACTATGCACTTTTAGTACTGGTGTGCTTGCAACAGATCTTGTGAAGTTTATTCCCGAACTGCCGTCGTGGAAGAAGGAAGCAATACACAGATTACCTCTAACTAACTACACACATGTTTTGGTAAAATTTCCATATGCATTTTGGGAGGATAAAGAATTTTTGCTCAATGCAGCGAACGTTAGTGGAGAATATCCAATTATCTATAATTTAAACAGGAAAGGCTTTCATCCAGGTTCCAATGTTTTACTCTTTACAGCAGTGGACGATGATTCCCTTCGTGTTGAAAACCAGCCTGAAAACGTTACCGTTGAGGAGGTTATGATGGTACTGCAAAAAATGTACCCGAAAAGTAATATTTCGCGTCCTACAGGTACGGAGAAAATTTCACGATTTTTTCTTCTTTTTATATCTAATACTAGGATCAACCTCGTAGATTTGGCCAGGCACTACAGTTAATTTGGAAATTGTTGGTTAAACTCCCCTAACCATAACTTTAAATTTAAACTTAAAATCCATCATTACACGAAGAACAAACCTTACTCTAAAAGATCAGTGGCCTGTCTCCGTTTGCTAAATTGCATTCTAGTCTGATGTTTAAACGTCTGTACGATATTGGGAATATTTCAAATTACGATTATGGAAGTTTACTCCCTAGAGAATATTTGTGTTCAACTTGGAATTTAAGACAAGGAATTTAATATAGACAAGGTCGTTCCTTGGTTGAGATTATTGTTTATGTACGATCTTTTAATGCATTAAATCTTGTCGTTTGGAGTTATAAAATTCTTCAATACAGTGTTAATATCGATAGTTTCTGCAAGACGAAACAAGAACGATTAAGTTTTTTAAATATTTGAGATCAAAGATACACCAGTGCTATTAAAATCACCATGCCAATTTTACCCCCGATGAAGGTTGAAGTAAAAAACTGAATGTTGAGATTAATTTCTAATGTGAAACATCGGTTTTTCAACCAGAGTAACTTATCTTGTTTTTAAATCCTAACTACTTTGTTACCAGGACACATTTGACTACATTGTTGATGTTGTGAGGGGCAAACGGTAATGCGAAAATTGACGACCAGAGTCCCCTGTGGGGTGCTGGTGGCACAGTGGTTGTGCACGTGTCTCTTACTACAGTGACTAAGGTTCGATTCCGCATCCGTTCGGTTATCTGACATAAATTACTTTGGTCACATGCGAGAAAAGTGTTGCCTAGTGTTGTCCAATTTGTCTCTACCAAGCATCACAAGTTTTCTCCGGGTACTCCGGTTTCCACCTGTAGTTACACGGGACCCATGAGGAGTGGCCCTTACTGGACCTCTAGGGAGAACAGCGTATGTAGCTGATAGGGTTATCCGATATTAATAAAGTAACTTTACCTTTACATGTACCTTATGATATGTTTTTTTGCCCTAATTGGGTTTGTGTTCTTATCATTATTTTTGATTGCTGAAATTTCTATAGGAATTACAATATAAGTGCCGAGAGTAATTTTAAAGTTCCCTAAAATTTGTTTTTGTAATTTTAATTGCTCCCGACATATGTGCTCATGTGTTAAAAATCACATGCGCTTATGCAAATGAGAATGTTGCATGTGCCTGTGCATAAAACGTTGAGTAACGACGAACCTGTCTTGAGAACTGATGAGCTATGATACACCCAAATGTACGTCAACAGATTGAACACACAGACAAACACACACACACACACATATATATATATATATACATATATATACATACATATATATATTTATACATATATATATATATACATATATATATACATATATATATATACATATATATATACATATATATATACATATATATATACATATATATATACATATATATAACAACACAAGATTTGGTTACTTCATAAGAACTTTTATTCACTACAGATCTGTTTCGTATGACAAGTCCGAAGCTTGCCACACTCATCAGGTGAATGCTGTGTTTGGCGTGTAAACTTGAGATCTGTCGTTAGTTTGTGACGTCAAGTTGTTTGTGTGTAGTATTTGGTTCGTGTTACAGGTAGAGGCAGTGACAATTATCTATTACAAAGCAAGTGTTTCTTGCGGTGCCTGCAAGTAGATATGAGTTCATTCCTTTTGTTGAGTGAACTTAGTTCCGGATGGCAGATGATGAGAAATTTTTCGTAGATGCATAAGTTGCAGCGTTTAGTCCTGTTTGAATAGGGATGACATTTCTTCATAATTTTCCATTCTATTGAATAACGCGCGTTCGATTCCTTCAGCGACCAAACATGTTTGCTAAGCTCTGTGGCGTTTTTAGATTTTTTGTTTCGAAATGAGCTGGTGTGGTTCCGATATCGTGTTTTAAACGTTCCTTCTGTTAAGCCGACGTAGGTCTCTTTCGTGTTGTTGTCCTCATTCGTTACGGTGGCCTGGTACACAGTCCCTTTGGTTTGGCATTTCCCTTTTAGTGGGCAATCATTTTTTATGCGGCAGTTGCATTCGTTTTTCGGGGACGTGTGATCAGCAGTTTCTTTGGTTTTGTTTAGCACTGATTTGTTGTGCAACGAAATGATGTTGGCTACGTTGGGCATACAACTATAACTAAGTTTCAGTGTGTTTCTATTGCAAATTTTGTGTAAAGGATGGCCTTTTGGGAAGCACTCGTCGATAGCTTTCAGAAACTTACGGCCGATGTTGGTTGCGACATTGGCACTGTATGGCGGATTAAACCAAATGACGTTTCTTTTCCTTGTTCGCAACGAACAAGGAAAAGAAACGTCATTTGGTTTAATCCGCCATACAGTGCCAATGTCGCAACCAACATCGGCCGTAAGTTTCTGAAAGCTATCGACGAGTGCTTCCCAAAAGGCCATCCTTTACACAAAATTTGCAATAGAAACACACTGAAACTTAGTTATAGTTGTATGCCCAACGTAGCCAACATCATTTCGTTGCACAACAAATCAGTGCTAAACAAAACCAAAGAAACTGCTGATCACACGTCCCCGAAAAACGAATGCAACTGCCGCATAAAAAATGATTGCCCACTAAAAGGGAAATGCCAAACCAAAGGGACTGTGTACCAGGCCACCGTAACGAATGAGGACAACAACACGAAAGAGACCTACGTCGGCTTAACAGAAGGAACGTTTAAAACACGATATCGGAACCACACCAGCTCATTTCGAAACAAAAAATCTAAAAACGCCACAGAGCTTAGCAAACATGTTTGGTCGCTGAAGGAATCGAACGCGCGTTATTCAATAGAATGGAAAATTATGAAGAAATGTCATCCCTATTCAAACAGGACTAAACGCTGCAACTTATGCATCTACGAAAAATTTCTCATCATCTGCCATCCGGAACTAAGTTCACTCAACAAAAGGAATGAACTCATATCTACTTGCAGGCACCGCAAGAAACACTTGCTTTGTAATAGATAATTGTCACTGCCTCTACCTGTAACACGAACCAAATACTACACACAAACAACTTGACGTCACAAACTAACGACAGATCTCAAGTTTACACGCCAAACACAGCATTCACCTGATGAGTGTGGCAAGCTTCGGACTTGTCATACGAAACAGATCTGTAGTGAATAAAAGTTCTTATGAAGTAACCAAATCTTGTGTTGTGATTATTCCGCTCTACCTCGGTATAGAGCACTCTGCACCATATGATTTTGTTATTGATACTTGTTATCAACACATATATCTATATACATATATATATACATATATATATACATATATATATACATATATATATACATATATATATAGCAAATTGCAAAAATTCTGGCATAAAACATATCAACATATAAACATATCAAGACCATTGTATCTCCATTTTATTCTCACTTCAACGATCAGTAAAGATATGCTAAGTGTTTTTTGGTGCATTCTTTGGCCAGTCTAATGTATTAAGATTGATTGAAGTTTTTATAATTGAAGATTTACCTACACTTCCTTTTTTTCGGATATGTTTAGGTTTGTCAAAATTTATGCAATTTGCTATATATATATATATATATATATATATATATATATACATACATAGTGAGATTTCGCTTAAAAGTTTGTCGTTGCTACTCGGAGTTTCACGCGGATGCAATCTTCAGGCAACTGAAACAGCGTCAATTCATTGTCTCCTTTTTCTCTGTTCATTGACGTCATGGTTTGCGCGAGTTGGATGACTCATCGCTATTGTCCTCGTGTGGCTTGTCCTTGAGATGAGAAATCTGTTCCGGTGTCTGCATTTTGAGACGATCTCTGATCTTTTGTTGAGAAGGTTTTTTAGGCGTGCTTCCATGATGCAAAGTTTTTCCTCTAGGCAAAGGTTACATCTTTTTGCTCCGCTTGTGTAGGCGGTGGCCCTTTTCACGATCGTCCATTTTATGCCGAAAGATTGGTTTTTCGATTTTAGATCCCATATGTATTTTGATAGTTCAGTTTCATTGGAGTACATTCTGTCTTCGAAAGATTTGATATGGTTCCTGTATCGCTCTTTAAAACTGTTTGCTGTCATTCCTATGTACTGTTTTGTTTCTCTGGTGTCTGTCGTGGTTACGTCGGCTGTATAGACAATGTTGTTAGTTAAGCAGTTACCTTGGAGCGGGCACTGTTCTTTTCTTCTGCAGTTGCAATTATCTGTTCTATGAAGCTTTCTATTTTCATTTTTATTTAGGATTCCGGAGTTATGTTGGATGATCATAGTCTTCATGTTGTCCATGCAGCTGTAGCTTATTTTGACTGACTTCCGGTTGAAGATTTTGTGCAGATTGCATGATTCAGGGAAATGTTTGTCAAATAGTTTTAGAAAGTTATGGCCAATTTTTGATTTGATGTTCTTACTATATGGTGGGTAGAATCATATGATGTTTCTGCGTCTACGTTTTTGGGACGATGTAGATTTGGGCGTCTTGTCGTTGTCGGAGATATATTGAAGTTTGATGTTGAAGTCTCTACGTCTTAGTGCGTCTTCGTATATAGGTGCTGCAGAGTCGAAGGTTGATTAGTTTGATGATAATTGTGAAAGACGAGAATTGATGGAGGCTGGGAGATGTTTGATTATTGATGGGAGATGGTCGGAGTGGCTGCTGATGTACAGTGGGTTGTCGTTTGGTTTTCTGTGAGGTCGGTAGTCACCATTCATCAGGTTGAACGTGATATCGAGGAAGTTTACACCCTTCAGATTAGTTTGAGCTGTGATTCTTAGGTCACGTTGGTCGAACATCTAGATTAGCTCTTTCCTTGTTTTATCAGCTGACCGACCGGTGATGTTCTTTAGAACTGCAATCTTTCGGCATAAAATGGACGATCGTGAAAAGGGCCACCGCCTACACAAGCGGAGCAAAAAGATGTAACCTTTGCCTAGAGGAAAAACTTTATATCATGGAAGCACGCCTAAAAAACCTTCTCAACAAAAGATCAGAGATCATCTCAAAATGCAGACACCGGAACAGATTTCTTATCTCAAAGACAAGCCACACGAGGACAATAGCGATGAGTCATCCAACTCGCGCAAACCATGACGTCAATGAACAGAGAAAAAGGAGACAATGAATTGACGCTGTTTCAGTTGCCTGAAGATTGCATCCGCGTGAAAATCCGAGTTGCAACCACAAACTCTTAAGCGAAATTTCACTACATTTAAGCCCTGCCCCACATGGTATCGAGCACTCTAGGATTCATCGTAAACATTATCATCTCAGTTATATATATATATATATATACATACATTTGTATATATACATAAACAATCTAATATAAGTTCTACATCAATTTTTTATTATTTTCTACGTTGCGGAGCCTGCCTCTTTATCAAGAATTAACATGATAGCAGGTAGAACTAATTTCTATACAAAAATGATTTCTAATTAACATATATCTTTACAAAATATTAAAGAATACAAAATGTAAATTAAAAGTCCTGAAGACTTAGCCTACATGGTAAAAATGTATTTAATTCATATACCCAAAAACTCTTTCTCGCCATGGGATCCCTTGTATCCGTCTTATCGATAATTTTCACAACCAAATCACTCAAACCCTCTGCCCATCCTCAAACAAATGTGAATACAAGTGCTCCCCTGGGATATTTCGTTGTCCTTTACCATATCTGTTAAGACTACTCTTGTGGTTATTAAAGCGTATCCTAAATATATTGATTGTGCTAACAACATATTGTCTACCACACTTTTTACACTTAATGAGAAAAACAACCCCATTGGAATCACAATCAAATTAATAATCAATCACATACCCGATATTCCCCAAACTATTCATAAAACTGTCCCCATCTCCCACAAAATTTCGAATTTGACATCTTATCTTACCGCACTTAATCATACCCCTTTATTAGACCACCTATTCTCAGCTTTACTTTTTACTAACTCATCCTTTAAATTCTTTGGTCTTCGAAAACTTACCCGAGGTGGTTCGGTAAAGGTTTACCTCAAGTCATCCGAAGCATGCAAGATATTGCATGCTTCGGATGACATGTACGATTAGATAAGATGTCAAATTTGTAATTTTGTGGAAGGGACAGTTTTATGGATAGTTTGAGGAATAGAAAGTATGTGATTAATTATGAATCTGATTGTGATTCCAATGGGGTTGTTTATCTCATTAAGTGTATAAGGTGTGGTAGACAATACGTTAATAGCACAATCAATGCGTTTTGATACGCTTTGATAACCACAAGAGTAGTCTTAACAGATATGGTAGAGGACAACAAAATATCCCAGGGGAGCTCTTGTATTCACATTTTTATGAAGATGAGCATGAGGGTTTAAGTGATTTGGTTGCGAAAATTATTGATAAGACGGATACAAGGGATCCCACGACGAGAGAATGTTTTTGGTTATATAAATTAAACACATTTTTACCATATGGGCTAAGCCTTCGGGGTTTTTAATTTAGATTTTGTATTCTTTAATATTTTGTAAAGGCATATGTTAATTAGAAATCATTTCAGTATATATGTTAGTTCTACCTGCCATCGTGTTAATTCTTGATAAAGGGGCAGGCCCCGAAACGTAGAAAGTAATAAAAAATTGATGTAAAACTTATATTAGATGGTTTATTTTGAATTAAGAGACGTTCTCTGACCAGAAAGTTTTTTATTATGCCGAGCTTTCGGCCACTTGACTATGGTCTTCGACAGGTACTCATTTAAATCCTGAGCTTTGTCCTTTCTAATAACTATTTCGTCTTCGAAGGAGAGACTTACAAACAAGAACACAGATGTGCTATGGGGAGTCCGGTAAGCCCAGTTGTTGCAAATCGCTGTATGGAAAACCTAGAAGAAAAGGCCATTAACACAACCCCTGTACGACCAAAAATGTGGAAGCGCTTCGTAGATGACAGTTTTTCCATCATCAAAAAGAATGCTGTTTCGGCGTTCCACAATACGCTCAACTCAATCGACCCAAACATACACTTTACCATTGAACGTGAAAACAATGACAAGTTTACATTCCTTGACACGACGAAACAAAAAACTTTACTTTGACGTTTATAGGAAACCAACACACACTTACAGATACCTGGACTACAATTCCCATCAAGTAGGTAAACACAAAATTAGCACTGCTAGGAGATTAATACACAAAGCTCTAACATTTCCGAATACAGAAGAAGGAAAAACTAACGAACTCAAACATGTGACTGGCGCCTTACGGGGAAACGGTTAGCCACTGACAACCCTCAAAAACATTATCAAGGACACGCAATCAGCCCACACCATTCCATCACCTGAACAACTGGAAAAGTACCTGTCGAAGAACACAGTCTAGTGGTCGAAAGCTCGTCATAATAAAAAAACTTTCTGGTCAGAGAACATCCCTTCATTCAAAATTATGCACACGTTAACCCCTCCTTTGTCAAAGCAAAAATATTTGAAAACAGTCGAAGGGCAAATCACTTTCATAATATGGTATGACTAAAATGTACCAGTAAAATATGAAACAAAAGTGGTATAAAGAATAAGCACTAGGTCTTAAAACGTTTTTACTCCCAGTCTAAATGAGAGGATATTTTTTTAACAACTTTTACAATAGTCATTCACTTATTTACGAACTCTTAACTCTAGCAACCTTTGAAAATTTCCCGACAGCAGTTCGGTATTAGAGAAAACTAAAATAATCGACCAATTTCTCTACTGCCAATTTTGTCAAAAGTCTGTGAAAGAATCGCACTGAATCAGTTTACATCGTACCAGACTCAAAATAAATACTTGTGATCAACCAGAGTGGAAACAAACAGTGGCATTCTACTGAAACGTCATTGATGTCATCCACTGATAGCATTTTACGAGCGATTGATAAAAGAAGACTCACAGCGGTCGTGTAATTGGATATGAGCAAGGCCTTCGATAGCATTAACCATAATATTTTACTTAACAAACTTAAGAACGTCGGTCTTTCAGAATTGGCAATACTGTGGTTTCGTAGCTATCTTTCCCAAAAATATCAAGTAGTTCGTATCAACTCTACGCTTTCAGATATCTTACCGGTTGATTGCGGCGTACCCCAAGGCAGTTTGCTTGGGGTTTTATTATTTAATATCTATGTAAACGACCTACCAGCAGTTTGCGAGAGATGCTCCGCTGCATACTATGTAGAGAACACCAAGTTACTTCTCTCTTTTGCAGTAGGAGACTCCGATAAAGCTGCGGAAAGTAATAATGCTGATTTACAAAAGATTCGGAATTGGTGTTTCAATAACTATCTTCTATTGAACCCAGATAAGACAAAGTTAATGGTGTTCGGCAGTCGCCAAATGATCCACAAGCTACCTGAATTGAAACTTTGCCACCTAGGAAAAGAACTTTTACATCTGAGTCGGTTAATGATCTTGGTGTAACATTTGATTCGTACTTATCTTTCGACTATCACATTTCATTGATGGTGGCTTCCTGCTTCTCCAAACTATCGCAAATTAATCCAGTCAAACTTGCATTCAGCCCAGCCCGTTTAGTAATTATAATACACGAGCTGGTTTTCAGTAGATTGCATTATTGCTCCTTTGTATGCTCTAATACCTCAGCCAGTAATATACATAAGTTAAAACTTGTACAAAATTAAGAAGATCGTATAATTAGTATCGTAAGAAAATTTGATCATATTACACCAATGCTAAAGAGCTTGGGCTTTTAATATAATTATCATATTTTTATTTGTACTTGTTCACTGAAAAAGCGCCCAACGGGAGTGTACCATAAATTACTCAAAACTGAAATTCAAAACTAAGACGTAAAATACTTTACGAATATAATGGATGAGAATTTTTCACATGTAAAAGATCATGCAAATTTGTTTCCCCACTGACATTTTTCCAAGTAACAGTCAACAGGAGTTTTAAAGCTTGGCATGACGATAAATTCATTAAAAATACACAACAGTTCACTGTAACGTCATGGTGTTTACTACAAACTTTTGCTAGATTTTATGTTCAAAACCAAAGCTCACCAAAATTTAACAATAAACATGACGTTATGGCAAACGTCAGTGTCTCCTTTATCAACACAATGAAGGTGCTTAGACACCGCACTTCTTAATAGTGCACTTTAATTTAAGAAGTCACTAAACCGGCTTTCATATTAAGTAAGAAAAAGTAACATTTGTTACACACATTGATCTTATAAGATTTACACACACGGATTTTCTGTACCAATAATTATGAAGCCTTAACAAGAAATATGTCATTAAAGTTACCAATCAATGTGCAATAAAGGCGATAAAATATCTGTAACCACAATGTTAATAGAACTTGCCAGTTGCCTTTGAAGAAAATGGTCCGCGGCAGGGGTGTCGATTTTTCCTCCACGATTTTTCTCCACTGCGTAATTTAAAAAAGAATTCTATGTTCAATTCTTAAATATTCTGTTTGGTAAAACAAATGACAAAATAAGGACGAAAAGACCAACCTGCATGGATATAGCTGTATATGTACTAACTTTAAATCCGGATCTTAAAATCTGTAAAAAATTGATATATTAAGCAACATGAGAACAAATATTAGTTACAATTCAGTTGAACAATCTTCAAGTGCACTCATGCGGAATTCCCATCATAATAGAAAGAAAAGACTTTCCACTTAGTCATCAAAATATCTATAAGAACGTTGTCAAATCAATATTCTCATATATCTTGTATGTTTTGATGCTTTTAGAGGTCTTTGTCAGCAAATGGAGCAACAATCCATATGTCAAAGGTTCCTACAGCAATGCGGTAGTTGGAAGTACGTTGGCTGATTTTCATAATTTAGAGGGTCGTGTTGACAGATTGTTTTTTGCTGGTGAAGCATGTGACGAAGAATACTGGGGTTATTTACAAGGAGCATATCAAACGGGCTTAAGGCAGGCAAAATCGATTGTGAATTGTATGCGTGGTGAAGAGTGTGTAAATTATCAACCTGAAAAGGCAGAGGTTTGCTCAGCGAGCTCCACTATACGTTTATTGGGAAAAATAGATTTAAACGTGATTTGTTTTTTACTGCTCGTTTTATTCTGGTACTGTTAATAAGGGTTACGCCTACGTCTTGGCCATTTATATCTCTGTTTTGGTGTCTCAATGATTAAAGAAGCTAGAACTTGTTGCATGATATTTCTATAAATCGTGAATATTAAAGTTAAACTTTTTCTGAATACAGTTTTCTTCACATATTCTTTGTCGGGACATACTTATTGAATTGATGTATTTGACTGGAAGCACTACTGGGAACTTCCCTGAAAGATTTGAATAAAAAAAGGATATGAGAATAATTATGGCTTATTATCTATAATTCATCAATTAGTAATTTCTAAACGCTTGAGCTGGAGTTAAATGTGGATTTCCACTTGATACAAAATGTCATGTGCGCGACTTTATCAATTTGTCTTTGGAGCATTAAATTGCAACCAAGCAGAAAATTACGAGTTTTAATAATACAAGACGATGGTTGCGCGCGACATTTTGCCCCAAGTGGAAGTCCACCTCAAGAATGATTATTTTACTTCTGTTCATTTTTCTCGTAAATTTATAGAAATTCCTTTCAAAATACACTTAAGGGTTTAAAGTACAAAAAATTATTATTCCGTCACGTGGTCAGTGCTAAAATGTGCAAAGGCAAAAAAACAGCAGCAGCAATATTTGCAGCACATGCACCACTTGAAAGTTTGTGTTCGAAAAGGAAACAAACGCTTTTTATTAAATCAGTTATTTTGAGTTCATATCAAAATGCAGGCAAGAAAACAACTTTCATTCGAATTTGAGATTTTTAACTAATTAAACCCCCTTGTATAAAAGGCAACTATTAGTCTGAAGATGGCTGACGAATGTGAAACTCGTGTAACAAGATTTTATTGTATCTTATTCATTTTGTTAAAGAAAACATTGCCTTTGCTCCAGTTCCGGGTTGAGCTCGTTTTTTTGATCCTGGTTATCATTTAACACTCGTTATACATACATACATACATACATACATACATGTATATGGCCAGAAAACCTACATTCATCGAGCCTATGGCAAGAAAACCTGCATTCATATCTCTAAAGGACCACAAGGAAAATTTCGAGAACCACCCAAAATGCCGCCTGATCAATCCAGCCAAATCTGAATTAGTTAAGGTAAGCAAAGCAATCCTCGACCGAATAAACACTGACACCCAAGCTTGAACAGAAGTAAACCAATGGCAAAATTCATTTGCAGTTACAGAATGGTCCAACGGTATCGACAATAAACCATCACACACTTTTATTTCTTTCGATATAATGAGCTTCTATCCGTCTATCTCGGAAGATCTTCTAAATCAAGCGGTATCATAACCGAAACAACACACAAACATCACCGAGGAAGAAGAAGTAATAATCAAACACGCACGAAAGTCCCTCTTGTTTGACGGAGAGAAACCATGGATCAGACGAGAAAGGCAGAACATGTTTGACGTGACAATGGGTAGTAACGACGGGGCTGAAGTATGCGAGTTGATCGGTCTATACGTGCTTGAATCACTGTCAGAAATTTGATAAGAAGGACATCGGCCTTTATAGCGATGACGGTCTGATTCTATTAAAGAATGTTACCGCCAGGCTAGCAGAGAAAGCGAAGAAAGATCTAACTAGAGCCTTCCACACGTTTGGACTAAAGATCACCGCCACAGCTAACCGGAAAATTGTCAACTTTCTCGACATCACACTCAACCTCCAAGATCAAATATTCCAGCCCTACAGAGAACAGAACGACGATACCCTTTACATGATCAAGCTATCCAACCACCCACCATCCATAATCAAACAACTTCCAAAATCCATCAGGCAAAGATATCCAAATTATCCTCCGATCATGTCACCATCGTCAAAGTGGCCCCCATATACAACGCAGCTCTTATAAAAAGCGGGTTTGCCAACAACCTCGAATGCCCACCCAACGACAACCCTAACACTGCGGCCAATCAAAGACGGAAACAATCACGGAACATAACTTGGTTTAACCCACCCTACAGCCGAAATGTCAGAACCAACGTTCGACGAAGGTTTATAGCTCTCATCAACAAGCACTTCCCATCTTCAAACACCTGTCACAAAATCTTGAACAGAAACATTTTGAAAGTTACTGTTGTATGCAGAACATGAAAAGTGTTATAAATAGACACAACACCCGAATCCATACGGAACAACTGCAGACGACGGACGAAACCAACTGCAATTGCCGAAATAAAGACAAATGCCCGCTTTCAGGTAATTGCCTTGCATCTAATGTCATCTACCAAGCCGAGATGACAAAAACCGATGACAAGGACAAGAAATCTAGTAATAAAGATTATTGTCAAGCAAATAATTTTGAAGAAGCCCATATCTCAAATAAACATATCAGGATACTTTGAAAGATACTTTAATGAGGAACTAACGTTTCGTCACTTTACAAGCAACATCATCAGAGTGTCTATTTACATGAGAATTTTCGGCTTAAATAACCTACACGATTACAAAAACAGAGGTGAAAGAAGGAGAGAATGATGAATGAGGTGTAATAGCAGGGATTAAGGAACTTTTCTCCTCCACTTTAATCCCTGTTATGACACCTCATTCATCATTCTCTCCTTCTTTCACCTCTGTTTTTCTAATCGTGTAGGTTATTTAAGCCGAAAATTCTCATGTAAATAGACACTCTGATGATGTTGCTTGTAAAGTGACGAAACGTTAGTTCCTCATTAAAGTATCTTTCAAAGTATCCTGATATGTTTATTTGAGATATGGGCTTCTTCAAAATTATTTGCTGGGCAATAATCTTTATTACTAGACTTCGATTTCCGCCTGGTATCTCGATTGCCGAAATCCTAACCAAGGACAAGAAACTCTACATTGGTATGACAGCGCATCCATTCAAACACCGTTTTAGCAACCACATGGAGTCATTCCGCGACCCGAAATATGCAAAAGAGACAGTTCCCTCCACTTTTTATGGGACCAAAAGAACGAAGGGAAGGAATTCATAGTGAATTGGTCAGTCCTGAAACGAATTAAAGGGTACGAAAGTGGTGCGGCACGATGCAACCTCTGCCTGGAAGAAAAACTCTACATTATGAAAGCCGACAAGAAATACTTGTTAAACAAACTAACGGAGATGTTCTCGAAATGCCGACATCGCACCAAATTCTTCATAAAAAACTTCAAAGACGCTAACACCGGAATGTGAAAAAGGTACGTGGTGGTGAGGACACCGCACATTTCATTAAAATGACGTAACGCCACACATATAAAAGGAATAATTTAACAAACCTTTCTGTTGTCCGAAGATCGTCCTCTCAGTGGCGTGAAACTCTGAGTAACAACAGACAGTTTTAAGTTTATAAATTATAAACAGCTCTTCTATTCGAAGTATTGAGCACTCTAACAAAGGTCAACCTCTCACCACAGCTATCGAATATATATATATATATGTATATAAATGTAGCTGTTTGGTCTCTGAAGAGAAGAGTGCTCAATACAAAGGTGTAGAGCTTTAATAGTCTATTTAGTTATTATCGCGTAAGCGTGAAACACCGTGTAACGACAGTTGCTCAAAGCTATAACTATATAGACCATATATATATATATATATATATATATATATATATATATATATGTATACATATAGCATCAAATTTAAAAAAATCTTGTTGACTTTTATAACCTTTTTAAAAAACACATATAATATTTCGGGGCACAGTCCCTTCCTCAGATTAAGACCCCATTCACACGATACCGGTACGATTTCAAATCGTTACGGTTAGCATTACGGTTTCATGCTTTTTCATACCAGTGCCGTGTGAACGCAAGGCCTAACCGTAATAGTTTCGTGACGGTTTCATTTCGTACCGGTATCGTGTGAACGGGGTCTAACCTACTACCAACAGCGGGAGTCTTTATATATGTTTACAAAAGTCATTTGCATGTTACAAGTCTCTCACATTAAGTCCCGAAGGGACAAAGCTATTCATTTTTTCTACCCAAAAGCTTCCCCTTTTCGTAGGGTCTCTCTTATCCGTAACATCTATTATTTGGACGTCCAAATCCTCCAATCCCAAATGACCTTCTTCAAAAAAATTATATGAACATTTATATAAACATTTTTGTTTGATGTTGTCAATGGTCAGCCAAACTACTGATTGTATCTACTGATATAAAACAAGTCCAACATGCATCACAGAATTGACCGGCTAATATTAGTAAGACACCTAAAGGAAAGGTAACGTACAATCGTACATCTGTTGTAAATTGGCGTCAAAAAAAGACCCAATAATGACATTGTAAATACACTTAACTCCTAAAAGACAATCTACTGAAGATAGAATTTCCCACCACCAGAGTAACAGGCTAGCCTTTCGTCGCATATTGGTAGTGTCTACATAATTGATACTGAATTTTTATTAGCTCCGTTACTTCTTTGCCATTCGGAGTAATTCTTATACATTCCTTCGCTTCCCGTTGGTTTTCTTTTTAATATCAGTTTGCGCTTCTGCTCTGGAATCATCATGAACCGTCTTTAGGTCCTTTGTTATCAAGCGATACCTCATGTCTCAGTTATTTACATTACCCATCACACGAGAGTCAAACTACTGTTGCAAGGTTCTTCTTTGATTTCGTTCGTTCGATAATTCTTTCAGCAAACTTATTATTGTGTGGAGAACGATCATTTACCATTTACTTTTCTTTTTTTAAAATAAGATCGAGGTGGGTTTTCGACATTCGGTAAAATATACACAATATCACTCGTTCTAAATGAGTCCTCAATATGCTTTATTTCATTTAAATCTTCACTCAAAGTTTCTATATCTCTGGGAAGATTTCTTAGTTCGTGAGAAATTGGATTTGTCTCCATAACGTCTTCAACAGGCAGTTCCTCAATGCCTTCGACATGGCCCATCATAATGTAACTTGTGATGTCACTTTCATTCTGATCATGGCTTATGTTATTTAAATCAGAGGAATCAAAGCTTCTTTCATCTCGGCCAAGAAGAAGATAAAAGAGTTTTGGGGTTTTTTTTTTTGCTCACTCCCATTGAACTTTGAACAGAACTTAAAAGTTTAAAAATTAACTTTAGGTGAGACCATAGTATTATGTTTCGTATTTTCTGCCCAACTTAAACCGTGTTCTTCTAAAGGAAAGTTTTCAAAAGGTAGCATGACGAATTTTCCCAACCGCATTTTACTTCCAATTAAATAATTTAATGCCAACTTCTGATTTTTCCATTATAGTACTCAGGGTGTTTTAGTAGCAAATCAAGACCCCCACCACCACTCTACCGTTATTCGGAGGGGACTCTAAAGCTCATTTCGCCATCTTGCGAGATAGATAGATAGGAAAACAGGTAGAAAGACAAAGAGAAAGGTAGACTGATAGACGGATAGGTGAAGAGGTGGATACCTAAGCAGAGATAGAAAGAAATATCTATTTTGCCATAGTTTTTGTTTAAGTTAGAATACAAAATAGTTTAAGGATGTTTTGCCTCTTCCGAAAAGTTATAAGTTTCTTAAATACTCATAACAGTAAAGAGGATATAAGAGAAAGCAAATTCCGAAAACGAAGGCCATCTTTCAACTTAAGATTTAAGTTAACATAAAATGAAAACTGTGAAATGGTGATATTTCGATTTTATTACAAAATCATCTTCAGACCAAGTGAACTGAGTGAATTTTCGCAGGGGTTCGCTGAGAAGGCTGAAATTTGGTATGAATTTTGCACAGTATGTAGCCATGCCTAGAAAACTACAGATGTCCTTCACTGATACCTTTGCTGGAAAAGATTATGCCGAAAAATTTGACTTTGTTCTGATTAAATTGGCATTTTTCTTCGTTTAAGGTAAGACCGATTTCAGTAAAACGTTGACACACGGTATGAAGGGCATTATCATGATCTTCCTGGGATATTCCATAAACGCTGACATCATCGCTGATTAATAACACCGGGGATGTCATGAACATGATTATAAATCACGTTCAGCAATAATTCGCTGGCTGAGTTTGTGTCAAAATTTAGTCGCGTGTATCTGTGTAGCCATTTGTGTGTAACAAATGTAGTAATATATCGACTCTCTTTCACTAAAGATAGCTGATGATATCCGGAACATAGATCCAGCTTTGAAAAGACTTTAGCACCGTTCAATTCATGAATGAGATCGTCTATGGTCAGGCTTGGATGACGTTCTCTTTGAATTGCTCTGTTCGGCATTTTCATATCCACACATAAGCGAACGCTTCCATCATTTTTAGGAATGATGACGAGAGGTGAAATCAATGGTGTCCGTCCATCAACTTTCTCAATTATCTCTTCATTTTCCAGACGTTTGAGAGCTGCTGACACTTTTTTACGCAAATGGAACGTAACTCGCCTTCCAGGCTGAGCAAAAGGGGGAACTGCTTCGTTAATGTGTAGTTTTACTTCGAAATTCTTTAGTCTTCCAATCCCATTAAATAGAGCTGAAAATTTTTTATGTATCTCGTGTGCTGATGATAACTTTGCGTCGACTCGGTTGACGTTCAGTTTTATCAGACCTAAATCTATGGCAGTCTGATAACTCAGTAACAACCCGTAGTTACTTTTCACTACATGAGTAGTCTATATAATGGGGATTCTAGCACATTTTGGGATTTGACTAAATTTCCACATTTTCAAAATAGACAAAAATAGTCGGGGAAAACCCTTTTCCTTGTTTACGTAATTTTCAGCTGCTTCACTACAGTTTCGCTCGATCACTTCCGGCGACTTCTAGACTCTTCCAGGAATTTGTTAACGTTACCGGGAACTTCAACACATTTTAAAAACGGGTCAAAACTTTTAAAAGTGTCTTGGGGGAATAACCTAACACAGCAAGCTGATAAATTCCAAACATTCCATACATGCTCAATCTCCCTAACAACTAGCCTCACTCGATGTCAACAAAAAAACTATTTTCGGTTTGCTCAGTTGTTAGGGAGATTAGGCATGTATGGAATGTGGGGAAAACCCCTCAACGACAAGCGGGTAATTACCTTTTTTGTCAGAATTTTAAACAATAAGTCTATTTGCTAAACAGCTTCGCTGATAAAGTATTTTACGGTTTAAATCCAAATATATTCTCATAAGTGTCAATCATTTCATTCATGTAATGACCATATGCAAGTGTATCTATTTTGTTTTCAAGTATGTTTCGTTTGTCATCTTTATATGACAAAGCAATCTTTTCAACACTTTCTGTATACAACTCATGGTTTCTATGTCTTATCAAATTCATTTTTCTTATTTGTTCTTCTCCATCAAATAAACAATCTTTGTAATTTTGGAATGTTATTTCTTTTTTAATTACATTTTTCTTAACACCTTTACATTTTTTTTCTTCTTTTCCTTTGTTGTCTTCATCAGCTCCGCTGACCTTCGGGTTTCCACACATTTTGTAAGCATATAATTTTGCTCTCAAACCAACAAATTCTTCTATTTGTTTTCCACCACATTCATCTTTCATCATTCCAATAACCTTTTTGTTTAATCCAGTTTTTATTCCACTTTTATGATCTTTTAAGTAATTACTTGTATCAAACATTTTTTCTACATCTGGAGAAATATCTTTATAAAAATCTTCGGTTTTAATTTCATACATTAAACTATCTGTATCGGTAAATAATAATGATGCAGCTCCGCCGTATTTTTTCTTGATATAATTATAATGAAAATCATACATTAAAGTTTTTGATAAATCCAATATACTCATTCCTAAATATATTGGTTTATTCAACATAATTTTAGTCTTATATTTATGTATTGCAATTAAATTTTCAGAAAATATCGTTCTACTTTTAAAATTACTTTTTGAAAATAATTTTAATGCTTTTTCTTGTTTATTTACCAATTGTATATCAACTCTATTTCTTACATTTTCCATAGTTTTTCCAAATACAGAATTATTCATCAATTTGAAAAAGTCTTTTTCAAAATCATTTTTTGCATTTGTTCTTAAATTTGTATTCAAATCAATATATTGCTTCATGAAATCTTCTTCATAAAATTTAATTCCTTTGTGAATTCGAGTACAACGAAGTCCCAATTTTTCATACAATTTCAAGTTTTCACAATGTAAAACATATTTTTCTTTATTATTTAAATTTGGAATCAGTTTTTCAACTTGGCCAACCTTTAATCTTTCTGGTGCAAGAGGATACTCATTGTGTGAATCATGTAAATCTTCTGGATATTCTAAATCAACTTCTAAAATACAACCGGCCTTCGGGTCGTCTGCGATTTTTTCCCAATTATTTAACTCATTTTCATTCATCCATTTGAAATCTTTCACAGGTAATTTTTTACTCATTGCCCATCCATATAAATTATTTGCATCTAAATATGGAAGATAAACACTATCTTCTTTAGGGTTGTATCGAACTCCGTTCGCTTCGCTATCCATATATTTATTGTTTGCTTTTGCATATCTTTTTACAATAGTTGAAATCCCACTTCTTATTCCTTTTTCAATCATTAGATACATTTGCAGATCAGACAATAGGTCCAATTCAATCGGTTTACCGCCTGCGGATTTTGTAATTTTTAACATTGCATCCCAAGCTAATCCAGGTGAAGTAAAATACCAAGCAGGATCTAATTTATAATTTTGTTTACAAACTTTTCTAAAATTTTCAAATACATCAGCTAAAAGCATCACATCGGTTTTTAAATATAAATCATGATATTGCCTCATATTTTTAATATTAAATTTATTCCAAACATTTTGTGCGTGTTCATAATCTTCATCACTTATATTTTCATCATTTAATTTAGAATAAAAACATTCTTTATCAGGTAATTTTTCTTCTTTTAATTTTTGAATACTATCAAACCAATCATATGGAAAAACACCTTTTCTAGTTAATAATTCCTCTTTGGGGCTGAGGCCTCCGGTCTCAGTTTGTTCTTCATTTTTATAAAATTTCTTTAACATATTTAATTCATTTTTATCTAAATTATTAACTAAATTTGATAAACTAATTTGCATAAATTTAAAACTATCAATAAATCTAATTTTTCTTTTTACTTCAACAATTTCTTTAATTTTATACTGGACCTGCGGTCCTGTCGTTTCACTGTCAATAATTAATTCTTCACATTCAATAATATTATCTCTACATTTACTTTGAAGTTGTTTTTCTGTTATTATTTTTTCGGATTCAAATTTACCAACAATAATTTCTTTTGTAAAACTAACATATTTTTCTTCAGTGTTTGGTATACAATTAATTTCACCTTCTGAAACACCAAGATTTTTTATAAACAAATGACTATCATAATTTTGTAAATTATGAAATATAACTGGAATAAATTTTGGATTTTTCATTTTTGAATTACAACTAACACAAGCAGCTCCACGATATTTTCCAGTGTAATGACAATGATCCATAACTTTTTTATCAAATTTGATTCCACAAGCATAACAATTTTCTGCAGTTCTAAAATCTACTTTATCCTTTTCACTTAATATTATCTTTTTTGAAAATTTAAATTTCTCATATATTTTTTTAATATCATTTTCTAAACTTTTTACAAATTTTAATGAAATATCAAAATCAGCGCTTGCGCCGGCTCCGCCGTCACCGGGTTTTTTAGAACATTTTACTAATTTTGGTTTATATAAATTATCATCAAAACATTTTATCAAATAACTATATCCAGATGGTTCATGTTTTTGGGTTTGTTTTGTTTTATCTCCTACACCGCTAAGCGGTGTGACCTCCGGTCGATCGTTTATATTTTTAAGACAACATTCAAAATCTGCATAAATTACAAATGGAACATCATGCATTCTCTCAAAATTTCTAAACTTTAATTTTTCTCCTTTATCTGGGTAAACAGTTTTTCCACATTCATACTCTTTACAATATTCTAAATGATTTTTGTAAACATTTTCTTTACTAAAATGTTGTAAGCAATTATCGCAAATATGTGTTTTTTCTTTGTGTTTACTAACCTGACTTGAAAATAATCTACTCTTATTTTTAATCAAACAATAATGTTTGTCTCCATTTTCATTTGTTATTAAAAATATATTTACACGTGGTTGTTTTTCATGATTGTTCAAATTAAATTTACTTACTCTCAAAGGAAAAATTTCATGATTTTCTTTTCCAAATCTTTTTTCTTCGTTGTATCCAAATAAATTAATTGCAATGTTATTATTTTTTTCAAATTTATCAATATCAGAAAATCCACATGGAAATTTCACACTTTAACATTAAAATTCTCAGCTTTCTTTTTCAAAATTTTTGTAATTCTTCCAGGATTTTTTAAGTTGGGATTAGTTTTCAAAAGTTCATTTATTACAACACACCATAATAAACACTTTTGGTCATCATTTTCTGGGTTAATAATTGCTTTTTTATTTTTTAAAAACTCTGGTAAAGGAATATAAGATGAAGCAAGTAATCGTTTAATTTCATTAATATTGAGAATTACTTTCAAACCTTTATGAAATTTCCACAAACTTGAATTTTTAAAAAATTCTTCAAAACTCAAAATAACTTTTTGCGTCATTTTTTCATATATTTTGTCAAAATTATTTCCTTGAAAAATTTCTTTGTAGTAACTATGAAAATGAGCATTATCCACAGTTTGTTCTCCTGTTGCGGGGTTTGTTTTTGACATCAAACACAAAAGAGTTATTTGTTGTTTTGTGCTTGGATATTTTTTGAATTTTTTAATTACCAATGGTTTTATTTTTTTCAAAAGAGCCAAAGGATCATATAAAGACAATTCAAATTTTTTCAAATTCAATTCATATCTTTTCGTTACATTCAAAGCTTCTTTATCCAATTTAAATTTTGCAGTTGGGGTTGAAACTTTACCTTGTATTTTGTTAAATATATCTAAAACATTATCTTTCAGATGATTATATCAATTTGTTATTTTTTCTTTTCTATTATTCAAGGGTGTATATTTATCAAATAAATTAAGTATTTTTTCTTTACTCTTGTTAAATAAATCATTTGCTTTTTGTTTTGATCTTTCAAGTAAATTAATGTTTAAATTTTTTTTTGGTCTTAAAGGTTCTTGTAATTTTTTCTTCTGTAATTGTTTTGTCTAAAATTGATGAAGAAATTTCTTGATTTTTTCTTGGTCTTCCTCTATTTTTAACAACAATTCGTTCACTTTGCCTTTTTTCTGGAGGTAATGTTGTTGGTCTACCTCTTTTTTCCCGTCTTGGTCCTACAAAAGAAACAAAAGGGTATTTTCTTGGTCTTCCACGACCGCGTTTTGAACTTCGCTCGATATTCATCTTTTATTATATATGTTTTTTTTTTAAGACAAAAAAAAAAATTTTTTTTTCGGGTTGTGGTCACGTGATTAGATTTAAAAAAAAAATAACTGATTACTGAATTTTTTTTAATATAAAAATATTAAATGATGAATATAATTTTTTTAAATGTGATTTTAATATTTCTTTCGGTTTCAATATAATTTTATAAGATTCTATAAGAGTTTCTTCTTCATCACATTCTCCATATTCAATTTCATAGTCGTTAAAAATACAATATTTTTCATCATAATTTATTGTAAATTCATGATGTGGTAATATTCCTTCACCTGTAATTTCAGCAATTTTATTAAGAAAAACATAATAAATATATTCTTTATATATTGTTTTAAATATTTTTCAATTATATGCATTTTTATTATATATAAATTTTCCTTTAAACAAAAAAATTTTAAACAAAATAAAAAATAGCTTTGCTGAACTTTCAGTTCAACAGTCATAAAAAATCAAAAATTCTTGCCCATTAATTTTCAAATCTTTTTTATTATTAATTCTATATTTTATACTTCCCGCATTTTTATTAAAATTTTTTGCAGCAGATCCAAGACTTTTAAAATTTAAGATTTCACCAGTTGCTCTATTTATAGCTATTACTGGGACTGGGTTTTTCATTTTTTCTCTACAATATTTCTCATACTTTTCATTTGGTTTGCTTATTTCAAATCTAAGCATTTCTTCAACTTGATTTTTGTTAAAAGTTTTATAATATTTTATTTTTCTTTCTCTTGCAATATTCCACAATTGTTTAAATGTTTTTTGTTGATAATGGTTTTCCATTTATTTAAGATAAATTTTTTTTTAAAGAAAAATTTTTAAATAATTTTATAAACCACATAAACTCCTGAAAGACCAACAAGAAAAAAAGCAACATTTTGATATTCTTTCATTTCATCAGAAGGTTTATAATAATCTTCTAATTTTGGCGGTCCCCGATCATCTTCTTTATTTGCTTCTTCTTTTAAATATTTATAACGATTATTTATTTCAGCAAGATTTTTCAAAGAAATATTTGTTTTATTTATATCAGCATTTGCATCAGACAACTCTTGTCTTAATTTTTCAATTTCTTCTTTTCTTTTTACTTGCTCCTCATACCATTTTTCCTTTGCTTCACTAAGTTTTTCCATTGCTTCATTATGTCTTTTTATCTCTTTTTCATATCCAGAATGATTTAATTTTGAAAATAAAAATCCAGCACCTGCAAAAGCAACTGCATTAAATAATCCACCAACTACTGTTTCCATTTATTTTTACATTTTCTCATTTTTTCTATTTTCGCTTTGTTCACTTCGTTCACTTGCAGCTTCGCTGTTTATGATTTGAAAGGATCAGAAGGAATCCACTTTTTGTCTTGAGCATATTTAACTGCAAGTGATGATAATCCAACAGCTGCTGCAAGTTTTAAAGTTGGAACTAAACTAGATGGAGTTGATAAACCATCACTAATTACTTTTCTAGTTACCATTCCAACTCCAACAGCTCCCAATGTAATTATTGTAGAATCATATAATTCATTCATAACTTCTTTTCTATTCATTTCGCCCATTTATTTATACATATAAAAAATTTTTTATAAACTTTATTTTTTTGCAGGTTATAGGTTTTCTATACATGACCGAGAAGCGGTCTGCGTAGTTAATGGTTTACATTTAGTAGTTTGCATCTTCGATGCTGAGGCCTCTGGTCGATCAAAGTCATTTTTATTTATCAGCTTGCTGTCCTTCGTTTCGTTCACTTTTGATTTCACTTCGCTGATTTCACTACGTTCGCTTCTCTCGATTTCAGCTTCGTTTCGCTCAAGTCTTTTGTCGCTTTTATACGCATAATATAGACCTCCAAGTGCAGCAACAATTGTCACACCACCAACAAGATATCTAAAATCAACATATTCTGAAATACCATCTATGCGGTTTATTTCTTTCGCTTCGATCGCTTTACTTTGTTCTCTTCTCTCAGCTTCACGTTCACGTTGTTCACGTTTTCTTTCTTTTGCTTCTTTTGAAATTTTTGCTAATCTTTTTCCCAATTCAACTTTTCTTGGGTCTTTTGCTTTTTCATCTGCTTGCAGCTTCGCTGATTTTTCAACTGCTGTTACTTTATTTGTTTTACTGTCTTCACTCATTTATTTATAATTTTTTTATTCAAAAGTTATTTAAAATTTATTCAAGTTATTCATAAGTAAAATTAAATAGATTCAAATAAAAAACAAGTAAATTTTTTTATTTAAAACAGCTTTGCTGTCACGCTTCACGTTATTTAAAAGTTATTTAAAATTTATTTAAAAGTTATTCAAAGTTATTCATAAGTAAAATTAAATAGATTGAAATAAAAAACAAGTAAATTTTAAATAGCCACAAACAGCAAAGCTGCGCGCAAGCGGTTATTTAAAATTATTTAAAATTTATTTAGTTATTTAGTTATATATTTTAATATTTCATCTTCGTCAAAATCAACACTATATTTTTTACAAAGAAGATAATGATTTAAAACAATTTCTGGATATTTCATTTTTCTTGTTGAAACATATACATATAATATTTCTCCATCCATTTTTCCGTGATCTTTATTTTTTGATCCAAGATAAAATTTCATATTTGGAGTGTGATACTTTCTAACATTTGTATTGAAAGAAAGAATTTCTTTTCCATTTACATAAAGATTTCCTTTTTTAACACCGTTGAGATTACCTTGATCCCAATGAACAGAAAGACATATTAATTTGTTTATTTGAGTTGCATTTGCTTTCAATTCCCATGCGTTATTTGAAACTGTAGACGGGTATGAATTTGTGATATCTAATGATGAATTACTATAAGAAACACCAAAATCAAAAGGAGTTGGTTGATTTGTTGTTTCATTATCTGTTATTTTAAACAACGACACCTCATTGTTAGATGAATTTAATGATTTTAAACCATATACAAAGTAAAAATTCAAGTATTTATAACTTAAAATATTTTGTTCAGCAGTTAAATGTAAATTGTTACGGTTTGATATAAGATTAGAGTGGTATTGAACACAATAAAAATTATTATTAATTGTTGATTTTTTGAAAAATGGTTGTTTGTTTGTATCATCTTGTTTGAAAATCCAATCTTTTTTTCTTGACAAATTCAAAAGTTTTTTAACCTTTTTATCGTTCCCGGCGTATTCAATATAATTAACATCATCTTTAAATTCAAAAATTCCTTCATCATCCATTTGTAAATTATAAATATTTACAACCGTATTTGGTGTCACAACTGCGCTGACGCGATCGTCAACGTATTTTTTATTCACAACATGATTATTAGAAGAAGGAGAATAATTTGCAGCGTGAACAATATGATTATTTCCCATATCCAAATCTCCTGTCATTGTTCCACCAGATAAAGATAATTTGGAATCAACATATGATTTATTTGTTAAATCAGTATTTCCAGATGGTGTTGCACTGGAAATTACTTTATAAGAAAGCATATTCAAATTTCCATGCATTGTTCCGCCAGATAAATATAATTTTTTATCAAATTCTTTTAATAAAAATTTTTTTTGACTTTGTGTTTTTGAACTAAAATCATCATCATCAAATATAACACTCATTTATTTATACAATTAAATTAATTTCATGATATATTTATTGAATCATGATCAACATTGTATAAATTACAAAGAACATAATGATAAAACAAAATTTCTTTTTCTGTCATTTTTTCATGTTTCAAAACTGAAAAGAAAGACATGCTTCCATCAAAAGGTGAATTTGTGCTGTTTTTTATATCTCCAATTGTTAAAGCTGCGCTGCCTGAAACAGTTTTCGATGTAAAAGATGTTAACTTTTTTCCATTACAATAAACAAAACTTTCATTATCTTTCGGTGTTGTGTATAAGTCCCAATGAACTGAAAGACATATCCATTTATTCAGATCCCCAGCATTCGCCTTCGACTTGAAGGCGGCAATTGGTGTTCTATGATTTACAGGATTTGAACCAATACTGAAAAAATCAGCACTATCTCCAGAAATAACTAATTCTTTTGTGGATGGATTTGCAAAACAAACAAATTTATCATAACCTCCATTATCATGTCCAAAAATTCCTCCTTTTAACCAATCACTTCCAGATGAAGGAACAGAATTCAATTTATAAACAACAAAAACATTTACAATATCTTTTTTTACTGATACGGTTCCCGATATCGGATTAATGTTGGAATCTGAAATCATTCTGCTGTTGGTTCCATTAAATTTTAAAAAATATTTATTTTCTTTTTCATTTTCTAAACACAAAGAAGGTTGAAGACTTTTTGTTGTTTGTTTAAAATTTTTTCCTTCAATTCCATAATCAATTAATTCTTTAACTTTTCCTCCATTTCTTTCAAACAATAAATCATAAACTGAATTATATTCAATGAAATATAAATTATGAAATTTCAAAGAAAAATTATCTTTCAAAATTGAAAAACTAACATCTTTTTTGAGAATGTTTAAACTATTATAAATACGGTTGTCAACGTATTTCTTCCTCGCTAAATGTGTTTCAAGTGTAGGATTTGTTGAAGAAATAATTTTATTACTTCCAATTGTAACATCACCTGTCAATGTTCCGCCAGTTAGGGATAATTTTTTAGAATCTTGATTATCTACATATTTTTTTCTTGCTAAATGTTTTTCACCCGTAGGATCTGAAGTTGTTATAATTTTATGATTTCCCATGCTAATATTTCCTGACATTGTTCCACCAGTTAAGGATAATTTTCTAGAATCTTGATCATCTACATATTTCTTTCTAGAAAGGTCTTTATCATTTGAAGGATTCACATTTGTTGTAATTTTATTAGGGCCCATATCAATATTTCCTCTCATTGTACCTCCTCTTCTTGATAGATAATCTACATCTGTGTGTCTTCTTACTAAATCATCTACATATTTTTTTCTAGCAAGGTGTTCTCTTTTTGTTGGGTCAACTGATGTTATGATATGGTTTGAACCCATGTTAATATCTCCTGTCATATCCCCTCCTGTTGTTGGTAAACCTCCTGTTGTTATATCGTGTACGTTATTGTTAACTTTTTTCATATCCATAGAATAAACTCATTTATTTAATAATAAAAAAATTATTTAATTTTGATTTCCAATAAAACATTTCCAATAGATGGTGGTTCACCTTGCGGGTCACTACCGTGGTTTCCTTCTACTTTAAATATTAATTCATTATATATTCCATTTGATAATTTTATTCCTCCTCCCAGCCCTGTTTCTTCAGGTGGATAAATTTTAGAAACACTACCTTTTAATGTTTGTTCTGTTGTTATTGGAATTTGAATAAGAATGTCACTTCTTTTACCATCTACAAAATTTTTACTTTTATCAATCATATTACAGCTTATGTTTACATATTCCAAGTTGTTATTAATATTTACCTCGCTGTCACTCTCTGTTAATGTATTTGCTTGTATTACTTTATTTTCTGGAAATCCTATGATTGGTCCAAATGTTTGTAAATTTAATGTTTTATCTGGTTTTATTGTACATTTTCCAGAATAATTAATTTGTTCTAATTCTATTTTTCCAACATTTTCTAATTCAGTTTTTAAAATATTAAAGGTATAATATCCATCTTTGAAGTTAATTTTTGTATTAGCACCTTGTGTATCATAAGTATAATGATGAATATTTTGATATAAATTATTATAATCCCAAAATATACTTACTGATTTTACAAACATATAACTCTCACAATGAGTTAATATAAGTGGTTTTTCTAATTGAATTATTTTTTCACGGTTTTCGTCTTGTCTGATAAATATTTTAAGATTTGTCATTTATTTTATAATATATATTTTGAAATTAAAACTCCTCCAATTATTGATAAAGATAAAATAATTAAATTTTCACTTGGCCCAATGGGTGTTTTTGGTGATTTACCTGAAAGGACTGAAATGTCTTTTAATGTATTATTTTTCAAATCTTTTTTGGATTCATTTTTCTTTATATCTTTTTTGGATTCATTTTTCTTTATTTCATTTTTCTTTATTTCATTTTTCTTTATTTCATTTTTCTTTATTTCATTTCCCTGTAATTTTGTTTTTTTTTCTCCACCAAAATAATTTAAATTTTCGTTAATTCCAAAAACCATATTTTCATCAGAAACCTTTAATTTATTATTATAACCATCAATTGGTTCTTTTAAAATAATTAAAGATGATGGAATTAACCATAAAGTTGGACTTATAGCAGTATTTAAAACCACATTTGTTGATGAAACTGCTGTATTCATATTATTTATCCAGGTTGAAGTGTCATAATTTATAATAGAATCTTCAAAAATTTTTCTAAAAACCTTTTGTGTTTCTAATGCTGAAGCTCTATTTGAAACAATACTTTGTCTTCTTCTTGCTTGAGCTCCTAGTATTGAATAAAGATAAGCTTCAATGCTTTGATTTAATAATTCAGTTCCCTTTTTTATTAATCCATCTGAAATTTTTGGGACAAATTTTTTATAATCATTTTGTGTGTCTCTAATTTGACCTGGACCGTGTTGATATCTTTTCCATTTGTCAACACCTACGGTGTCTTGACCTAAATGTTCACCTTTCAGGTTCATAATTTCTTGATAAGTCCATTTTGGATAGTGATCTTTTAAAAAACCAGCATTAAATTTATAAAATGTTTTATCATCACCATTTCTCAATTGCCACATAATTCTTCTAACTGTAAAATATAGATGAAATCTCATAAATGATGTAATTTGTTTTGGAACATCAGCTGAAAATAATAAATGTTGGATTGAAATTCCACATGCATAAGTTGCAATCCATGTTCCAATTATGCTTTGAAAATATGGTTCATTAAGTGACCATTTTGCATTATCATTTGTAGTTATGTTTAATCCGGGTAAATTACTTTGAAAATAATCTGTATTGTTTACATAAATCCTAAACTGGTTAATAGGATAACTTAAAACATATTGTGTAGGAAATTCATCCCAATAATATGATTTTCCAGTATAACCAACATGTCTTTTTCCTTTTGGTAATTCTTGTATACTTCCGCTAGCTGTCCAAATTTTTGGAAAGTTTGGTTTTGGTTCAGCGGAGCGCTGACCGGAGGGAATGTTAATATAAAGATACTTTGTCATATTTGGATCATTTTTAAATGTATCTGAATTTATATCGGTTGAAATATATCCGTTAGGGTCGTTTTTAAAATATGTTATTGTTTTTTCCCAACTTCCATCTTTATCAATATCATGTTCAAAATAAAACTTTGACATGTCTGCATATGGATATTTTTTCAAAAAATTTTCTTTAAACTTTTTATCCAAAATTTTTCTTTCATTAACCACAAAATCACAATTTTTTCCATAATATTTTTTCTCAGCTTTTTCAAGTGAATTCATTATTTATTTTAATAAAAATAAATGAACGACAAAGTGAGTGATACCAACATGTTTGTTATTGAACAAGAGTTAAGAGATATTTATTACAATCCTAAAACAGGTTATCAATCTGCAGAAAGACTTTACCAAAAATTAAAAGACAGTCTTCCAAAGGGGTTAAAAGTTAGTAGAAAAATTGTGAAAGACTGGTTAAAAACACAAGATACTTTTACAAGATACAAAGCAATTGTTAGAAGACATAAATTTCAAAAAACATTTGTTAAAGATCTGGGTGATCAAATACAAATGGATTTAATTGATATGAAAAAATACAAAAAAGATAATGATGATTATTATTGGATTCTTACAGCTGTTGAAATTTTGAGTCGTTATGCGTTTGCTATTCCTGTTTATAGAAAAGATACTTACAACATGACTTTAATTGTTTCAAAATTACTTAGAAAATTCAAAAAAAGATTTGGTAAATACCCAAATGTAACTCAATTTGATGAAGGAAAAGAATTTTATAATGTTGGCGTAAAAAACTTATTGAAAGAAACTGGTGACGAGGGTGTTGAATATTTTTCCTCTAAATCTGTTAAAAAAGCAGCTATAGTTGAAAGATTTAATCGAACTCTAAAAACATCTATGTGGAAATATTTTTATAAAAATAAAACTCATAATTGGATCAACGTTTTGAAAAAACTTGTAGATAATTATAATAATACTAAACACAGTAGTATATTAATGAAACCTGTTGATGTAAATGAATCTAACAAAGACCAAGTGTGGAATACATTATATGGTCATCCATTGGGAGATTTACCTCTACCTAAATTCAAAATTGGTGATATTGTAAGGATTTCTAAATATAAGAATATCTTTAAAAAAGGTTATGAAGCTAATTTTACAGAAGAAATTTTTAAAATTTTAAAAGTATTTAGAGGTGATTCAAACATGTATGAAGTGGAAGACTTTGAGGGAGAACCAATTATTGGAAAATTTTATGAACAGGAATTGTCAGCTGTTGATGATGTGAGTGATAAAGATCACTTATATAAAGTAGAGAACATATTAAAAAGAAAAAAAGTTAAAGGAAAAAAAATGGTTTTGGTAAAGTGGTTAGGTTATGATAATAAACATAACTCTTGGATCCCAGAAGAAAATATTAAAAATGTATAAAATGTATAAAATAAATGGATAATAACGGTTTTGATGATATTGAAATGAGGAATAAAAATATGGAGGAAGAAGAAGACCGTGAGGACCGTGAGGACCGTGAGTACGGTGAAACAAGTTTTGGGGGAGATGACCCTGATAGAAGTATTAATATAATAAACACAGAAAATCCAAAAAGTAAATTTAATAGGGTTGGCCGTGAAAGAATTGGTAGTTTACCTGATACAAAAAAAGATATAGGAGCAATGAGTAGATCAATGACTAATGATAGAAAAAAATCTTTCAAAAAACTATTCAATGTTACTCTTGAAAAGAAAAATGGACCAAATTCAAGTATATTGTTAGATAACACTGTATTTTTTGGAGAAAATGACACAGTTTCCATTATATTCAAAGGTAAAAAGATCGGTAATGTTGACCAGGACTTTAAACCAGAGTTATTTGTTAGAAAAAATAAGAAATATGTTAATGAATTTAATGATTATATGAAAAAAGCAAAAAAAGAATATGAAAAAACTACAAGGTCGGTAATAGAAAAAAGAATCAGTGACCTTGATGATTATGGTGACCTTGAAAATGAATTTATTAATTCTGTCACTGATGATTCTATTTTAGACATTCAAAATAAAATTGATAATATAATTAGTGAAAACAACTTAAAAAAGTTTATAGATAATAAACAGGACCCAAGACGAACATTATTTGAAAGAAATGAATTAAGAGAATTTAGAGGTTTGGTATATTTGGAGGATATTGACTCCACGCTTGGCGATGGTTTATCAGAAAATGAAAAAAAAGAAGTTATACGTGGAAAAATTGATGGATTTGATAGAGAACGTCAACATTGGAAAGATAAAGCTGATTTAGAAACAGCTGAACCCCAAAAAAGTATATATAAAAGTTTTTCAGAAATTGCAAAACTTCAAGCAGATAAAATGAGACTTGAAAATAATGAAAGACCAATTAGTGAAGAAGGAATACAGATTTTAAATGAAAATGCTGAACAATCTGACCTTGGAAGATTAGAAAGATTTAAAAAATGGGCAAAAGAAAATATTGCAGGTTTATCAGCAGTTGCTATTTCTGTAGCAGGTATAAT
Source organism: Heliopora coerulea (assembly GCA_030142905.1). Taxonomy (NCBI): domain Eukaryota; kingdom Metazoa; phylum Cnidaria; class Anthozoa; order Scleralcyonacea; family Helioporidae; genus Heliopora; species Heliopora coerulea. The sequence continues at coordinate 326,699 of JASJOG010000122.1, read as the reverse complement.
TACGACAATAGTTATAGGTGCAAGAAAAGCATTAAAACAAGGTGCAAATGCAGTTGGAAAAACAGCAAAAGCAATTGCAAATATAGGTAAAAATTTTGGTGCTGTCATTTCAGCAGTTTTAAATTTAATTTCTCAAATATTAGCATGGGGAGCAAAAGGTATTTCTTTTCTTGCTAAAAAGTTATGGATATTAGTTATTGCAATCACTTACTTTTTATATGAAGAATATAAGGATTACCGAAAGAATAAGGACCGAACGAAAGATTAAAAAAAATTTTTTTTTTGTATAATAAAAAATGAATAGAGTAAACGAATTATATCCAGGATATAAAAGATCAAAAATGAATGAAATTAAAGGAACCAGAACAAGACATGTTGTAACTTTAAATCCAAATTCAGTAAATCCAGAAGAAGACCTTTATATAGATATCCCAAAATTAAACCCTAATTTGTGCCTTGTACCTGATTCATTAAGATATATTATTTAATTTTAAAAATTCAAATACAAAGTCTTGGTTTTTAAATAATTTATCAAAATTGTTAAAGAAAATATTAGTTGTTAAATTTGCTGGAGAAATTGTTTACGATAATAGCGGAGAATCTATTTTGGAAATTTACAAAGATCTTATGAAAACTAAATTCGAAAGAGAAGATATGGTTGAGTATGGTATTGGAAGAGAAAATCTTAGAAAATTAATTTCAAAAGACGATAGTGGAGCAACAAGTGGAAATACTGAAAAAGTTTCTGATAAGTTAATGTTTGACATTTATGGAACAAAACAATGTTTAAAACTGGAAAAAATACTTGCAGATCATGGATTATATTGTCCTTATGGAATGATAAATAATTTTCAATATGTTTTAACTTTCCCAAAAGCTAGTGAAATTATGGTTGCTCAAAGTGGAGAAAGTGTTGCAGGATACAAATTAGAAAATTTAGAATTGGAATATGATACTATTGAAAATCAAGATTTAGCAACTGATATTTTAACAAATTACACAACAGGAAGATCATTGTCATATAATTATGTGACTTTGATGAAAACAGTAGAATGGGATAAAAACGCTACTTTACACAATGAAACCATAAATATCCCGCGAAAAAGTATGAAAGGGGTTGTGTTGCTATTTAGAAATAAAACTGTTACAGACAGTGAACAATTTGTTTACCCAAATATAACAGATGTAAAAATTAGTGTTGAAGGAATTCCAAATAGTGTTTATTCCCAAGGCTTTCCCAAACGTAGATTTTTTGAAGAAGCAAAAAGAATATTTCGATGTAATTATTTTGACTGTGATGCAGTTATGGATATTGAAAAATTCTACAAAGACTCTTTCGCATTATGTATTGATTTGAGAACATTAGACGACAATTTTGTTTATGGAACTGGAAAAAAATTAGTAAACACACAATCTGGGTTAATGTTGGAAATTAAAAAGACTGCTACTACAGCAAATGTAATGTGTTATGTATTTGTAATAAGTGATGGGTTGTTAAATATTGTAAATAAAGATTTATCTTCAATTCAGTTTTAAACATCAAAAATAAAAAATGAACGTGAACGATGACAAAAAACCATTTAATATGATAATTGTTGGAATGACTGCTTGTGGAAAAACAAAATATCTTTTAGATTTTATAGAAAATAAATATAAAAATTATTTTGATTATATTTTTTTAATTTGTCCGACATTTGAATGGAATAAAACTTATGATAATTGGAAATATGATAAAGATGAAGATTTTATTGCTATTCCTTGTGACCAAGATAATGTTGAAGATTGGTTAAAATTTATAGTTAACTTTTCAAAAGGAAGTAAAAGTTTAATCATATTGGATGATTGTGCAAGTGGAAAAAAGGTAAAAAATAGAACAAGTGAATTGGTTAAATTAGGATTTAGCGCTAGACATTATAATCTTTCCGTTGTAGTTATAATGCAGCAGTTGACATCTATTGCAAAACCATTTAGAGAAAATATTTCAAAATTGGTTACATTTTATAACCCAAATAAAAAAGATATGACAACAATAATTCAAGAATATTTAGGAGTGGATGACCGCAAAGAATTGGAAAAAATTTTAGAAACTTTGAAAACAAAAAAATATTCATGTTTGGAAATAAATTTAATTTTTCCATTTAGTTATAAAATAAATGAGTAAAACAAGTGATCATATAAAAGTTCCGCAAATGGACTCAGACCCATCAAATACATCCGCAAGTAATCAACGTGACCTACGGCCCGCAAGCGGTCAGTCGGATGATCAAGAAAGTAAAACACAAGATGTTAAAAAAGAAGTAATGAAAAAACGAGAAGAATTGATAAGATTGTCTGAAGATGGGGAAATTAGTCAATCAGTTCAAAATTTGAAAAAAGCGAGTGATAAAATTATATTAAAAATTTATTCTGAATATGAAATTAAACAAGCAGAAAAAGCAAACGTATTTTTAACAGATTTACTAATTAGTAAATTTTCAGATTTATTAGGAGGGTTAGAAGCAATTGAAAGTAGTGAAGAATTAGAAAAAGAACTTGTTAAAGATAAATTATTAAAAAGAGATGTAAAAAATGTAGTTGAAAAAGTATCTCCATATCTACCATATCTTGGAATATTATCTGGTGGTATTACCGTTGGAAAACATGTTATTAAAAAACAAACTAAAACAAAAGAATCAACACCTCCGACAGAAGAATCAACATCCTCAACAAATTAATTTTATAATATATTGATTTATTATAAAATTACAAAATTATTCATCTTCATTTTTAGGTTTTGGTTTGTTAACATTATCATTTTTTAAATTAATTAGTGAAGCAATTATTTTATCTTTTTCTGTGTCATTTTTATTTTCATTTTCAAGAGACTTTAATAATTTTAAATGACTATTATTTTCTGAAAAATTAACCTCTTCAATAGAATTACTTCCAAAATTCGCACCAGCTTCAAAATCTTTAAAACCGATATCAACATGCGCCAATTCTAAAACCGCTTTTTTTAACTTTTCTAAAATTTATTGGTGGATAACCATGAAGATTTATATCAAGATTTGATTTTGAATTTTTATTTTTAGAATTTTCAATATGATTTTCAATACTTGAATCGTGTGAATTATTTTCACTTTTTGTTTTTGAAATACAATGACCCATTTATTTATATTAAATTTTAATAATAACTAATTTTTCCGCAAATTTTACATCAAAATGTTCTAGGTTCTGAAATATAAATATAAAGTTTAAAAACATTATTCCAAAAAAATCTAAACAATTTACTAAATCTTAGGTAAAAATTTAGAATTTTCAAACATTTTTTACATATTGTAAATAAATATCTATTAGTATTTCTTAAAACTATATCATACATTTTTATTTAAAACAAAATTCTTAAAAACGCTTCGCGTGGACCTTCGGTTATGTTAAAAAAGGTAATTCCCCCACCAGTCGTTTAGTGACTTTCTCCGCATTCCATACATGCCTAATCTCCCTAACAACTGAGCAAACCGAAAATAGTTTTTTTGTTGACATCGAGTGAGGCTAGTTGTTAGGGAGATTGAGCATGTATGGAATGTTTGGAATTTATCAGCTTGCTGTGTTAGGTTATTCCCCCAAGACACTTTTAAAAGTTTTGACCCGTTTTTAAAATGTGTTGAAGTTCCCGGTAACGTTAACAAATTCCTGGAAGAGTCTAGAAGTCGCCGGAAGTGATCGAGCGAAAATGTAGTGAAGCAGCTGAAAATTAATTCTCTTTAACATTCAGAAATTTTTTTATGATAAATTTGAATAATTTTTTCAAATTCTTTTATGTCATCATTCATTTATTTTTTTCAAAAATTTATTTTATAAATTTATATAGAACATATCCAGTTCCAATACCTATAAATGAAAAACTTAAAATTTTATATTCTTTCATTTCATCTGATTCTTTATAGTAATCTCCCAATTTTGGTTCTTCTGAAGTGTTATATTCTTGCTCTAAACTTTTCACACGCTTGTTAACTTCTGCAAGAGTTTTTAAAGACATGTTTGTTCTATTTATATCTGCATTTGCATCAGACAGTTGTTGCCTTCAGTTTTCAATTTCTTTTTTTTCCACTTGTCCTTCATACCACTTTTCTTAATCTTTTGAGTAGACTACAATATGGGGATTCTAGCGCATTTTTTCAGGAGTTCTAGCGCATTTTTCACGGTGTTTCCCCACCTGTCAAATTCCAGGAAATCACTTCCGGTTTCCTAGAAACCACTGATGATGTCATCATTTTAGTCACGTGATCAAATTCCAGGAAATCACTTCCGGTTTCCCAAAACCTGTCTATCATTCTAAAATTAGCAATGACGTCATCACCTGTCAATCATTTTCAAATCTGGGTCAAACCGGATCCATCTTCTTTCTAAAAATTATAAAACATTTTTGAAATTTTCAAAATTTCAAAAACGTGAAAATCAAATTTTTGAAATAAAATATTTTGAGTTGCAATTTTCACATTTTAAAAATGTCAATTTTTTTTCACACATTATAATTGTATTACTAGATTTACATTGATTACAAAAAACATATTGTATTATATATTTTCTTATAATTTTTTCAAAATGTTTTTGATAATATTTTCCTCTAATTATTAAACATTTATCATTATTAAATTAACCAGTTGTTGATAATTCAGATAAAATAAAATCTTTAAAATGTTTATAAGGTCTATTTAATTTATTACAAATTTCAAAAAAATTAATAAACCCAACTTTTTTAACACTAATTTTAAAAATTCTTGGTGGTGTTATAACTAATTTTCCGTGCGATTCTGGTTTTAATTCACAAGTGTCTTTATTTTGATAAAAAATTTTTAATAATTCATAATACTCAGTATCACAAACATCAAGGGTTTCACCAAACTTATCATTCTGGTTATTGGTTTTTGTTTTTGGTTTTTTCTTTTTAGTTGATAAATAACTTTCAAATTCATAATTAATTTTATTCATTTTATTTTATTAAAATAAAAAATGGGAAATTGTGTTTCAAAATCTAAAAATACCTCACATAGTGAAAAATCTGAAAATGAAAAAAAATTGGATCAACCAAGTTTGGATCTTAGTAATCCACCAATAAATTTTAGAAAAACTCGAAAAAGTGGTTTTAGAATTGGTGCTCATGTTCATATTGGAGTTAAAGATTTTGAAGCTGGGGTCACTTTTGGAAGGAATTGTATACAGGAAGCTAATTTTTCAGAAAATAATAACCATTTAAAGTTGCTAAAATCTTTACAAAATGAAGATAAAAGTTCAAGCATAGAAAAAGATAAAATAATTGCTTCATTAATTGATTTAAAAAAAGACCAGAATTCAAAACCACAAAAAGAAAAGTAATTTTATAATATATTTATATTATAAAATTATTTACTCACTTGTTGAAGGTTGTTCATTTGATTTTTTGCTTTGTTTTTTTAAAACATGTTTTCCAACTGTCACACCACCAGACAATATTCCAAGATAGGGTAAATATGGAGATAGTTTTTCAACCACAGATTTTACATCTTTTTTTAATAATTTATCTTTAACCAGTTCTTTTTCCAATTCTTCACTGCTTTCAATTGCTTCTAATCCTCCTAATAAATCTGCAAATTTACTAATTAATAAATCTGTTAAAAATGCATTTGCTTTTTCTGCTTGTTTTACTTCATATTCAGAATAAATTTTTTTTATAACTTTATCACTTGCTTTTTTCAAATTTTGCACAGATTGACTAATTTCACCATCTTCAGATAATTTTATCAATTCTTCGCGTTTTTTCATTACTTCTTTTTTGTTAGATTGCGTTTTTTCTTGATCACCGATGCGGATGAATTTGATTCCATTTGCGGAATTCCTATGTGTTCACTATTTTCACTCATTTATTTTATAACCAAATGGAAAAATTAAATTTATTTCCAACCATGAATATTTTTTTGTTTTTAAAGTTTCTAAAATTTTTTCCAATTCTGTACGTTCATCCACACCTAAATATTCTTGAATTATTGTTGACATATCTTTTTTATTAGGGTTATAAAATGTGACTAATTTTGAAATATTTTCTCTAAATGGTTTAGCAATAGATGTCAATTGTTGTGTAATTACAACAACGGAAATATTATAATGTCTTGCACTAAATCCTAATTTAACCAATTCACTTGTTCTATTTTTTACATTTTTTCCACTTGCACAATCATCTAATATAATTAAACTTTTACTTCCTTTTGAAAAGTTTACTATAAATTTTAACCAATCTTCAACGTTGTCTTGATCGCAAGGAATAGCAATAAAATCTTCATCTTTATCATATTTCCAATTTTCATAAGTTTTATTCCATTCAAACGTAGGAAAAATTAGAAAAATATAGTCAAAATAATTTTTATATTCTGATTCTATAAAATCCAAAAGATATTTTGTTTTTCCACATGCAGTCATTCCAACAATTATCATATTAAATGGTTCAATTTCATAATTCATTTTTTATTTTTGTTTTTCAAAATTGAATTGAAGACAAATCTTTATTTACAATGTTTAGCAACCCATCACTTATAACAAATATATAACACATTACATTTGCTGAAATTGCAGTTTTTTTAATTGCCAACAATAATCCAGACTGTGTATTTACTAATTTTTTACCATTTCCATAAACAAAATTATCATCTAATGTTCTTAAATCCACACATAATGCAAATGAATCTTTATAAAATTTTTCAATATCCATAACTGCGTCACAGTCAAAATATCCACAGCGAAATATTCTAAATGCTTCTTCAAAAAATCTACGTTTGAGAAATCCTTGGGAATATATGCTATTTGGTACTCCTTCAACACTAATTTTGACTTCTGTTATATTTGGATAAACAAATTGTTCGCTATCTGTAACAGTTTTATTTCTAAATAACAACACAACTGCTTTCATACTTTTCCGTGGAATATTTATGGTTTCATTATGTAAAGTTGCGTTTTTATCCCATTCTACTGTTTTCATCAAAGTTACATAATTATATGATAATGATCTTCCAGTAGTGTAATTTGTTAAAACATCAATTGCTAAATCTGGGTTTTCAATAGTTTCATATTCCAATTCTAAATTTTCCAACGAATAACCACCAACACTTTCACCACTTTGTGCTACCATAATTTCACTTGCTTTTGGAAAAGTTAAAATGTATTGAAAATTGTTAATCATTCCATAAGGAGCATATAATCCATGATCTGAGAGTATTTTTTCTAATTTTAAACATTGTTTTGTTCCATAAATTTCAAACATTAGTTTATCAGAAACTTTTTCAGCAGATCCACTTGTTGCTCCAGAGTCATCTTTTGAAATTCATTTTCTGAGGTTTTCTCGAGCGATTCCATATTCAACCATATCTGCTCTTTCAGATTTAGTTTTCCAAATATCTTTGTAAATTTCCAAAAGTGATTCTCCACTATTATCATAAACAATTTCTCCAGCAAATTTAACAACTAATCTTTTCTTTAACAATTTTGATAAATTATTTAAAAACCAAGACTTTGTATTTGAATTTTTAAAATTAAATAACAATCTTAATGAATCAGGTACAAGACACAAATTAGGGTTTAATTTTCGAATATCTATATAAAGGTCTTCTTCTGGATTTACTGAATTCGGATTTAAAGTTACAACATGTCTTGTTCTGATTCCTTTAATGTCACTCATTTTTGATTTTTTATATCCTGGATATAATTCATCTATTCTATTCATTTATTATTATATAAAAAAATTTTTTTAATCTTTATCCTTTTTGTTTTTCTTTCGGTATTCCTTATATTCATTGTATAAAAAGTAAGTGATTGCAATAACTAATATCCATAAATTTTTAGCTAGAAAAGCAATACCTTTTGCTCCCCATGATAATATTTGAGAAATTAAATTTAAAACTGCTGAAATGACTGCTCCAAAATTTTTACCAATACTTGCAATAGATTTTGCTAAATTTCCAAGTGCATTTGCACCTTGTTTTAAAGCGTTTCTTGCTCCCATAACTATTGTTGTAATTATACCTGCTACAGAAATAGCAACTGCTGATAAACCTGCGAGATTTTCTTTTGCCCATTTTTTAAATCTTTCTAATCTTCCAAGGTCAGATTGTTCAGCATTTTCATTTAAAATATTTATTCCTTCTTTACTAATTGGTCTTTCATTATTTTCAAGTCTCATTTTATCTGCTTGAAGTTTTGCAATTTCTGAAAAACTCTTATATATACTTTTTTGAGGTTCAGCTGTCTCTAAATCAGCTTTATTTTTTCAATGTTGATGCTCTCTATCAAATCCATCAATTTTTCCACGTATAACTTGTTTTTTTTCATTTTCTGATAAATTGGAGTCAATATCCTCCAAATATATTAGCCCTCTTAATTCTCTTAAATCATTTCTTTCAAATAATGTTCGTCTTGGATCCTGTTTATTACCTATAAACTTTTTTAAGTTGTTTTCACTAATTATATTATCAATTTTAGTTTGAATTTCTAAAATAGAATCGTTGGTGATAGTATCAAAAAATTCCTCATCGGTTTCATTATCTTCAGATCCAATTCTTTCTTGGATTGCAGCTCTTAGTGTATTTTGATATTCTTTTTTTGCTTGTAATAAAATTTCGTTAAATTCTTTAACATTTTTAATATTCTTTCTTATAAATAACACTGGTTCATTATCGATAATATTTCCAACTTTTACATCTTTGAAAAAAATTGAAACATTTCCTTTTTCATCTTTTTCAAACCTAGTTTCTTTTAATAATATCTCATTATTTTTTCCATTTCCTTTTTTAATAGTGAAATTAAATATATTTTTGAAAGTATTTTTTTTATCATTAGTTACTAATCTTTTAATTCCTCCCAAATTTTTTTTGAATCTTTTAAACGAATTTTCAGACTCAGGATTTTCAACCCTAACTTCATTTTGACCAGTTTGGTCAGTTTGACTTGTTGGAGGTAACAACCTAGTAGTTTTTCCAGTGTCTAAATTGGTGTCAGAAAAATTTCCTCCACTTGTTTCACCCCCCTCACGTTCTTCCTCTTCTTCTACATTTCTATTATTTAATTCTATATCATCAAAACCGTTATTATCCATTTATTTTATATGCTTTTTGTTTTTTCAATTACCACAGATACAGCTGACAATTCTTGTTCATAAAATTTCCCAATAATTGGTTCTCCCTCAAGGTCTTCCACTTCATACATGTTTGAATCACCTATAAATACTTTAGTAATTTTAAAAATTTCTTCTATAAAATTAGCTTCATAACCTTTCGCGAATATATTCTTATATTTAGAAATCCTAACAGTATCACCAATTTTAAATTTAGGAATGGAAAATTCACCTGGAGTTCCATACAGCTTAATCCATACTTGATGCTTGTTAGAATCGTTTACATCAACAGGTTTCATTTGAGTTGTTTTATGTTTAGTATTATTATAATTTTTTACAAGCTTGTCTAAAATGTCAACCCAATTATAAGTTTCATTGTTATAGAAATATTTCCACATGGATGTTTTTAGAGTTCTGTTAAATCTTTCAACCACAGCTGCTTTTTTAACAGATTTTGTAGAAAAATATTTAACATCACTTTTTTTCAATAAACTTCTTACACCAACATTATAAAATTCTTTTCCTTCATCAAATTGAGCAACATTTGGATATTTATCAAATCTATTTTTGAATTTTTCCAATAATTCATCAACAGCTTTTGTCATGCTGTCAGTATTTTTTCTGTAAACAGGAATAGCAAACGCATATCTACTCAAAATTTCAACAACTGTAAGAATCCAATAATATCCATCATTTTGTTTTTGGTATTTTCTCATATCAATTAAATCCATTTGTATTTGATCAGCTAAATCTTTAACAAATGTTTTTTGGAATTTATGACTTTTAACAATTGGTTTGTATCTTGTAAAAGTATTTTGTGTTTTTAACCAGTCTTGTACAATTTTTCTACTGACTTTTAATCCCTTGTCTTTTGCTTTTTGATAAAGTCTTTCCGCAGATTGATAACCTGTTTCTGGGTTGTAATAAATGTCTCTTAACTCTTGTTCAATAACAACGTCTTTGTCACTAATTTTATTCATTTATTTTTATAAAAATAAATGATGAATAACGATAAATCTGTAGAAAAAGCTGAGAAAAAATATTATGGAAAAAACTATGATTATGTGATGAATGAAATAAAAATTTTTGATAAAAAGTTTAAGGAAAATTTTTTGAAAAAATATCCATATGCAGACATGTCAAGATTTTATTTTGAACATGATATTAATAAAGATGGAAGTTGGGAAAAAACAATAACATATTTCAAAAACAATGATTACATTTCAACAGATGTGAATTCAGACACTTTTAAAAATGATCCAAATATGACAAAATATCTTTATATTAACAAACCAAAATCTAACTTTCCAAAAATTTGGAAAATTGGAGGAAGTATACAAGAATTACCAAAAGGAAAAAGACATGTTGATTATTCAGGAAAACATTATTATTGGGATAATTTTCCAACACAATATATTTTAAGTTATCCAATTAATCAGTTTAGAATTTATGTTAACAACACAGATTATTTTCAAAGTAATTTTCCTGGATTAAAAATAACTACAAATGATAATGCAAAATTTTCTCTTAATGAACCATATTTTCAAAGCATCATTGGAACATGGATTGCAACTTATGGTTGTGGAATTTCAATCCAACATTTATTATTTTCAGCTAACGTTCCAAAACAAATTACATCATTTATGAGATTTCATTTATATTTTACAGTTAGAAGAATTATGCATCAATTGAAAAATGGTGATGATAAAATATTTTATAAATTTAATGCAGAGTTTTTAAAAGATCACTATCCAAAATGGACTTATCAAGAAATTATGAAAATAAAAAATGAACATTTGGGTCAAGATGTTGTTGGAACAGAGTAGACTGTAAAATGGGGATTCTAGCACACTTTTTTCGGGAGTTCTAACACATTTTGACACATTTACTTCCGGTTTCTCATAACCTGTCAATCATCAAATTCCAGGAAATTACTTCCGGTTTCCTAGAATCAACTGATGACGTCAAAATTTTAGTCGTGTGATTGATGACGTCATCATTTTCCGGGGTTTCCCCACCTGTCAATCATCCTCAAATCTAGTTCAAACCGGATTCTCAAAATTGGTGAAATTTTTCACATTCTCAAAATTGGTGAAATTCATCACATTTTCGAAATTGACCAATTTTCTCACATTTTCGAAATTTAATATTTTTTGAAATTTTAAAAATTTCAAAAACGTGAAAATAACATTATTTTATTTTTATAATTTTATCTTTTTTGACCTTTTTTAGTTAATTTTCCGAAATACCGTCTCAGCGCAGCTAAGACATCGGAATTTAACCCATTTTATGTGAATTTGATGATGATAATTATAAAATTAAAATAAATTTATTTCATTCCACAACAACATGAAAATTAAATTTTTGAAACAGAATATTTTGAGCTGCAATTTTCACATTTTAAAAATGTTAATTTTTTTTCACACATTATAATTGTATTACTAGATTTACATTGATTACAAAAAACATATTGTCTTATATATTTTCTTATAATATTTTCAAAATGTTTTTGATAATATTTTCCTCTAATTATTAAACATTGATCATTATTAAATGATCCAGTCGTTGATAATTCAGATAAAATAAAATCTTTAAAATGTTTATAAGGTCTATTTAATTTATTACAAATTTCTAAAAAATTAGCAAACCCAACTTTTTTAACGTTAATTTTAAATATTTTTGGTGGTGTTATAACTAATTTTCCATACGATTCTGGTTTTAATTCACAAGTGTCTCTATTTTGATAAAAATTTTTTAATAATTCATAATACTCAGCATCACAATCATTAAGGGTTTCAACAAACTTGTCATTTTGGTTATTGGTTTTTGTTTTTGATTTTTTCTTTTTAGTTGATAAATAACTTTCAAATTCATAATTAATTTTATTCATTTTATTTTATTAAAATAAAAAATGGGAAATTGTGTTTCAAAATCAAAATCTAAAAATACCCCACATATTGAAAAATCTGAAAATGAAAAAAAATTGGATCAACCAAGTTTGGATCTTCACGGTTATCCACCAATAAATTTTAGAAAAATTCGAAAAAGTGGTTTTAGAATTGGTGCTCATGTTCATATTGGAGTTAAAGATTTTGAAGCTGGGGTCACTTTTGGAAGGAATTGTATACAGGAAGCTAATTTTTCAGAAAATAATAACCATTTAAAGTTGCTAAAATCTTTACAAAATGAAGATAAAAGTTCAAGCATAGAAAAAGATAAAATAATTGCTTCATTAATTGATTTAAAAAAAGACCAGAATGCAAAACCACAAAAAGAAAAGTAATTTTATAATATATTTATATTATAAAATTATTTACTCATTTGTTGAAGGTTGTTCATTTGATTTTTTGCTTTGTTTTTTTAAAACATGTTTTCCAACTGTCACACCACCAGACAATATTCCAAGATAGGGTAAATATGGAGATAGTTTTTCAACCACAGATTTTACATCTTTTTTTAATAATTTATCTTTAACCAGTTCTTTTTCCAATTCTTCACTGCTTTCAATTGCTTCTAATCCTCCTAATAAATCTGCAAATTTACTAATTAATAAATCTGTTAAAAATGCATTCGCTTTTTCTGCTTGTTTTACTTCATATTCAGAATAAATTTTTTTTATAACTTTATCACTTGCTTTTTTCAAATTTTGCACAGATTGACTAATTTCACCATCTTCAGATAATTTTATCAATTCTTCACGTTTTTTCATTACTTCTTTTTTGTTAGATTGCGTTTTTTCTTGGTCATCCGATGCGGATGAATTTGATTCCATTTGCGGGATTTCTATGTAATCACTATGATAACTTGTTTCACTCATTTATTTTATAACCAAATGGAAAAATTAAATTTATTTCCAAGCATGAATATTTTTTTGTTTTCAAAGTTTCTAAAATTTTTTCCCAATTCTGTGCGGTCATCCACACCTAAATATTCTTGAATTATTGTTGACATATCTTTTTTATTAGGGTTATAAAATGTGACTAATTTTGAAATATTTTCTCTAAATGGTTTAGAAATAGATGTAAATTGTTGTGTAATTACAACAACAGAAAGATTATAATGTCTTGCAGAAAATCCTAATTTAACCAATTCACTTGTTCTATTTTTTACATTTTTTCCACTTGCACAATCATCCAATATGATTAAACTTTTACTTCCTTTTGAAAAATTTACTATAAATTTTAACCAATCTTCAACGTTGTCTTGATCACAATGAATTGCAATAAAATCTTCATCTTTATCATATTTCCAATTTTCATAAGTTTTATTCCATTCAAACGTTGGACAAATTAGAAAAATATAGTCAAAATAATTTTTATATTCTGATTCTATAAAATCTAAAAGATATTTTGTTTTTCCACAAGCAGTCATTCCAACAATTATCATATTACATGGTTCAATTTTGTTGTCATTCATTTTTTATTTATCTTGTTTAGAATTGGATTGAAGATAAATCTTTATTTACAATGTTTAACAACCCATCACTTATCACAAATATGTGACACATTACATTTGTAGAAATTGCAGTTTTTTTAATTTCCAGCAATAACCCAGATTCTGTGTTTACTAATTTTTAACCAGTTCCATAAACAAAGTTGTCATCTAATGTTCTTAAATCCACACATAATGCAAATGAATCTTTATAAAATTTTTCAATATCCATAACTGCATCACAGTCAAAATATCCACATCGAAATACCCTAAATGCTTCTTCAAAAAATCTTCTTTTCGGAAAACCTTGGGAATATACACTATTTGGAATTCCTTCAACACTAATTTTGACTTCTGTTATATTTGGATAAACAAATTGCTCACTATTTGTGATAGTTTTATTTCTAAATAACAGCACAACTGCTTTCATACTTTTCCATGGAATATTTATGGTTTCATTATGTAAAGTTGCGTTTTTATCCCATTCTTCTGTTTTCATCAAAGTTACATAATTATATGATAATGATCTTCCAGTAGTGTAATTTGTTAAAACATCAATTGCTAAATCTGGGTTTTCAATAGTTTCATATTCCAATTCTAAATTTTCCAAAGTATATCCACCAACACTTTCACCACTTTGTGCTACCATAATTTCACTTGCTTTTGGAAAAGTTAAAATGTATTGAAAATTGTTAATCATTCCATAAGGAACATATAATCCATGATCTGAGAGTATTTTTTCTAATTTTAAACATTGTTTTGTTCCATAAATATCAAACATTAGTTTATCAGAAATTTTTTTAGCAGATCCACTTATTGCTCCAGAGTCATCTTTTGAAATTCATTTTCTGAGGTTTTCTCGAGCGATTCCATATTCAACCATATCTGCTCTTTCAGATTTAGTTTTCCAAATATCTTTGTAAATTTCCAAAAGTGATTCTCCACTATTATCATAAACAATTTCTCCAGCAAATTTAACAACCAATCTTTTCTTTAACAATTTTGATAAATTATTTAGAAACCAAGACTTGGTATTTGTATTTTTAAAATTAAATAACAATCTTAATGAATCAGGTACAAGACACAAATTAGGGTTTAATTTTGGAACATCTATATAAAGGTCTTCTTCTGGATTTATTGAATTCGGATTTAAGGTTACAACATGTCTTTTTCTGGTTCCTTTAATGTCACTCATTTTTGTTCTTTTATATCCTGGATATAATTCGTCTATTCTATTCATTTTTTATTATATAAAAAATTAAAAATTTTATTTATTTTTTCTATTTTTTCTATTCTTATATTCTTCATATAAAAAGTAAGTAATTGCAATAACTAATATCCATAAATTTTTAGCTAAAAAAGCAATACCTTTTGCACCCCATGATAATATTTGAGAAATTAAATTTAAAACTGCTGAAATGACTGCACCAAAATTTTTACCTATATTTGCAAGTGATTTTGCTAATTTTCCAAGTGCATTTGCACCTTGTTTTAATGCGTTTCTTGCAACTATAACTGCTGTTGTAATTATACTTGCTATAGAAATTGCTACTGCTGATAAACCCGCGAGATTTTCTTTTGCCCATTTTTTAAATCTTTCTAATCTCCCAAGGTCACTATCTTCTGCTTGTTCATTTAAAATATTTATTCCTTCTTCACTGATTGGTCTTTCATTATTTTCAAGTCTTGCTTTATCTGCATAAAGTTTTGCAATTTCTGAAAAACCTTTATATATATCTTTTTGAGGTTGAGCTGTTTCTAAATCAGCTTTATTTTTCCAATATTCATATTCTTTATCAAATGAAAGAATTTTTTCTCTAAAAACTTTTTCTTTTTCTTCGTTTGATAAATCAACGTAATCAACACCGCCAACCGGAGAGATAGCTTCCTCAAAATTTAATAAACCTCTAAATTCTCTCAAGTCATCTGAATCAAATAATGATCTTCTTTGATCATTTTCATCTTCAACTAATTTAATCAAGTTATTTTCATCAATTATTCTATTAACTTCATTATCAATTTGTGAAATGGTGCTTTCAACTATATTTTTTCTCTCAATCTCTTTCATTTCAAGATTTTCATCGTATATTTTTTTTATCTATAATAGAATCTGGTGTTTTTTTATATTCTTGTTTTGCTTTTCCAAAAATATCTCTGAATTCATCAACATTTTTCTTATTTTTTCTTACAAATAACTCTGGTTCATTATCAATAACATTACCAATTTTTACATCTTTGAAAAAAATTGAAACATTTCCTATTTCATCTTTAACAAACGTAGTTTTTTCTAACAATATCTTATTATTTTTTCCATTTTTCTTTTCAGGAGTGAAATCAAATATATCTTTGAAAGTATTTTTTTTTCACTAGTTACTGATCTTTTAATTCCTCCCAAATTTTTTTTTGAATCTTTTAAACAAATTTTCAGACTCAGGATTTTCAACCCTAACTTCATTTTGATCAGTTTGACTTGTTAGGGGTAACAATCTAGTAGTTTCTCCAATGTCTAAATTGGTGTCGGCAAAATTTCCTCCACTTGTTTCACCCCCCTCACGTTCTTCCTCTTCTTCTACATTTCTATTATTTAATTCTATATCATCAAAACCGTTATTATCCATTTATTTTATATGCTTTTTGTTTTTTCAATTACCACAGATACAGCTGACAATTCTTGTTCATAAAATTTCCCAATAATTGGTTCTCCCTCAAGGTCTTCCACTTCATACATGTTTGGATCACCTATAAATACTTTAGTAATTTTAAAAATTTCTTCTGTAAAATTAGCTTCATAACCTTTCGCGAATATATTCTTATATTTAGAAATCCTAACAGTATCACCAATTTTAAATTTAGGAATGGAAAATTCACCTGGAGTTCCATACAGCTTAATCCATACTTGATGCTTGTTAGAATCGTTTACATCAACAGGTTTCATTTGAGTTGTTTTATGTTTAGTATTATTATAATTTTTTACAAGCTTGTCTAAAATGTCAACCCAATTATAAGTTTCATTGTTATAGAAATATTTCCACATGGATGTTTTTAGAGTTCTGTTAAATCTTTCAACCACAGCTGCTTTTTTAACAGATTTTGTAGAAAAATATTTAACATCACTTTTTTTCAATAAACTTCTTACACCAACATTATAAAATTCTTTTCCTTCATCAAATTGAGCAACATTTGGATATTTATCAAATCTATTTTTGAATTTTTCCAATAATTCATCAACAGCTTTTGTCATGCTGTCAGTATTTTTTCTGTAAACAGGAATAGCAAACGCATATCTACTCAAAATTTCAACAACTGTAAGAATCCAATAATATCCATCATTTTGTTTTTGGTATTTTCTCATATCAATTAAATCCATTTGTATTTGATCAGCTAAATCTTTAACAAATGTTTTTTGAAATTTATGTTTTTTAACAATTGGTTTGTATCTTGTAAAAGTATCTTGTGTTTTTAACCAGTCTTGTACAATTTTTCTACTGACTTTTAATCCCTTGTCTTTTGCTTTTTGATAAAGTCTTTCCGCAGATTGATAACCTGTTTCTGGGTTGTAGTAAATGTCTCTTAACTCTTGTTCAATAACAACGTCTTTGTCACTAATTTTATTCATTTATTTTTATAAAAATAAATGATGAATAACGATAAATCTGTAGAAAAAGCTGAGAAAAAATATTATGGAAAAAACTATGATTATGTGATGAATGAAATAAAAATTTTTGATAAAAAGTTTAAGGAAAATTTTTTGAAAAAATATCCATATGCAGACATGTCAAGATTTTATTTTGAACATGATATTAATAAAGATGGAAGTTGGGAAAAAACAATAACATATTTCAAAAACAATGATTACATTTCAACAGATGTGAATTCAGACACTTTTAAAAATGATCCAAATATGACAAAATATCTTTATATTAACAAACCAAAACCTCACTTTCCAAAAATTTGGAAAATTGGAGGATCCCTGCAAACTCTTCCAAAAGGAAAAAGACATGTTGATTTTACAGGTAAAAAATATTATTGGGATAATTTTCCTATGCAATATGTTTTAAGTTACCCTATTAATCAGTTTAGAATTTATGTTAACAACAGATTATTTTCAAAGTAATTTTCCTGGATTAAACATAACTACAAATGATAATGCAAAATTTTCTCTAAGCGAACCATATTTTCAAAGCATAATTGGAACATGGATTGCAACTTATGCATGTGGAATTTCAATCCAACATTTATTATTTTCATCTTCCGTTCCAAAACAAATTACATCATTTATGAGATTTCATCTATATTTTACAGTTAGAAGAATTATGTGGCAATTGAAAAATGGTGATGATAAAACATTTTATAAATTTAATGCTGGTTTTTTAAAAGATCACTATCCAAAATGGACTTATCAAGAAATTATGAACCTGAAAGGTGAACATTTAGGTCAAGACACCGTAGGTGTTGACAAATGGAAAAGATATCAACACGGTCCAGGTCAAATTAGAGACACACAAAATGATTATAAAAAATTTGTTCCAAGATTGTCAAATGGTTTAACAAAAAATGGAACAGAATTATTAAATCAATCCATTGAAGCTTATCTTTATTCAATCCTCGGAGCACAAGCAAGAACAAGACAAAGTATTGTTTCAAACAGAGCTTCAGCATTGGAAACACAAAAAGTATTTAGACAAATTTTTGAAGATTCTATTATAAATTATGATACTTCAACATGGATTAATAATATGAATCAAGCAATTTCATCAACAAATGTGGTTTTAAATACCGCTATATCTCCAACGTTATGGTTGATTCCAAGCAGTTTAATTATTTTAAAAAATCCTATTGAAGGATATAATAACAAATTAAAAGTTTCTGATGAAAATATGGTTTTTGGTGTTAATGAAAATTTAAATTATTACGGTGGAGAAAAGACAAAATTACAAGGAAATGAAATAAAGAAAAATGAAATAAAGAAAAATGAAAAGAAAAATGAATCTAAAAAAGAGAAAAATTTGAAAAATGAATCCAAAAAAGATTTGAACATTTCAGACCTTTCAGGTAAATCTTTAAAAACATCAAGCGAAAATTTATGGATTTTATCTTTATCAATAATTGGAGGAGTTCTAATTTCAAAATATATATTATAAAATAAATAACAAATCTTAAAATATTTATCAAACAAGATGAGACTGGTGAAAACCGTGAAAAAATAATTCAATTAGATGAACCACCTATATTAACTCATTGTGTAGATATGTTTGTGAAATCAGTAAGTATATTTTGGAATTATAATAATTTATATCAAAATATTCATCATTATACCTATGATGGAAGAAAAATTGAATTCAAAGATGGATATTATAACTTTAATATTTTAAAAACTGAATTTGAAAACAACGAAGTTGTCACGGAGTGTGGTGGAGAAATAGAATTGGAAAAAGTGGAATTTTCTGGAAAATGCAAAATAAAATCGGATAAAACATTAAATTTACAAACACTTGGTCCAATCATAGGATTTCCAGAAAATAAAGTTATACAAGCAAATACATTAACAGAGAGTGACAGTGAGGTAAATATTAATAACAACTTGGAATATGTAAACATAAGCTGCAATATAATTGATAAAAGTAAAAATTTTGTAAATGGTAAAAGAAGTGACATTCTTATTCAAATTCCAATAACAACAGAACAAACACTAAAAGGAAGTGTCTCAAAAATTTATCCACCTGAAGACAAAGGAGGAGTAAAATTATCAAATAGAATTTATAATGAATTAATATTCAAAGTAGAGGGTAACAATGGTGATCCAATTGGAAATGTTTTATTAGAAATTATTAGAAAATAAATGAGTTTATTCTATGGTTATCAAAGTGAGCATGAATCTTTAAAATCGGATGTAACAGGAAAGCTGTCTATTACAGGAGGAGATATGACAGGAGACATTAACATGGGATCGTATCATATAATAACATCAGTTGATCCAATGGAAAATTCACATTTAGCAAGAAAAAAATACGTAGACAACAAAGTTACAAACAACAGAGGAACTTTAACAAAAAATTTTCTGTCAAAAAAAGGAGGTACAATGATGGGAAATATAAGTATGGGAAATAATAAAATTACAACAAATGTGAATCCTATAAGTGATAAAGATTTAGCGAGGAAGAAATACGTCGACGACCGTATTGATGATAATTTAAACATTCTCAAAAAAGATGTTAGTTTTTCAGTGCTGAAAGATAATTTTTCTTTGAAATTTCATAATTTATATTTTGTTGAATATAATTCAATATATGATTTGTTGTTTGAAAGAAACGGAGGAAAAGTAAAAGAACTAATTGATTATGGAATTGAAGGAAACAATTTTAAACAAACAACAAAAAGTCTTCAACCTTCCTTGTGTTTAGAAAGTGAAAAGGAAGATAATAAATATTTTTTAAAATTTAATAACAATAGAATGATTTCAGATTCCAACATTAATCCAATATCAGGAAAAAAAGATATTGTAAATGTTTTTGTTGTTTATAAATTGAATTCTGTTCCTTCATCTGGAAATGATTGGTTAAGAGGAGGAATTTTTGGACATGATAATGGAGGATGGGATAAATTTATTTGTTTTGCAAATCCAACCACAAGAGAATTGGTTGTTGCTGGATATTCATCAAATTATATCTGTATTGGAACAAATCCTGTAAATCATAAACAACCAATTGCTTCTTTTCAAACAAAAGCAAATGCTGGAGCTTTGAATGAATGGATATGTTTGAGCATTCATTGGGATATGTATACAACACCAAATAATAATGAAAGTAGTGTTTATTGTAATGGAAAAAAGTTAACATCTTTTACATCCAAAACTGTTTCAGGAGATACAACTTTAATAATTGGTGATATAAAAAACAGCACAAATTCACCTTTTGATGGATCAATATCTTTCTTTTCAATTTTAAAACACGAAAAAATGACAGAAAAAGAAATTTTGTTTTATCATTATGTTCTTTGTAATTTATACAACGTTGATCATAATCCTATAAATATATAAAATAAATGAGTGTTATATTTAATGATGATGATTTTAGTTCAAAAAGAAAAAATTTCATTTTAAATGATTTTGATAAAAAATTATCAAAAACAGGTGGAATAATGACTGGGGATTTGGATATGGGAAATCATCATATTCTTCATGCATCAAATTATACCTCATCTTCTGATCATCATGTTGTGACTAAAAAATACGTTGACGACCGTGTGACAAATTTTTCATTAGCAAATACAATTACAAATATTTATAATTTACAAATGGATGATGAAGGAATTTTTGATGTGAAAGATGATAATAATTATATAGAATATACTGGAAGCAATAAAAAGGTTGAAAAACTTTTGAATTTGTCAAGAAAAAAAAGATTGGGTTTTCAAACAAGATGATACAAACAAACAACCATTTTTCAAAAAATCCTCAATTAATAATAATTTTTATTGTGTTCAATACCACACTGGTCTTGGATCAAACAGCAACAATTTACATTTAACTTGTGAAGAAAATATTTTAAGCTATCAATAATTGAATTTTTACTTTGTATATGGTTTAAAATCATTAAATTCGCCTAACAATGAGGTGTCGTTGTTTAAAATCATAGATAATGAAACAGTAAGTCAACCAACTCCTTTTGATTTTGGAATTTCTTATACTAATTCATTATTATATATCACAAATTCATCCCCGAATACAATTTTGAATAGCAGATGGCAATTGAAAGCAAATGCAACTCAAATAAACAAATTAATATGTCTTTCTGTTCATTGGGATCAAGGTAACACCAGTGGTGATAAAAAAAGAAATCTTTATGTGAATGGAAAAGAAATTGTTTCTTTCTATACAAATGCTAGAAAGTATCACACTCCAAATATGAAATTTTATCTTGGATCAAAAAATAAAGACCACGGAAAAATGGATGGAGAAATATTATATGTATATGTTTCAACAAGAAAAATGAAATATCCAGAAATTGTTTTAAACCATTATCTTCTTTGTAAAAAATATGGTGTTGATTTTGATGAAGATGAAATATTAAAATATATAAATAAATAAATTTTGAATAAATTTTAAATAACTTTTGAATACACTTCAATAAATTTTAAATAACATTTGTGATTATTTAAAATTTACTTAACTTTTATTTAATTTTATTCATAAATAACTTTGAATACACTTTAATAAATTTTAAATAAATTTATAAATAAATGATAGAATGGCATAGAACAAAAAAAGAAGAAAAAGAAGAAAAAGAAAAAAAAGAAAAATGTCTTGACGATCGTATACTTTTATATTTAATAAAACAGTTGAATAACATTTGAATAACATTTGAATAACATTTGAATAACAGTTGAATAAACTTTAATAAATTTTAAATAAATTTAATAAAGTTATAAATAAATGAGTGAAACAAGTAATCAAAATAAACAGTCAAATGATGACAAAGTTGACAAAGTAACAGCAGTTGAAAAATCTGTTAAAGCAAAAGATCCAAGAAAAGTGGAATTGGGAAAAAGATTAGCAAAAATTTCAAAAGAAGCAAAAGAAAGAAAAGCAAGACAGCGAATCGAAGTAGAAAAACAACAAGGTATTAAAATCAAAGAAAAAAATGAATATTTTGAATATAAAAACTTGAGTTATTTAATAGGAATTTTAGGAGTTGCTGCTGCGTTAGGTGGTTTATATTTTGCGTATAGACAAGATAAAAGAGAAAGTGAGAAATCGGAGACCGAAGGTCAAAACAAACAAGACAAACAAAAACAAAAACAAAATCAAAGACAACGAATCATACCACAAATCGAAGAAGAAAATGAAATGACTGAAAAGTCAGGATGTTTGGAAAATTTATAAGTGACAAGAAAAAAAAAATTTTTTTATAAATAAATGAGTGAAATGAATAGAAAAGAAGTTATGAATGAATTATATGATTCTACAATAATTATATTGGGTGCTGTTGGACTTGGAATGATATCAAGAAAAGTAATTAGTGATGGTTTGTCAACTCCATCTAGTTTAGTTCCTAATTTAAAACTTGCAGCAGCTGTGGGTTTATCATCACTTGCAGTTAAATACGCTCAAGACAAAAAATGGATTCCTTCTGATCCTTTCAAATCATAAAATAGAAAAAATGAGAAAAAATGTATAAATAAATGGAAACAGTAGTTGGTGGATTATTTAACGCAGTTGCTTTTGCAGGTGCTGGATTTTTATTTTCAAAATTAAATCATTCTGGGTATGAAAAAGAAATAAAAAGACATAATGAAGCATTGGAAAAACTAGCAAGAGATAAAGAAAAATGGTATGAAAATCAAGTAAAAAGAAAACAAGAAATTGAAAAATTAAGACAGCAATTATCTGATGCAAATGCTGATATAAATAAAACAAACATTTCTTTGAAAAACCTTGCTGAAATAAATAATCGTTATAAATATTTAAAAGAAGAAGCAGATGAAGAAGATGAAAAAGAACCAAAATTAAAAGATTATTATAAACCTTCTGATGAAATGAAAGAATATCAAAATGTTTCTTTTTTCCTGGTTGGTCTTTCGGGTGGTTATGTAGTTTATAAATTTTTATAAAATTTCGTTTAAAAAAAAATATATCTTAAATAAATGAGCATCATTAAAGAAAAAACAAACTATACAGGTTACACGTATAAACAATTGTAGAATATTGCAAAAGAAAGAAAAATAAAATATTATAAAAAATATAATAAAAATGAACTTGAAAAAATTTTAGGATTTGAAATTACTAAACCTAATGAAAAATTTGAAAAATATTGCAGAGAAAAATTGAGATAACCAATTCCAGTGGTGGTTATAAAGAGTGAAACAGGTGAAACACAAAAATTTGAAAGTCTTAGATCTGCTTCAAAAAATTTTAATATGAATCCAGAAAGTATAAAATATAGAATTAATAATAAAAAATATTTGGAAATTAATGGACAAGAATTTTTGGTTTTTTATAATGATTATATTTAAAAAAAAAAAATTTTTTAAAAATATTTTTCTTTTAAAAAAAAATATTTATATAATAAAAATGCGTATAATTGAAAAATATTTAAAACAAGAAGATTATGAAAATAGTGATAAAGAATATATGTATTATGTTTTTCTTGATAAAATTGCTGAACTTTCAGGTGAAGGAGAAGTATTACCACATCATGAATTTTCAATAAATTATGATGAAAAATATTGTATTTTTAGTAATTATGAAATTGAATATGGAGAATATGATGAAGAAGAAACTTTAATAGATTCTTTCAAAATTATTTTGAAACCGAAAGAAATATTAAAATAACATTTAAAATTTAATATTTTTTTATTCAAGTCGATATGAGTAAAATAAATATTTTTTTGTATTTGATCACGTGACCATTCGTAAAAAATTTTTTTTTGATTTTTTTGATTTTTTTTTTCTTTTAAAAAAAAAAATATATAAATAAAAGATGAATACAACTAGAAATTTATTGGACACAGATGTCCCAAATATTAATACACCTTTATTAAAACCACAAAAAATTTTAAACAATAATTTTGTTGAAAAATCAAGGGAAAAAGCAAATAATTTGCTAAATAAATCTAAAGAAGAATTGCTTAATTTATTTGATAAATATAGAAATAATGTAAATGAAGGATTTAGAAAAATAACAAATTGGTATAATAATTTGAAAAATAATTTTTCGGATATATTTGACAAAATACAAGGTAAAGTTACAACTCCAACTGCAAAATTTGTATTGGATAAAGAAGCTCTTAAAGTAACAAAAAGATATCAAATCGATTTGAAAAATTTTTAATTGTCTTTATATGATCCTTTGAGTTTGTTGAAAAAAATAAAACCATTGGTAATTGAAAAATTCAAAAAAAATCCAAGCACAAAACAACAAATAACTATTGAGTGTTTGATGAAAAAAACAAATCCAGCTACAGGAGAAACAACCATAGATAAAATTCATTTTCATAGTTATTATGAAGAAATTTTTAGTGGAAGTAATTTTGAAGAAATATATGAAAAAATGCAACAAAAAATTATTTTGAGTTTTGAAATATTTATGTCAAATTCGAGTTTGTGGAAATTTCACAAATGTTTGAAAATAATTCTCAATATTAATGATATTAAAAGATTACTTGCATCTTCTTATATTCCTTTACCAGAATTTTTAAAAAACAAAAAAGCAATTATCAACCCAGAAAATGATGATCAAAAATGTTTATTATGGTGTGTTACAATAAACGAACTTTTGAAAACCACACCTGATTTAAAAAATCCTGGACGAATTACAAAAATTTTGAAAAAGAAAGCTGAAAGTTTTAATGTGAAAGATATTAATTTTCCATGTGGATTTTCTGATATTGACAAATTTGAAAAAAATAATAACATTGCAATTAATTTATTTGGATATGATGAAGAAAAAAGATTTGGAAATGTAGATCATGAAATTTTTACTTTGAGAATAAGTAAGTTTGAAAATCCAGAATCACACATAAATATATTGTTAATATCAAATGAGAATGGTGATAAACATTATTGTTTAATTAAAAATAAAAGCAGATTGTTTTCAAGTCAATTTAGTAAACATAAAGAAAAAAGTCATATTTCTGACAATTGTTTACAACATTTTAGTAAAGAAAATGTTTACAAAACTCATTTAGAATATTGTAAAGAGTATGAATGGGGAAAAACTGTTTATCCAAAAAAAGGAGAAAAATTAAAGTTTAAAAATTATGAAAGAATGCATGATATTCCATTTGTGATTTATGCAGATTTTGAATGTAATCTAAAAAATATAGATGAAAAAATTGGTGATCATACAAAACAATTTCAAAAACATGAACCATCTGGATATTGTTATTTGATAAAATGTTTTGACGATAATCTTTTCAAAACAAAAATAGTAAAATATACCAAAAAACCTGATGAAGATGCTTGTGATGTTTCATTAAAATTTGTAAAAAGTTTAGAAAATAATATTAAAGAAATATATGAGAAATTTAAATTTCCAAAAAAGATAATATTAGGTGAAATGGATAAAGTAGATTTTAGATTAGCTGAAAATTGTTATGCTTGTGGAATCAAGTTTGGAATACAAGAAAAACCAGAAAAAAACCAGGTGGACAATGAATGTGATGAATGTGATGAATGTGATGAATTTGAAAAAATGGATGAAATGTTTATGAATGATGAAATTGATGCAGAAGAATTTAAAAAATATTTTGAAAACACAAAAAACAGAAAAGAAACAGAAAATGTGTAAAACGAAAAAGAAAAAAAGAAAGACTATATCGATAAAGTTAGAGATCATTGTCATTACACAGGAAAATATAGAGGAGCTGCTTGTATTAGTTGTAATTCAAAAATGAAAAATCCAAAATTTATTCCAGTTATATTTCACAATCTACAAAATTATGATAGTCATTTATTTATTAAAAATCTTGGTGTTTCAGAAGGTGAAATTAATTGTATACCAAACACTGAGGAAAAATATATTAGTTTTACAAAAGAAATTATTGTTGGTAAATTTGAATCTGAAAAAATAATAACAGAAAAACAATTAAAAAGTAAATGTAAAGAAAATATTATTGAATGCAAAGAATTACCAACAAATAGTAAAGCAGATGTAAAGTATAAAATTAAAGAAATTGTTGAGGTAAAAAGAAAAATTAGATTTATTGATAGTTTTAAATTTATGCAAAGTAGTTTATCAAATTTAGTTAATAATTTAGATAAAAATGAAATGAATATTTTGAAGAAATTTTATAAAAATGAAGAAAAAAGAGAATTACTAACTAGAAAAGGTGTATTTCCATATGATTGGTTTGATAATATTGAAAAATTAAAAGAAAAAAAACTACCTGATATTGGAGAATTTTATTCTAAATTAAATGATGAAAATATAAGTGAAGAAGATTATAAACATGCGAAAAATGTTTGGAATAAATTTAATATTAAAAATATGAAAGAATATCATGATTTATATTTGAAAACTGATGTAATTTTATTAGCTGATGTTTTTGAGAATTTTAGAAAAGTTTGCAAACAAAATTATAAATTAGATCCTGCATGGTATTTTACTTCACCCGGATTAGCTTGGGATGCAATGTTGAAAATCACAAAAGTTGAATTGGATTTGTTGTCTGATCCACAAATGTATCTTATGATTGAAAAAGGAATCAGAGGTGGAATTTCAATGATTGTAAAAAGATATGCAAAAGCAAACAACAAATATATGGAAAACAAATATAATTCTGAAGAAGATAGTGTTTATCTTCCATATTTGGATGCAAATAATTTATATGGTTGGGCAATGTCTAAAAAACTTCCAACGAAAGATTTCAAATGGATGAAAAACAATGAATTGGAAAATTGGAAAAAATATAGTTGTATTTTAGAAGTTGATTTAGAATATCCAGAAGATTTACATGATTTACATAATGAATATCCTCTTGCACCAGAAAGACTAAAGGTTGGTCAAGTTGAAAAATTAATTCCAAATTTAAATAACAAAGAAAAATATGTTTTGCATTGTGAAAACTTGAAATTGTATGAAAAGTTGGGATTAAAAATTACTCGAATTCACAAGGGTGTTAAATTTTATGAAGAAGATTTCATGAAAAAATATATTGATTTGAATACAAATTTGAGAACAAATGTAAAAAGTGATTTTGAAAAAGACTTTTTCAAATTGATGAATAATTCAGTATTTGGGAAAACAATGGAAAATGTGAGAAATAGAGTTAATATTCAACTGGTAAACAGAAAAGAAAAAGCATTAAAACTATTTTCAAAAACTAACTTTGACAAAAGAACTATATTTTCTGAAAATTTAATTGCAATTCATATGTATAAAACAAAAATTAAGTTGGATAAACCAATATATTTAGGAATGAGTATATTGGATTTATCAAAAAGTTTAATGTATGATTTTCATTATAATTATATCAAGAAAAAATATGATGAAAATGCAAAATTGCTTTTTACCGATACAGATAGTTTAATGTATGAAATTAAAACTGATGATTTTTATAAAGATATTTCTCCAGATGTGAAAAATATGTTTGATACAAGTAATTATTCAAAAGATCATAATAGTGGGATAAAAACTGGAATGAACAAAAAGGTTATTGGTATGATGAAAGATGAATGTGGTGGAAAACAAATTGAAGAATTTGTAGGTTTGAGAGCAAAATTATATTCTTATAAAATGTATGAAGATAAAAAAGAATCAAAAAGATGTAAAGGTGTTAAGAAAAATGTAATTAAAAAAGAAATAACATTTCAAAATTATAAAGATTGTTTATTTGATGGAGAAGAACAAATAAGAAAGATGAATTTGATAAGACATAGAAATCATGACTTGTATACAGAAAGTATTGAAAAAATTGCATTGTCAGCAAAAGATGACAAACGAAACATACTTGAAAATAAAATTGACACAATTGCATTTGGTCATTATATGAATGATATGGTTCAAAAATATGAAAATATATTTGGATTTAAACCATAAAAAATTCTACACTTTATTTTACGATTTTCACGTTGTTGTGGAATGAAATAAATTTATTTTAATTTTATAATTATCATCATCAAATTCAAATAAAATGAGTTAAATTTCGATGTCTCAGCTGCGCTGAGACGGCATTTCGGGAAATTAACTAAAAAAGGTCAAAAAAGATAAAATTATAAAAATAAAATAATGTTATTTTCACATTTTTGAAATTTTAAAAATTTCAAAAATGTTAAATTTCGAAAATGTGAGAAAATTGGTCAATTTCGAAAATGTGAGAAAATTGGTCAATTTCGAAAATGTGATGAATTTCACCAATTTTGAGAATGTGAAAAATTTCACCAATTTTGAGAATCCGGTTTGAACTAGATTTGAGAATGATTGACAGGTGGGGAAACCCCGGAAAATGATGACGTCATCAATCACGTGACTAAAATGATGACGTCATCAATCACGTGACTAAAATGATGACGTCATCAATCACGTGACTAAAATGATGACATCATCAGTTGATTCTAGGAAACCGGAAGTAATTTCCTGGAATTTGATAATGATTGACAGGTTATGAGAAACCGGAAGTAAATGTGTCAAAATGTGTTAGAACTCCCGAAAAAAGTGTGCTAGAATCCCCATTTTACAGTCTACTGAACAGACAGATGGAAAAGATATAATCATGGTCCAGGTCAAATTAGAGATACTCAAAATGATTATAAAAAATTTGTTCCAAGAATTTCAGATGGTTTAATTAAAAATGGAACAGAATTGATAAATCAAAGCATTGAAGCATATCTTTATGCAATACTTGGAGCTGGAGCAAGAACTAGACAAAGTATTGTTTCAAAAAGAGCTTCAGCATTTGAAACACAAAAAGTATTTAGAAAAATTTTTGAAGATTCTATTGTGAATTATGATACTTCTGTATGGATTAATAATATGAATCAAGCAATTTCATCAATGAATGTAGTTTTAAATACTGCAATTTCACCTACTTTATGGTTAATTCCATCATCTTTAATAATTTTAAAAAATCCTATTGATGGTTATAATAATAAATTAAAAGTTTCATCAGAAAATATGGTTTTTGGAATTCATGAAAATTTAAATTATTACGGTGGAGAAAAAAAAAACAAAATTACAAGGAAATGAAGTAAAGAAAAATGAGTTCAAAAAAGATAAGAAAAATGAACCCAAAAAAAATAACCGTGAAAGTGATCAAAAATCTTTTCAGACTTCAAACACAGGAAAAACATCAAGTGATAATTTAATTATTTTATCTTTATCAATAATTGGGGGAGTTTTAATTTCAAAATATATATTATAAAATAAATGACAAATCTTAAAATATTTATCAAACAAGACGAGACTGGTGAAAACCGTGAAAAAATAATTCAATTAGATGAACCACTTATATCTCATTGCAGAGGTTATCTGTTTGTGAAATCAGTAAGTATATTTTGGAATTATAATAATTTATATCAAAATATTCATCATTATACCTATGATGGAAGAAAAATTGAATTCAAAGATGGATATTATAACTTTAATATTTTAAAAACTGAATTTGAAAACAACGAAGTTGTCACGGAGCGTGGTGGAGAAATAGAATTGGAAAAAGTGGAATTTTCTGGAAAATGCAAAATAAAATCGGATAAAACATTAAATTTACAAACACTTGGTCCAATCATAGGATTTCCAGAAAATAAAGTTATACAAGCAAATACATTAACAGAGAGTGACAGTGAGGTAAATATTAATAACAACTTGGAATATGTAAACATAAGCTGCAATATAATTGATAAAAGTAAAAATTTTGTAAATGGTAAAAGAGTAGTCTATATAGTGGGGATTCTAGCACATTTTGGGATTTGACTAAATTTCCACATTTTCAAAATAGACAAAAATAGTCGGGGAAAACCCTTTTCCTTGTTTACGTAATTTTCAGCTGCTTCACTACAGCTTCGCTCGATCACTTCCGGCGACTTCTAGACTCTTCCAGGAATTTGTTAACGTTACCGGGAATTTCAACACATTTTAAAAACGGGTCAAAATTTTTCAAACAGCTTCGCTGACATGTTGTCTTGGGGGAATAACCTAACACAGCAAGCTGATAAATTCCAAACATTCCATACATGCTCAATCTCCCTAACAACTAGCCTCACTCGATGTCAACAAAAAAACTATTTTCGGTTTGCTCAGTTGTTAGGGAGATTAGGCATGTATGGAATGTGGGGAAAGTCACTTTACGACTGGTGGGGGAATTACCTTTTTTTTTGACAGAATTTTAAACAATAAGTCTATTTGCTAAACAGCTTCGCTGATAAAGTATTTTACGGTTTAAATCCAAATATATTCTCATAAGTGTCAATCATTTCATTCATGTAATGACCATATGCAAGTGTATCTATTTTGTTTTCAAGTATGTTTCGTTTGTCATCTTTATATGACAAAGCAATCTTTTCAACACTTTCTGTATACAGTTCATGGTTTCTATGTCTTATCAAATTCATTTTTCTTATTTGTTCTTCTCCATCAAATAAACAATCTTTGTAATTTTGGAATGTTATTTCTTTTTTAATTACATTTTTCTTAACACCTTTACATTTTTTTTCTTCTTTTCCTTTGTTGTCTTCATCAGCTCCGCTGACCTTCGGGTTTCCACACATTTTGTAAGCATATAATTTTGCTCTCAAACCAACAAATTCTTCTATTTGTTTTCCACCACATTCATCTTTCATCATTCCAATAACCTTTTTGTTTAATCCAGTTTTTATCCCACTTTTATGATCTTTTAAGTAATTACTTGTATCAAACATTTTTTCTACATCTGGAGAAATATCTTTATAAAAATCTTCGGTTTTAATTTCATACATTAAACTATCTGTATCGGTAAATAATAATGATGCAGCTCCGCCGTATTTTTTCTTGATATAATTATAATGAAAATCATACATTAAAGTTTTTGATAAATCTAATATACTCATTCCTAAATATATTGGTTTATTCAACATAATTTTAGTCTTATATTTATGTATTGCAATTAAATTTTCAGAAAATATCGTTCTACTTTTAAAATTACTTTTTGAAAATAATTTTAATGCTTTTTCTTGTTTATTTACCAATTGTATATCAACTCTATTTCTTACATTTTCCATAGTTTTTCCAAATACAGAATTATTCATCAATTTGAAAAAGTCTTTTTCAAAATCATTTTTTGCGTTTGTTCTCAAATTTGTATTCAAATCAATATATTGTTTCATGAAATCTTCTTCATAAAATTTAATTCCTTTGTGAATTCGAGTACAACGAAGCCCCAATTTTTCGTACAATTTCAAGTTTTCACAATGTAAAACATATTTTTCTTTGTTATTTAAATTTGGAATCAGTTTTTCAACTTGACCAACCTTTAATCTTTCTGGAGCAAGAGGATATTCATTGTGTAAATCATGTAAATCTTCTGAATATTCTAAATCAACTTCTAAAATACAACTGGCCTTCGGGTCGTCTACGATTTTTTCCCAATTATTTAACTCATTTTTATTCATCCATTTGAAATCTTTCACAGGTAATTTTTTACTCATTGCCCAACCATATAAATTATTAGCGTCAAGATATGGAAGATAAACACTATCTTCTTCAGAATTATACTTTTGATCCATATACTTATTATTTCCTTTTGCTTGTCTTTTTACAATCGTTGAAATTCCACCTCTGATTCCCTTTTCAACCATAAGATACATTTGTGGATCAGATAATAGATCAAGATTGATTTTTGTAATTTTCAACATTGCATCCCAAGCTAATCCAGGTGAAGTAAAATACCAAGCAGGATCCAATTTATAATTTGCTTTACAAACTTTTCTAAAGTTTTCAAAGACATCAGCTAAAAGCATCACATCAGTTTTTAAATATAAATCATGATATTGTCTCATATTTTTAATATTAAATTTATTCCAAACATTTTGTGCATGCGAGTATTCTTCATCACTTATATTTTCATCATTTAATTTAGAATAAAAACATTCTTTATCAGGTAATTTTTCTTCTTTTAATTTTTGAATACTATCAAACCAATTATATGGAAAAACACCTTTTCTAGTTAATAACTCGCCTTTGGCGCTGAGACCTCCAGTCTCAGTTTGTTCTTCACCAGCTTCGCTGCCCTTCGGGTTATAAAATTTCTTTAACATATTTAATTCATTTTTATCTAAATTATTAACTAAATTTGATAAACTAGTTTGCATAAATTTAAAACTATCAATAAATCTAATTTTTCTTTTTACATTAACAATTTCTTTAATTTTATACTTCATGTCACTAATTTCTCCTCCTGAAGTTGATGGTAATTCTTCACATTCAATAATATTTTCTTTACCACCGCGTGATTGAAGTTGTTTTTCTGTAATTAATTTTTCAGATTCAAATTTACCAACAATAAATTCTTTTGTAAAACTAATATATTTTTCCTCAGTGTTTGGTATACAATCAATTTCGCCTTCTGAAACACCAAGATTTTTGATAAACAAATGACTGTCATAATTTTGGAGATTGTGAAATATAACTGGAATAAATTTTGGATTTTTCATTTTTGAATTGCAACTAATACAAGCAGCTCCACGATATTTTCCAGTGTAATGGCAATGATCCATAACTTTTTCTTTAGGTTTTTCAAATTTGGTTCCACAAGCATAACAATTTTCAGAGAGTCTAAAATCTACTTTATCCTTTTCACTTAATATTATCCTTTTTGGGTATTTAAATTTCTCATATATTTTTTTAACATCATTTTCTAAACTTTCTACAAACTTTAAAGAAATATCAAAATCAGGTTCATCAGGTTTTTTACTACATTTTACTAATTTTGGTCTAAATAAATTATCATCAAAACATTTTATCAAATAACAATATCCAGATGGTTCATGTTTTTGAAATTGTTTTGTTTTGTCTCCAACATTGCTTGCGCTGCCCTCCGGGTTTTCATCTACACATTTCAAATTACATTCAAAATCTGCATAAATTACAAATGGAACATCATGCATTCTCTCAAAATTTTTAAACTTTAATTTTTCTCCTTTATCTGGATAAACAGTTTTTCCACATTCATACTCTTTACAATATTCTAAATGATTTTTGTAAACATTTTCTTTACTAAAATGTTGTAAGCAATTATCGCAAATATGTGTTTTTTCTTTGTGTTTACTAACCTGACTTGAAAATAATCTACTCATATTTTTAATCAAACAATAATGTTTGTCTCCATTTTCATTTGTTATTAACAATATATTTACACGTGGTTGTTTTTCATGATTGTCCAAATTAAATTTACTTACTCTCAAAGGAAAAATTTCATGATTTTCTTTTCCAAATCTTTTTTCTTCGTTGTATCCAAATAAATTAATTGCAATGTTATTATTTTTTTCAAATTTATCAATATCAGAAAATCCACATGGAAAATTAATATCTTTAACATTAAAACTTTCAGCTTTCTTTTTCAAAATTTTTGTAATTCTTCCAGGATTTTTTAAGTTGGGATTAGTTTTCAAAAGTTCATTTATTACAACACACCATAATAAACACTTTTGATCATCATTTTCTGGGTTGATAATTGCTTTTTATTTTTTAAAAACTCTGGTAAAGGAATATATGATGAAGCAAGTAATCTTTTAATATCATTAATATTGAGAATTATTTTCAAAGATTTTTTAAATTTCCACAAACTCGAATTTGTCATATATATTTCAAAACTTAAAATAATTTTTTGGGTCATTTTTTCATATATTTCATCAAAATTATTTCCTTCAAAAATTTCTTTGTAGTAACTATGAAAATGAACAGTATCCACAGTTGTTTCACCTGTTGCTGGATTTGTTTTTTCCATCAAACACACAAGAGTTATTTGTTGTTTTGTACTTCGATATTTTTTGAATTTTTCAATCACCAATGGTTTTACTTTTTTCAAGAGAGTCAAAGGATCATATAAAGACAATCCAAATTTTTTCAAATCCATTTGATATCTTTTTGTTACATTCAAAGCTTCTTTATCCAATACAAATTTTGCAGTTGGGGTTGAAACTTTATTTTGTAATTTATTAAATATATCTAAAACATTATCTTTCAGGTGATTATACCATTTTTTTCCCGTTACTTTATTATTTAATGGACTGTATTTATCAAATAATTTTAATATTTTTTCCTTTGATTTTTCAACAAAATTTTTATTTGGTTTTATATATTGAGTTGGTTTTAAAGGTGCTTGTAAATTTTCTACTGTAACTGGTTTTTTCTAAAATTGACGAGGAAATTTCCTGATTTTTTCTTGGTCTTCCTCTGCCTCTAGCAAAAATTCGCTCACTTTGTCTTTTTTCTGGAGGTAATGTTGCCGGTCTACCTCTTTTTTCCCGTCTTGGTCCTACAAAAGAACCAAAAGGGTATTTTCTTGGTCTTCCACGACCACGTTTTGGATTATCAGAATCCAATATATTTTGTGAAACATTACTTGACATGTTCATCCTTTATTTATATATATATCTTTTTTTTAAAAGCATAAAAAAAAAAATTTTAAATTTTTTTTCATGTTTGGTCACGTGGCCAAATTTAAAAAAAAATTAAAAATGATTTAAAGATCAATTTTTTTAAGTATAAAAATATTTAATAATGGGGGTTTTATTTTTGGTTGAGGTTTTAAAATAAGATGATAATCCATATAAATTTTTTCATCATTCTGGTAATCAACTTCAAAATCAGAAAAATAACAATCTTTTTTTTTATAATTTATTGTAAATTCAGTATGTGGTAATATTTCTTCTCCGCTAAGTTTAATAATTTCTTTGATAAAAGTATTAAACATATTACTTTTTGTATATTTATAATTTTTTGGTACAAGTATTTCAATAATTGTTGAAGACATCTCTCTCTTTTATTTATATATATTTTTTTTTTAAAAGCAGAAAAAATTAAAAAAAGAATAAAAATCAATTTTAATTTTTATTCTTAAACAATGATCATTGTCCGCAGGCACATTCATAAAAAACCAAAAATGATTGGCCATTAAATTTCAAATCTTTTTTTCATATTAATTCTATATTTTATACTTCCTGCATTTTTATCAAAATTTCTCGCAGCAGATATAAGACTTTTAAATTTAAAAATTTCGCCTGTTTCTTTGTTTTTAACTATTATTGGAATTGGATTTTTAATTTTTCCTCTACAATATTTTTCATATTTTTCATTAGGTTCAGAAATTTTTAAACCCAACATTTCTTCAAGTTGATTTTTTGTATAAGTTTTATAATTTTTTATATTTTTTTCTCTTGCAATAAAACGCAATTCTCTAATTGTTATTGGTTGGTTATTTGCTGCACCTTTGGTGCTGAGAGCTTCGCTCGATTTACAATGATTCTCTGTCATTTATTTAAGGTAAATTTTTTTTTAAAAGAAATTTTTTAAAAAAACAACTTTGCTCGTTTTAACTTGCAGCTTCGATGCTGAGTCCGAAGGACGATCGCTCAAGTCCTTCAACTTAACACATAGGTAAAAATATAAAAAGACTAAATTTACAAAAATTTATAAACTACATAACCACCTGTAGCTCCAATAAGAAAAAAAGCAACATTTTGATATTCTTTCATTTCATCAGAAGGTTTATAATAATCTTCTAATTTTGGTTCTTTTTTATTTTCTTCATTTTCTTCTTCTTTTAAATATTTATAACGATTATTTATTTCAGCAAGATTTTTCAAAGACATGTTTGTCTTATTTATATCAGCATTTGCATCAGACAGCTCTTGCCTTAATTTTTCAATTTCTTGTTTTCTTTTTACTTGCTCTTCATACCATTTTTCTTTCGCTTCGCTCAATTTTTCCATTGCTTCATTATGTCTTTTTATTTTTTTTTCATATCCAGAATGATTTAATTTTGAAAATAAAAATCCTGCACCTGCAAAAGCAACTGCATTAAATAATCCACCAACTACTGTTTCCATTTATTTATACATTTTTTATATTTTATGACATTCATGACTTGAAAGGATCAGAAGGAATCCACTTTTTGTCTTGAGCATATTTAACTGCAAGCGATGATAATCCAACAGCTGCTGCAAGTTTTAAAGTAGGAACTAAACTAGATGGAGTTGATAAACCATCACTAATTACTTTTCTTGATAACATTCCAACTCCAACAGCACCCAATGTAATTATTGTAGAATCATATAATTCATTCATAACTTCTTTTCTATTCATTTCACCCATTTATTTATACAAATACAAATAAAAAAATTTTTTATAAACTTTGTTCACTCATTTTGTTTTTTTTACAAATTTTCTATACATGGCCGAGATCGCCCTTCGGGCTCAGCATCGAAGCTGCAAGCGGTCTGCGTAGTTGATTCCAAAGGGTGATTACATTTAGTAATTTCATAATCATTTTTATTTATGATATTAACTTTTTTATCTTTGCGTTCACGGTCACTTTGTATTTCGCATTCGCTTCGCTCGCTTTCAAGTCTTTTGTCGCTTTTATATGCATAATATAAACCTCCAAGTGCAGCAACAATTGTCACACCGCCAACAATATATCTGAAATCTACATAATCATTTATTTCTTTTGCAAAAAGGGTTCTTTCGTGGCCCGCTTTGCGGTCTGGTTTACTTCGCATTTTGCTTTTCTTTCTTTTGCTTCTCTTGAAATTTTTGCTAATCTTTTTCCCAATTCCACTTTTCTTGGGTCTTTTACTTTTTCAGATTTTTCAACTGATGTCACTTTTTCAGATTTTTCAACATTCGGTTGTTTACTTTCTTCACTCATTTATTTATACTTTGATTTAATTTTATTTTTTATTTAGAATCTATTTAATTTTATTCGCACATTTGTTATGAATAACTTAAATAACTTTTGAATAAATTTTGAATAAATTTTGAATAAATTGACTAACATTTTGAGTAAAAAAAATTTACTTGTTTTTTATTTAGAATCTATTTAATTTTATTCGCACATTTATTATGAATAACTTAAATAACTTTTGAATAAATTTTGAACATTTTGAGTAAAAAAAAATTTACTTGTTTTTATTTAGAATCTATTTAGTTATTTAGTTATGTATTTTAATATTTCATCTTCGTCAAAATCAACACTATATTTTTTACAAAGAAGATAATGATTTAAAACAATTTCTGGATATTTCATTTTTCTTGTTGAAACATATACATATAATATTTCTCCATCCATTTTTCCGTGATCTTTATTTTTTGATCCAAGATAAAATTTCATATTTGGGGTGTGATACTTTCTAGCAGTTGTATTGAAAGAAACAATTTCTTTTCCATTCACATAAAGATTTCCTTTTTTATCACCACTGGCATTACCTTGATCCCAATGAACAGAAAGACATATTAATTTGTTTATTTGAGTTGCATTTGCTTTCATTTGCCATCTGCTATTTGAAATTGCATACGTGGATGAATTTGTGGTATATAATAATGAATTACGATAAGAAATACCAAAATTAGAAGGATCTGGTTGACTTGCTGTTTCATTATCTACGATTTTAAACAACGACACCTCATTGTTAGACGAATTTAATGATTTTAAACCATATACAAAATAAAAATTCAAGTGTTGATTGCTTAAAATATCTTGTGTACTAACTAAATGTAAATTGTTGCTGTTTGATATAAGATTAGTGTGGTATTGAACACAATAAAAATTATTATTAATTGTAGATTTTTTGAAAAATGGTTGTTTGTTTGCATCATCTTGTTTGAAAATCCAATCTTTTTTTCTTGACAAATTTAAAAGTTTTTCAACCTTTTTATCACTTCCAGTGTATTCAATATAATCATCATCATCTTTAACTTCAAAAATTCCCAAATCATCCATTTGTAAATTATAAATACACAACAACGAAGTTGTCACAATATCATTTCTCAAAGCTTTAGTTTTGCCATCAACGTATTTTTTATTCACAACATGATAATTAGAAGAAGGAGAATAATTTGCAGTGTGAACAATATGATTATTTCCCATATCCAAATCTCCTGTCATTGTTCCACCAGATAAAGATAATTTGGAATCAACATATGATTTATTTGTTAAATCAGTATTTCCAGATGGTGTTGCACTGGAAATTACTTTATAAGAAAGCATATTCAAATTTCCATGCATTGTTCCGCCAGATAAATATAATTTTTTATCAAATTCTTTTAATAAAAATTTTTTTTGACTTTGTGTTTTTGAACTAAAATCATCATCATCAAATATAACACTCATTTATTTATACAATTAAATTAATTTCATGATATATTTATTGAATCATGATCAACATTGTATAAATTACAAAGAACATAATGATAAAACAAAATTTCTTTTTCTGTCATTTTTTCATGTTTCAAAACTGAAAAGAAAGACATGCTTCCATCAAAAGGTGAATTTGTGCTGTTTTTTATATCTCCAATTGTTAAAGCTGCGCTGCCTGAAACAGTTTTCGATGTAAAAGATGTTAACTTTTTTCCATTACAATAAACAAAACTTTCATTATCTTTCGGTGTTGTGTATAAGTCCCAATGAACTGAAAGACATATCCATTTATTCAGATCCCCAGCATTCGCCTTCGACTTGAAGGCGGCAATTGGTGTTCTATGATTTACAGGATTTGAACCAATACTGAAAAAATCAGCACTATCTCCAGAAATAACTAATTCTTTTGTGGATGGATTTGCAAAACAAACAAATTTATCATAACCTCCATTATCATGTCCAAAAATTCCTCCTTTTAACCAATCACTTCCAGATGAAGGAACAGAATTCAATTTATAAACAACAAAAACATTTACAATATCTTTTTTTACTGATACGGTTCCCGATATTGGATTAATGTTGGAATCTGAAATCATTCTGCTGTTGGTTCCATTAAATTTTAAAAAATATTTATTATTTTCTTTTTCATTTTCTAAACACAAAGAAGGTTGAAGACTTTTTGTTGTTTGTTTAAAATTTTTTCCTTCAATTCCATAATCAATTAATTCTTTAACTTTTCCTCCATTTCTTTCAAACAATAAATCATAAACTGAATTATATTCAATGAAATATAAATTATGAAATTTCAAAGAAAAATTATCTTTCAAAATTGAAAAACTAACATCTTTTTTGAGAATGTTTAAACTATTATAAATACAGTCGTCAACGTATTTCTTCCTCGCTAAATGTGTTTCAAGTGTAGGATTTGTTGAAGAAATAATTTTATTACTTCCAATTGTAACATCACCTGTCAATGTTCCGCCAGTTAGGGATAATTTTTTAGAATCTTGATTATCTACATATTTTTTTCTTGCTAAATGTTTTTCACCCGTAGGATCTGAAGTTGTTATAATTTTATGATTTCCCATGCTAATATTTCCTGACATTGTTCCACCAGTTAAGGATAATTTTCTAGAATCTTGATCATCTACATATTTCTTTCTAGAAAGGTCTTTATCACTTGAAGGATTCACATTTGTTGTAATTTTATTAGGGCCCATATCAATATTTCCTCTCATTGTACCTCCTCTTCTTGATAGATAATCTACATCTGTGTGCCTTCTTACTAAATCATCTACATATTTTTTTCTAGCAAGGTGTTCTCTTTTTGTCGGGTCAACTGATGTTATGATATGGTTTGAACCCATGTTAATATCTCCTGTCATATCCCCTCCTGTTGTTGGTAAACCTCCTGTTGTTATATCGTGTACGTTATCATTAACTTTTTCATATCCATAGAATAAACTCATTTATTTTATAATAACAAAATTATTTAATTTTGATTTCTAACAAAACATTTCCTATTGATAATGAATTATTTCCTTCTACTTTGAATTCTAATTCATTATATATTCCATTTGATAATTTATTCCTCCTCCCGGTCCTGTTTCTTCAGGTGGATAAATTTTTGAGACACTTCCTTTTAGTGTTTGTTCTGTTGTTATTGGAATTTGAATAAGAATGTCACTTCTTTTACCATCTACAAAATTTTTACTTTTATCAATCATATTACAGCTTATGTTTACATATTCCAAGTTGTTATTAATATTTACCTCGCTATCACTCTCTGTTAATGTATTTGCTTGTATTACTTTATTTTCTGGAAATCCTATGATTGGGCCAAGTGTTTGTAAATTTAATGTTTTATCCGATTTTATTGTGCATTTTCCAGAAAAATCAATTTGTTCCAGTTCAATTGCACCGACATTTTCTAATTCAGTTTTTAAAATATTAAAGGTATAATATCCATCTTTGAAGTCAATTTTTCTATTAGCGCCTTGTGTATCATAAGTATAATGATGAATATTTTTATCTAAATTATTATAATTCAAAAAAATACTTACTGATTTTACAAACATATAACTCTCACAATGAGTTAATATAAGTGGTTTTTCTAATTGAATTATTTTTTCACGGTTTTCGTCTTGTTTGATAAATATTTTAAGATTTGTCATTTATTTTATAATATATATTTTGATTCGAAAACTAAAAGTTTTCTAGACCTCTGGTCCTGAGGACTTTGTCCGATCAGAGCACGTACCGTGCAATTAAAACTCCTCCAATTATTGATAAAGATAAAATCCATAAATTTTCACTTGACCCAATGGGTGTTTTTGAAGATTTACCTGAAAGACCGCGAAGCGGCGAGCCCGAAGGGCTTGAAATGTCTTTTAATGTATTATTTTTCAAATATTTTTTGGATTCATTTTTCTTTATATCTTTTTTGGTTTCATTTTTCTTTATTTCATTTTTCTTTATTTCATTTCCTTGTATCGAGCTTCGCTCGCCGCTCTGCGGTTTTGTTTTGTTTTCTCCACCATAATAATTTAATTTTTCATTAATTTTAAAAATCATATTTTCTGATGAAACTTTTAGTTTATTATTATAACCATCAATAGGACTTTTTAAAATAATTAAAGATGATGGAATCAACCATAAAGTTTGACTTATTGCAGTATTTAAAACTACATTAGTTGCGGTTATGGCTGTATTCATATTATTTATCCATGTTGTCGTATCATAATTTATAATTGAATCTTCAAAAATTTGCCTAAAAACTTTTTGTGTTTCCAATGCTGAAGCTCTATTTGAAACAATACTTTGTCTAGTTCTAGCTTGTGCTCCAAGAATTGCATAAAGATATGCTTCAATGCTGTGATTTAATAATTCTGTTCCTTTTTTGATTAATCCATTTGACAATTTTGGAACAAATTTTTTATAATCATTTTGTGTATCTCTAATTTGACCAGGACCGTGTTGATATCCTGGCCATGGTGTAGTCATATCAATTGCATGAGAATCTCCAATGTGTCTTTTTTTTCCTGAAATTTCTTCCCATGTCCATTTTGGATAGTGATCTTCTAAAAAACCAGCATTAAATTTATAAAATATTTTATCATCGCCATTTTTCAATTGCCACATAATTCTTCTAACTGTAAAATATAGATGAAATCTCATAAATGATGTAATTTGTTTTGGAACATCAGCTGAAAATAATAAATGTTGGATTGAAATTCCGCAACCATAAGTTGCAACCCATGTTCCTATAATACTTTGAAAATATGGCTCATTAAGTGACAATTTTGCATTATCATCTGTAGTTATATTTAATCCAGGTAAATTGCTTTGAAAATAATCTGTATTGTTTACATAAATCCTAAACTGGTTAATAGGATAACTTAAAACATATTGTGTAGGAAAATTATCCCAATAATAAGATTTTCCTGTATAACCAACATGTCGTTTTCCTCTTGGTAATTCTTGTATACTTCCTCCAAGTTTCCAAATTTTTGGAAAATTTGGTTTTGGTTTGTTAATATAAAGATATTTTGTCATATTTGGATCATTTTTGAAAGTGTCTGAATTTATATCTCTTGAAACATCGAGCCCCTGGCTCGCCGCTTCGCGGTTTTTGAAATATGTTATTGTTTTTTCCCAACTTCCATCTTTATCAATATCATGTTCAAAATAAAACTTTGACATGTCTGCATATGGATATTTTTTTAAAAAATTTTCTTTAAACTTTTTATCCAAAATTTTTCTTTCATTAACCACAAAATCATAATTTTTTCCATAATATTTTTTCTCAGCTTTTTCAATGTCAGTTGAAGTCATTTATTTTAATGACTATTATAAAAATAAATGAACACAAAAATGGATGAAAAAATGTTTGTTATTGAACAAGAGTTAAGAGATATTTATTACAGCCCAGAAACAGGTTATCAATCTGCAGAAAGACTTTATCAAAAAGTAAAAGAAAGACTTCCAAAGGGATTAAACGTTAGCAGAAAAATTGTACAAGACTGGTTAAAAACACAAGATACTTTTACAAGATACAAAGCAATTGTTAGAAGACATAAATTTCAAAAAACATTTGTTAAAGATCTGGGTGATCAAATACAAATGGATTTAATTGATATGAAAAAATACAAAAAAGATAATGATGATTATTATTGGATTCTTACAGCTGTTGAAATTTTGAGTCGATATGCATTTGCTATTCCTGTCTATAGAAAAGATACTTACAACATGACGTTAGCTGTTTCAAATTTGCTTAAAAAATTCAGAAAAAGATTTGGTAAATACCCAAATGTAGCTCAATTTGACGAAGGAAAAGAATTTTATAATGTTGGTGTAAAAAACTTATTGAAAGAAAAGAATGTTGAATATTTTTCCTCTAAATCCGTTAAAAAAGCAGCTATAGTTGAAAGATTTAATCGAACTCTAAAAACATCCATGTGGAAATATTTTTATAACAAGGAAAATTACAATTGGGTCGGCCGCGTCAGCGGTGATCGCCTGAAGGACTATGTTTTGAAAAAACTTGTAGATAATTATAATAATACTAAACACAGTAGTATATTAATGAAACCTGTTGATGTAAATGAATCTAACAAAGACCAAGTGTGGAATACATTATATGGCCACCCATTGGGAGATTTACCTTTACCTAAATTCAGAATCGGTAATACTGTTAGGATTTCAAAATATAAGAATATCTTTAAAAAAGGTCATGAAGCTAATTTTACAGAAGAAATTTTTAAAATTGTAAAAGTATTTAGAGGTGATCCAAACATGTATGAAGTGGAAGACTTTGAGGGAGAACCAATTATTGGAAAATTTTATGAACAGGAATTGTCAGCTGTTGATGATGTGAGTGATAAAGATCACTTATATAAAGTAGAGAAAATAATAAAAAGAAAAAAAGTTAAAGGAAAAAAAATGGTTTTGGTAAAGTGGTTAGGTTATGATAATAAACATAACTCTTGGATCGCGCAAAGCGCTCTGAGCAGCTAAGCTGAAGCTTCGCTTCTGAGACCTTCGGTCGATGCGATCCCAGAAGAAAATATTAAAAATGTATAAAATGTATAAAATAAATGGATAATAACGGTTTTGATGATATTGAAATGAGAAATAAAAATATGGAGGAAGAAGACTGTGAGGACCGTGAGGACCGTGAGGTCCGTGAGTACGGTGAAACAAGTTTTGGGGGAGATGACCCTGATAGAAGTACTAATATAATAAACACAGAAAATCCAAAAAGTAAATTTAATAGGGTTGGTCGCGAAAGAATTGGTAGTTTACCTGATACAAAAAAAGATATAGGAGCAATGAGTAGATCAATGACTAATGATAGAAAAAAATCTTTCAAAAAACTATTCAATGTTACTCTTGAAAAGAAAAATGGACCAAATTCAAGAATATTGTTAGATAACACTGTATTTTTTGGAGAAAATGACACAGTTTCCATTATATTCAAAGGTAAAAAGATCGGTAATGTTGACCAGGACTTTAAACCTGAGTTATTTGTTAGAAAAAATAAGAAATATGTTAATGAATTTAATGATTATATGAAAAAAGCAAAAAAAGAATATGAAAAAACTACAAGGTCGGTAATAGAAAAAAGAATCAGTGACCTTGATGATTATGGCGACCTTGAAAATGAATTTATTAATTCTTTCACTGATGATTCTATTTTAGAAATTCAAAATAAAATTGATAATATAATTAGTGAAAACAACTTAAAAAAGTTTATAGATAATAAACAGGACCCAAGACGAACATTATTTGAAAGAAATGAATTAAGAGAATTTAGAGGTTTGGTATATTTGGAGGATATTGACTCCACGCTTGGCGATGGTTTATCAGAAAATGAAAAAAAAGAAGTTATACGTGGAAAAATTGATGGATTTGATAGAGAACGTCAACATTGGAAAGATAAAGCTGATTTAGAAACAGCTGAACCCCAAAAAAGTATATATAAAAGTTTTTCAGAAATTGCAAAACTTCAAGCAGATAAAATGAGACTTGAAAATAATGAAAGACCAATTAGTGAAGAAGGAATACAGATTTTAAATGAATATGCTGAACAATCTGACCTTGGAAGATTAGAAAGATTTAAAAAATGGGCAAATAAAAATATTGCAGGTTTATCAGCAGTTGCTATTTCTGTAGCAGGTATAATTACGACAATAGTTATAGGTGCAAGAAAAGCATTAAAACAAGGTGCAAATGCAGTTGGAAAAATAGCAAAAGCAATTGCAAATATAGGTAAAAATTTTGGTGCTGTCATTTCAGCAGTTTTAAATTTAATTTCTCAAATATTAGCATGGGGAGCAAAAGGTATTTCTTTTCTTGCTAAAAAGTTATGGATATTAGTTATTGCAATCACTTACTTTTTATATGAAGAATACCGAAAGGACAAGGATTAACGAAAGAATAAGGATCAAACGAAAGATTAAAAAAAATTTTTTTTGTATGATAAAAAATTAATAGAGTAAACGAATTATATCCAGGATATAAAAGAT
Organism: Heliopora coerulea; assembly: GCA_030142905.1. NCBI lineage: Eukaryota > Metazoa > Cnidaria > Anthozoa > Scleralcyonacea > Helioporidae > Heliopora > Heliopora coerulea. The sequence continues at coordinate 281,801 of JASJOG010000122.1, read as the reverse complement.
CAAAAATGAGTGAAATTAAAGGAACCAGAACAACACATGTTGTAACTTTAAATCCAAATTCAGTAAATCCAGAAGAAGACCTTTATATAGATATTCCAAAATTAAACCCTAATTTGTGTCTTGTACCAGATTCATTAAGATTATTATTTAATTTTAAAAATTCAAATACAAAGTCTTGGTTTTTAAATAATTTATCAAAATTGTTAAAGAAAAGATTAGTTGTTAAATTTGCTGGAGAAATTGTTTACGATAATAGCGGAGAATCTATTTTAGAAATTTACAAAGATCTTTGGAAAACTAAATTCGAAAGAGAAGATATTGTTGAGTATGGTATTGGAAGAGAAAATCTTAGAAAATTAATTTCAAAAGACGATAGTGGAGCAACAAGTGGAAATACTGAAAAAGTTTCTGATAAGTTAATGTTTGACATTTATGGAACAAAACAATGTTTAAAACTGGAAAAAATACTTGCAGATCATGGATTATATTGTCCTTATGGAATGATAAATAATTTTCAATATGTTTTAACTTTCCCAAAAGCTAGTGAAATTATGGTTGCTCAAAGTGGAGAAAGTGTTGCAGGATACAAATTAGAAAATTTAGAATTGGAATATGATACTATTGAAAATCAAGATTTAGCAACTGATATTTTAACAAATTACACAACAGGAAGATCATTGTCATATAATTATGTGACTTTGATGAAAACAGTAGAATGGGATAAAAACGCTACTTTACACAATGAAACCATAAATATCCCGCGAAAAAGTATGAAAGGGGTTGTGTTGCTATTTAGAAATAAAACTGTTACAGACAGTGAACAATTTGTTTACCCAAATATAACAGATGTAAAAATTAGTGTTGAAGGAATTCCAAATAGTGTTTATTCCCAAGGATTTCCCAAACGTAGATTTTTTGAAGAAGCAAAAAGAATATTTCGATGTAATTATTTTGACTGTGATGCAGTTATGGATATTGAAAAATTCTACAAAGACTCTTTCGCATTATGTATTGATTTGAGAACATTAGACGACAATTTTGTTTATGGAACTGGAAAAAAATTAGTAAACACACAATCTGGGTTAATGTTGGAAATTAAAAAGACTGCTACTACAGCAAATGTAATGTGTTATGTATTTGTAATAAGTGATGGGTTGTTAAATATTGTAAATAAAGATTTATCTTCAATTCAGTTTTAAACATCAAAAATAAAAAATGAACGTGAACGATGACAAAAAACCATTTAATATGATAATTGTTGGAATGACTGCTTGTGGAAAAACAAAATATCTTTTAGATTTTATAGAAAATAAATATAAAAATTATTTTGATTATATTTTTTTAATTTGTCCGACATTTGAATGGAATAAAACTTATGAAAATTGGAAATATGATAAAGATGAAGATTTTATTGCTATTCCTTGTGACCAAGATAATGTTGAAGATTGGTTAAAATTTATAGTTAACTTTTCAAAAGGAAGTAAAAGTTTAATCATATTGGATGATTGTGCAAGTGGAAAAAATGTAAAAAATAGAACAAGTGAATTGGTTAAATTAGGATTTAGCGCTAGACATTATAATCTTTCTGTTGTAGTTATAACGCAGCAGTTGACATCTATTGCAAAACCATTTAGAGAAAATATTTCAAAATTGGTTACATTTTATAACCCAAATAAAAAAGATATGACAACAATAATTCAAGAATATTTAGGAGTGGATGACAGCAAAGAATTGGAAAAAATTTTAGAAACTTTGAAAACAAAAAAATATTCATGTTTGGAAATAAATTTAATTTTTCCATTTAGTTATAAAATAAATGAGTAAAACAAGTGATCATATAAAAGTTCCGCAAATGGACTCAGACCCATCAAATACATCCGCAAGTAATCAACGTGACCTACGGCCCGCAAGCGGTCAGTCGGATGATCAAGAAAGTAAAACGCAAGATGTTAAAAAAGAAGTAATGAAAAAACGAGAAGAATTGATAAGATTGTCTGAAGATGGGGAAATTAGTCAATCAGTTCAAAATTTGAAAAAAGCGAGTGATAAAATTATATTAAATATTTATTCTGAATATGAAATTAAACAAGCAGAAAAAGCAAACGTATTTTTAACAGATTTACTAATTAGTAAATTTTCAGATTTATTAGGAGGGTTAGAAGCAATTGAAAGTAGTGAAGAATTAGAAAAAGAACTTGTTAAAGATAAATTATTAAAAAGAGATGTAAAAAATGTAGTTGAAAAAGTATCTCCATATCTACCATATCTTGGAATATTATCTGGTGGTATTACCGTTGGAAAACATGTTATTAAAAAACAAACTAAAACAAAAGAATCAACACCTCCGACAGAAGAATCAACATCCTCAACAAATTAATTTTATAATATATTGATTTATTATAAAATTACAAAATTATTCATCTTCATTTTTAGGTTTTGGTTTGTTAACATTATCATTTTTTAAATTAATTAGTGAAGCAATTATTTTATCTTTTTCTGTGTCATTTTTATTTTCATTTTCAAGAGACTTTAATAATTTTAAATGACTATTATTTTCTGAAAAATTAACCTCTTCAATAGAATTACTTCCAAAATTCGCACCAGCTTCAAAATCTTTAAAACCGATATCAACATGCGCCAATTCTAAAACCGCTTTTTTTAACTTTTCTAAAATTTATTGGTGGATAACCATGAAGATTTATATCAAGATTTGATTTTGAATTTTTATTTTTAGAATTTTCAATATGATTTTCAATACTTGAATCGTGTGAATTATTTTCACTTTTTGTTTTTGAAATACAATGACCCATTTATTTATATTAAATTTTAATAATAACTAATTTTTCCGCAAATTTTACATCGAAATGTTCTAGGTTCTGAAATATAAATATAAAGTTTAAAAACATTATTCCAAAAAAATCTAAACAATTTACTAAATCTTAGGTAAAAATTTAGAATTTTCAAACATTTTTTACATATTGTAAATAAATATCTATTAGTATTTCTTAAAACTATATCATACATTTTTATTTAAAACAAAATTCTTAAAAACGCTTTGTGTGGACCTTCGGTTATATTAAAAAAGGTAATTCCCCCACCAGTCGTTTAGTGACTTTCCCCGCATTCCATACATGCCTAATCTCCCTAACAACTGAGCAAACCGAAAATAGTTTTTTTGTTGACATCGAGTGAGGCTAGTTGTTAGGGAGATTGAGCATGTATGGATTGTTTGGAATTTATCAGCTTGCTGTGTTAGGTTATTCCCCCAAGACAACATGTCAGCGAAGCTGTTTGAAAAATTTTGACCCGTTTTTAAAATGTGTTGAAATTCCCGGTAATGTTAACAAATTCCTGGAAGAGTCTAGAAGTCGCCGGAAGTGATCGAGCGAAGCTGTAGTGAAGCAGCTGAAAATTACGTAAACAAGGAAAAGGGTTTTCCCCGACTATTTTTGTCTATTTTGAAAATGTGGAAATTTAGTCAAATCCCAAAATGTGTGGAATCCCCACTATATAGACTACTTAAAAGAAGTGACATTCTTATTCAAATTCCAATAACAACAGAACAAACACTAAAAGGAAGTGTCTCAAAAATTTATCCACCTAAAGACAAAGGAGGAGTAAAATTATCAAATGGAGTTTATAATGAATTAATATTCAAAGTAGAAGGAAACAATGGTGATTCAATTGGAAATGTTTTATTAGAAATTATTATAAAATAAATGAGTTTATTCTATGGTTATCAAAGTGAGCATGAATCTTTAAAATCGGATGTAACAGGAAAGCTATCTACTACAGGAGGAGATATGACAGGAGACATTAACATGGGATCACATCATATAATAACATCAGCTGATCCAACGGAAAATTCACATTTAGCAAGAAAAAAATACGTCAACGACCGTATTGACATGCAGTTAAACACAAAATTATCAAAAACAGGTGGAACAATGACTGGGGATTTGGATATGGGAAATCATCATATTCTTCATGCAGCAAATTATTCTCCTTCTTCTAATCAACATTTATTAAATAAAAAATACGTCGACAACCGTGTTACAAATTGGTCAATTCCAAATACAATTGAAAATATTTATAATTTGCAAATGGATGATGAAGGAATTTTTGAAGTGAAAGATGATTATAATTATATAGAATATACTGGGAGCAATAAAAAGGTTGAAAAACTTTTGAATTTATCAAGAAAAAAAGATTGGAATTTCAAACAAGATGTCACAAACAAACAACCATTTTTCAAAAAATCCTCAATTAATAATTTTTATTGTGTTCAATATCACACTAATCTTACATCAAACAGCGACAATTTACATTTAGCTTGTGAAGAAAATATTTTAAGCTATCAATACTTGAATTTTTACTTTGTATATGGTTTAAAATTATTAAATTCATCTAACAATGAGGTATCATTGTTTAAAATCACAGATGATGAAACAACAAGTCAACCAACTCCTTTTGATTTTGGAATTTCTTATACTAATTCATCATTACATGTCACAAATTCATCCCCGAATACAATTTCAAATAGCAGATGGGAATTGAAAGCAAATGCAACTCAAATAAGCAAATTAATATGTCTTTCTGTTCATTGGGATCAAGGTAACCTCAGCGGTGTTAAAAAAAGAAATCTTTATGTGAATGGAAAAGAAATTTTTTTTTCCATACAAATTCTAGAAAGTATCACACTCCAAATATGAAATTTTATCTTGGATCAAAAAATAAAGACCACGGAAAAATGAATGGAGAAATATTTTATGTATATGTTTCAACAAGAAAAATGAAATATCCAGAAATTGTTTTAAACCATTATCTTCTTTGTAAAAAATATGGTGTTGATTTTGATGAAGATGAAATATTAAAATATATATATAAATAAATTTTAAATACCTTTTTGAATAAAAAAATAAAGTTGTAAATAAAGTTATAAATAAAGGATGGATAAAGTAAATAAAGTTGAAACAAAAGTAATAATAAGAGATAAAGTAATAATAAAAACAAAAGATAAAGTAGTAGAAATAAATAATGAAAAATCTATTGAGGATTGTATTCTTTCATATTTAATAAGACAATTGAATAACATTTGAATAACATTTGAATAACATTTGAATAACATTTGAATAACATTTGAATAACATTTGAATAACCTGAATAAAAATTTTAAATAACTTTTTTATATATAAATAAATGGTAGATAATAGTGAAAATAATAAAACTAATGAAGTAAAATCTGATAAAGTAACAACTGTTGAAAAATCCATCAAGGTAAAAGATCCAAGAAAAGTGGAATTGGGAAAAAGATTAGCAAAAATTTCAAAAGAAGTAAAAGAAAGAAAAGCAAGACAGCGGAGCGAAGTAGAAAAACAACAAGGTATTAAAATCGAAGAAAAACATGAATATTTTGAATATAAAAACTTGAGTTATTTAATTGGAATTTTAGGAGTTGCTGCTGCGTTAGGTGGTTTATATTTTGCGTATAGACAAGATAAAAGAGAAAGTGAGAAATCGGAGACCGAAGGTCAAAACAAACAAGACAAACAAAAACAAAAACAAAATCAAAGACAGCGAAGCATATCACAAATCGAAGTAGAAAATGAAACGACTGAAAAGTCAGGGTGTTTGGAAAATTTATAAGTTACAAGAAAAAAAAAAAATTTTTATAAATAAATGAGTGAAATGAATAGAAAAGAAGTTATGAATGAATTATATGATTCTACAATAATTACATTGGGTGCTGTTGGAGTTGGAATGATATCAAGAAAAGTAATTAGTGATGGTTTATCAACTCCATCTAGTTTAGTTCCTACTTTAAAACTTGCAGCAGCTGTTGGAGCTTCGTCACTTGCAGTTAAATATGAGCAAGATAAAAAGTGGATTCCTTCTGATCCTTTCAAATCATAAAAAAAATATAAAAATAAATGGAAACAGTAGTTGGTGGATTATTTAACGCAGTTGCTTTTGCAGGTGCTGGATTTTTATTTTCAAAATTAAATCATTCTGGATATGAAAAAGAAATAAAAAGACATAATGAAGCATTGGAAAAACTTGCTAGAGATAAAGAAAAATGGTATGAAGATCAAGTAAAAAGAAAACAAGAAATTGAAAAATTAAGACAACAATTATCTGATGCAAATGCTGATATAAATAAGACAAACATGTCTTTGAAAAATCTTGCTGAAATTAATAATCGTTATAAATATTTAAAAGAAGAAGTGGATGAAGAAGATGAAAAAGAACCAAAATTAGAAGATTATTATAAACCCTCTGAAGAAATGAAAGAATATCAAAATGTTTCTTTTTTACTGGTTGGTCTTTCGGGTGGTTATGTAGTTTATAAATTTATTTAAACAAAATAAAATTTTTGTTTAAATAAAAATAATTATATATATAAATGATAGAGAATCATAACCATAATAACAAAACAAAAACACGTTACACGTATAAAGAATTGTGTTTAATTGCAAGAGGAAAAAATATAAAATATTTTGCTAAATATAAAAAAAATCAACTTGAAGAAATGTTAGGTTTGAAAATTAACAACCCAAATGAATGGAGGAAAAGAAAAAAAATGACAGAGAATCATGATCAGAATAAACAACCAAAAACGTATAAAGAATTGTGTTTAATCGCAAGAGGAAAAAATATAAAATATTTTGCTAAATATACAAAAAATCAACTTGAAGAAATGTTAGGTTTGGAAATTAGCAAACCAAATGAAAATTATGAAAAATATTGTAGAGAAAAAATGAAAAACCCAATTCCAATAATATTAATAAACAGAGAAATGGGTGAAATTTTAAATTTTAACAGTCTTAGTTCTGCTGCAAAAAATTTTAATATAAATGTAGAAAGTATAAAATTTAGAATTAAAAAGAAAAAAGATTTAAAAATTAATAATCAATCATTTTTGGTTTTTTATGATATTTAAAAAAAATGATTTTTTTAAAATATTTTTTGTTTAAAGAAAAAATATTATATAATAAAAAATGAGTTTATGTAGAACAGAAAGACTTATTAAAAAAGTTATAGAATATGATGATATTATTGATGATGAACATTTAGAATTTATTTTTTATGATAAAATTGCTGAACTTTCAGGAGAAGGAGAAATACTTCCTCATCATGAATTTTATATAAATTATGAGAAAAAATATTGTATTTTTAACGATTTTGATATTGATTATGAAACTGGAGAAAAATTTTATACAAATTATAAAATTATTATAAAACCATCAGCTAAAAAACTTTTTTCATCATTTAATATTTTTATATTTATTAAAATATAACTTTAAAATTTTTAATTTTTTTTTATTTTTTTCTATTTAAAGAAAAATTATTATATAATAAAAATGAGTAACATTCCAGAAATATTAATTGAAAAAGTAACCGACTTTAATGAACCTGATAATGATATTGAATATGAATATTATTTAGATCATATTTTTTATAATACAATTTGTGAATATTCAGATGTAGAAAACAAATTAACTCCTTATGATGCATTTTATATAGATTATAACGAAAAATATTGTATTTTTAACGATGTTGGTATGGATTATGGAAATGGGGTAATAGGTGATACAAATATTAGAATTACTTTAACAAATCCAACAAATATTAGAATTACTATATTGAACGGAACAAATATTGGATTTGATAAAGAATCATTTAAAAAATTATTTTCTTCATTTAATATTTTTATATTTAAAAAGACAGATATATAGATAAAAAAATAAAATTATTTTTTTCAATCTAGTCACGTGATCAATCATAAAATTTTTTTTTTATTTTTTTTTTTAAAAAAAAAATATATAAATAAATAATGATTACAACTAGAAATTTATTGGACACAGATGTTCCAAATATTAATACACCTTTATTAAAACCAATAAAAATTTTAAACAATAATTTTGTTGAGAAATCAAGGGAAAAAGCAAATAATTTGCTAAATAAATCTAAAGAAGAATTGTTTAATTTATTTGATAAATATAGAAATAATGTAAATAAAGGAGTTAGAAAAATAACAAATTGGTATAATTATTTGAAAGATAATGTTTTAGATATATTTAATAAAATACAAGGTAAAGTTACTTCTCCAACTGCAAAATTTGTATTGGATAAAGAAGCTTTGAATGTAACAAAAAGATATCAAATGAATTTAAAAAAATTGGAATTATCTTTATATGATCCTTTGAGTTTGTTGAAAAAAATAAAACCATTGGTGATTTAAAAATTCAAAAAAAATCCAAGCACAAAACAACAAATAACTCTTGAGTGTTTGATGAAAAAAACAAATCCTGCAACAGGAGAAGAAACTGTGGATAAAACTCATTTTCATAGTTATTATGAAGAAATTTTTAGTGGAAGTAATTTTGAAGAAATATATGAAAAAATGCTTCAAAAAATTATTTTGAGTTTTGAAATATTTATGTCAAATTCGAGTTTGTGGAAATTTCACAAATGTTTGAAAATAATTCTCAATATTAATGATATTAGAAGATTACTTGCATCTTCTTATATTCTTTTACCAGAGTTTTTAAAAAATAAAAAAGCAATTATCAACCCAGAAAATGACGATCAAAAATGTTTATTATGGTGTGTTACAATAAACAAACTTTTGAAAACTACTCCTAATTTGAAAGATGCTGGAAGAATTACAAAAATTCTAAAAAAGAAATCTGAAAGTTTTAATGTTAAAGATATTAATTTTCCATGTGGATTTTCTGATATTGATAAATTTGAAAAAAATAATAACATTCCAATTAATTTATTTGGATATGATGAAGAAAAAATATTTGGAAATAAAAATCATGAAATTTTTCCTTTGAGAGTAAGTAAAAAAGAAAACAATCATGTAAATATATTATTAATATCGAATGAAAATGGTGATAAACATTATTGTTTAATTAAAAATAAAAGCAGATTGTTTTCAAGTCAGTTTAGTAGACATAAAGAAAAAAGTTATATTTGTAACAATTGTTTACAACATTTTAGTAAAGAAAATGTTTACAAAACTCATTTAGAATATTGTAAAGAGTATGAATGGGGAAAAACTGTTTATCCAAATAAAGGAGAAAAATTAAAGTTTAAAAATTATGAAAGAATGCATGATATTCCATTTGTAATTTATGCAGATTTTGAATGCAATTTAAAAAATGTGGATGAAAACATTGGTGATCATACAAAACAATTTCAAAAACATGAACCATCTGGATATTGTTATTTGATAAAATGTTTTGACGATAATCTTTTCAAAACAAAAATAGTAAAATATACCAAAAAACCTGATGAAGATGCTTGTGATGTTTCATTAAAATTTGTAAAAAGTTTAGAAAATAATATTAAAGAAATATATGAGAAATTTAAATTTCCAAAAAAGATAATATTAGGTGAAATGAATAAAGTAGATTTTAGATTAGCTGAAAATTGTTATGCTTGTGGAATCAAGTTTGGAATACAAGAAAAACCAGAAAAAAACCAGGTGGACAATGAATGTGATGAATGTGATGAATGTGATGAATTTGAAAAAATGGATTAAATGTTTATGAATGATGAAATTGATGCAGAAGAATTTAAAAAATATTTTGAAAACACAAAAAACAGAAAAGAAACAGAAAACGTGGAAAACGTAAAAAAAGAGAAAAAGAAAGACTATATCGATAAAGTTAGAGATCATTGTCATTATACTGGAAAATATAGAGGAGCTGCTTGTGTTAGTTGTAATTCAAAAATGAAAAATCCAAAATTTATTCCAGTTATATTTCATAATTTACAAAATTATGATAGTCATTTGTTTATAAAAAATCTTGGTGTTTCAGAAGGTGAAATTAATTGTATACCAAACACTGAGGAAAAATATATTAGTTTTACAAAAGAAATTATTGTTGGTAAATTTGAATCTGAAAAAATAATAACAGAAAAACAATTAAAAAGTAAATGTAAAGAAAATATTATTGAATGCAAAGAATTACCAACAAATAGTAAAGCAGATGTAAAGTATAAAATTAAAGAAATTGTTGAGGTAAAAAGAAAAATTAGATTTATTGATAGTTTTAAGTTTATGCAAAGTAGTTTATCAAATTTAGTTAATAATTTAGATAAAAATGAAATGAATATTTTGAAGAAATTTTATAAAAATGAAGAAAAAAGAGAATTACTAACTAGAAAAGGTGTATTTCCATATGATTGGTTTGATAATATTGAAAAATTAAAAGAAGAAAAACTACCTGATATTGGAGAATTTTATTCTAAATTAAATGATGAAAATATAAGTGAAGAAGATTATAAACATGCGAAAAATGTTTGGAATAAATTTAATATTAAAAATATGAAAGAATATCATGATTTATATTTGAAAACTGATGTAATTTTATTAGCTGATGTTTTTGAGAATTTTAGAAAAGTTTGCAAACAAAATTATAAATTAGATCCTGCATGGTATTTTACTTAACCTGGATTAGCATGGGATGCTATGTTGAAAATCACAAAAGTTGAATTGGATTTGTTGTCTGATCCACAAATGTATCTCATGATTGAAAAAGGAATCAGAGGTGGAATTTCAACGATTGTAAAAAGATATGCAAAAGCAAACAACAAGTATATGGAAAACAAATATAATTCTGAAGAAGATAGTGTTTATCTTCCATATTTGGATGCAAATAATTTATATGGTTGGGCAATGTCTAAAAAACTTCCAACGAAAGATTTCAAATGGATGAAAAACAATGAATTGGAAAATTGGAAAAAATATAGTTGTATTTTAGAAGTTGATTTAAAATATCTAGAAGATTTACATGATTCACATAATGAATATCCTCTTGCACCAGAAAGACTAAAGGTTGGTCAAGTTGAAAAATTAATTCCAAATTTAAATAACAAAGAAAAATATGTTTTGCATTGTGAAAACTTGAAATTGTATGAAAAGTTGGGATTAAAAATTACTCGAATTCACAAGGGTGTTAAATTTTATGAAGAAGATTTTATGAAACAATATATTGATTTGAATACAAATTTGAGAACAAATGCAAAAAATGATTTTGAAAAAGATTTTTTCAAATTGATGAATAATTCAGTATTTGGAAAAACAATGGAAAATGTGAGAAATAGAGTTAATATACAATTGGTAAACAGAAAAGAAAAAGCATTAAAACTATTTTCAAAAACTAACTTTGACAAAAGAACTATATTTTCTGAAAATTTAATTGCAATTCATATGTATAAAACAAAAATTAAGTTGGATAGACCAATATATTTAGGAATGAGTATATTGGATTTATCAAAAAGTTTAATGTATGATTTTCATTATAATTATATCAAGAAAAAATATGATGAAAATGCAAAATTGCTTTTTACCGATACAGATAGTTTAATGTATGAAATTAAAACTGATGATTTTTATAAAGATATTTCTCCAGATGTGAAAAATATGTTTGATACAAGTAATTATTCAAAAGATCATAATAGTGGGATAAAAACTGGAATGAACAAAAAGGTTATTGGTATGATGAAAGATGAATGTGGTGGAAAACAAATTGAAGAATTTGTAGGTTTGAGAGCAAAATTATATTCTTATAAAATGTATGAAGATGGAGACGGTGAAAAAGAAGAAAAGAAATGTAAGGGTGTTAAAAAAATATTATCAAAAAAGAAATTACATTTCAAAATTATAAAGATTGTTTATTAAATGAAGAACAAATAAGAAAGATGAATTTGATAAGACATAGAAATCATGACTTGTATACAGAAAGTGTTGAAAAAATTGCATTGTCAGCAAAAGATGACAAACGAAACATACTTGAAAATAAAATTGATACAACTGCATTTGGTCATTATATGAATGATATGATTGAAGAATATGAAAATATATTTTGATTCAAACCATAAAAAAATTCTACACTTTATTTTATGATTTTCACGTTTTTGAAATTTTGAAAATTTCAAAAATGTTTTGTAATTTTTAGAAAGAAGATGGATCCGGTTTGACCCAGATTTGAGAATGATTGACAGGTGATGACGTCATTGCTAATTTTAGAATGATTGACAGGTTTTGGGAAACCGGAAGTGATTTCCTGAAATTTGATCACGTGACTAAAATGATGACGTCATCAGTGGTTTCTAGGAAACCGGAAGTGATTTCCTGGAATTTGACAGGTGGGGAAACACCATGAAAAATGCGCTAGAACTCCCGAAAAAAATGCACTAGAATCCCCATATTGTAGTCTACTCTTTTGCTAATTTTTCCATTGCTTCATTATGTCTTTTTATCTATTTTTCATATCCAGTATGATTTAATTTTGAAAATAAAAATCCAGCACCTGCAACAGCAACTGCTTAAATAACCTACCAATTACTGCTTCCATTTATTTTTATTTAATTTTTTTATTTTATGACTTTCAAAACTTTCAGTTTTGTTTGAAAGGGTTTGTGGAAATCCATTTTTTGTCTTGTGCATATTTAATTCCAAGTGTTGATAATCCTACAGCCACTGCAAGTTTTAAAGTTGGTACTAAACTAGTAGGAGTTGACAAACCATCGCTAAATACTCTTCATGTTATCATTCCAACGGCTACTGCTCCAAATGTAATTAATGTAGAATCAAATAATTCATTCATCACTTCTTTTCTATTCATTTATTTATATACATAAAAAGTCTTTTTTTAATTTAATCAAAATTTTCAAAACCTTGAGCAGCACATTTTTTAAATTTATCAGAAGCGCTCACTTCACTCGCTATGCTGTTTTCTTCTTTTACATTGTTTATTTTTTCTTTTTCGCTGTGTTCTAATTTGTTCACTATTTCTTTTTCTTCCCTTTTGTCTTTTTTATATGAATAATATAATCCCACAAGTGTAGCAACAAGCCCCACACCTCCAATAAAATATCTAAAATCTATGTAATCAGTTATTTCTCTTTGGTTACATGCTTCTGTCTCCGCTTCTTTTCGCTGTCTTACTTTTCTTTCTTTTGCTTCTCTTGAAATTTTTGCCAATCTTTTTCCTAATTCTACTTTTCTTGGATCTTTTACTTTAGCAGTTTTTTCAACTGCTGTTATTTTTGCACTTGTTTCACTCTGTTCACTCATTTATTTATCTTTTTATAATTTTATTTAAAATTTATTGTAAGTCTATTTAAAATTAACTATATGCCTATTTAAAATTTATTCAAAGTTATTGCAAGTCTATTTAAAATTAACTTACAATCTACCTGCATTCTGCTACAAACAAATTTTAAACAAATTCAAGTAAAACTGTGAAACGGTCCTTTCAGGTTACAAATTATTTATAATAGATTCATCAAAATCTACACTAAATTTTTGACACAATGCAACATGATTTATTAAAATTTCTTTTTCTTTTATTTTTCTTTCAGTTATTTTCTCCTTCAAATATATGAATTTATTAAACTTTCAGATCCTAAAATTAAATTATTTGCTCCACTTGTTATTGCTCAAGATGTAAAGTTTTTGAATTAATTTTCCATTTGCCCAAAAACTTGATTTATTTTTTTTTGGATTACTTTCTGTGTCAATATGAATAATTATGCAATGGACTTTGGGTTTTTCAAAAATATTTGTTTTAATTGGAAAAATACTTTGATTTATCTCGTGGTAGTCTGTTGCTACCCTACCATATATAATAAATTTATCTGAATTTTTATATCCAAATCCTCTCCAATCATTTACATCTATATTTTTATTCCCCATTAATATTGTCAAATTGTGAGAATTGTAAAAATAATCCAAAATTAAATAAACAAGGAAAAAATTTAAATAATCTTTTTTTCCAGATTGAGTATTGGTGTTTAAATTTAAACTCATTCTGTTGTGAATTCCGTCAATGTATAAATTTTTTTTACTTGAAACAACACTAGAATTTCTTAAAATAGGCTGGTGCAATTTGCTGGTTTCTGTAAAATTTTCATCTGAAATTTTTGATTGATTATACGAAATTTCTATTCTATTATCTGTTCCGTCATATTTTAAATAACTTGTTAGATCATAAATTTCACCATAAAAATTAAAATCCGAATTTAATATGTAACTTTCAATAAGGTTTAATTGGTAAGCAGTATTTTTAATTTTGTCATCAACATATTTTTCCTAGTTAAATGTGTATTATCTGTTGGATCTGAATTTTTAATAATTTTATGATTTCCCATATTAATGTCTCCTACCATACTACCACCGGTTAAAGACAATTTTTTATTTAATTCACCCGAAACCCAAGCTTTTCTTGTCAGATGATTGTCATTTGTTGGATTTGAAACAGATAAAACATTATTATTTTGCATGTTCAAATCGCCGGTCATTGTATCACCTGCTTTCAAAACTCTTAAATTATCTCTTGTGTCAACATATAATTTTCGACATAAATTATTATTAAAAGCCGGATCTCTTGATGTTGAAATTTGATATTGCCCAGTTGAAATACCACCAGATAAAGCCCCACCACTTTTGTCAAGTTTGTTATTCAATTTTCCATCAACATATCCTTGATTTACGAAATTATTCGGTCCAATTGGTAATCCAGCACTGTGAATATGTGTATTTGCTGCCATGTAAATATCACCAGTAAAATGCCCACCAGTTTTGTCAATTTTTTTATCAACTTTATCATCAACATATTTTTGTCAGCACAAATCTTTATCACCTGTAGGATCCGCAGTTGTTGTAATTTTATTATTTCTCATGATAATATTTCCTGACATTGTTCCTCCTGTCCTTGATCATTTTTTAGCATCTTGATCATCTACATATTTTTTCCGACTCAAATCTTTAAAACCTGTAGGGTCTGCAGTTGTAGTAATCTTATTGTTACCCATGGTGAAATTTCCTAACATGGTACCTCCTGTTTTTGATAGAAAATTTCTTCCTACCCAACTGCTTGAAACTTTGTGATCTACATACTTTTTTCTTACCAAATGCGCGTTTTCTGTTGGATTAACTGATGTTATGATATGGTGTGAGCCCATATTAATACCCCATGTCATATCTCCTCCTGTGGTAGAAAGTTTTTATGTTACATCAGTTTTTAAAGCTTCATGTTTACTTTCATATCCATAGAATAAACTCATTTATTTAATAATAATTTCCAATAAAACATTTCCTATTGATGATGAATTATTTCTTTCTAGTTTAAATTCTAATTCATTATAAATTCCATTTAATAATTTTATCCCTCCTGTTTCTTCAGGTGGATAAATTTTAAAAACACTACCTTTTAATGTTTGTTCTGTTGTTATTGGAATTTGAATAAGTACATTACTTCTTTTACCATTTACAAAATGTTTAATTTTATCAATCATATTACATGTTATGTTTACATATTCCAAGTTGTTATTAATATTTACCATGCTGTCGCTCTCTGTTAATGTATTTGCTGATATTACTTTATTCTCAGGAAATCCCATGATTGGACCAAATGTTTGCAAATTTAATGTTTTATCTGATTTTATTGTACATTTTCCAGAAAAATCAATTTGTTCCAGTTCAATTTTCCCAACATTTTCAAATTCAGTTTTTAAAATATTAAAGGCATAATACCCATCTTTGAAACCAATTTTTCTATTATCATAAGTATAATGATGAATATTTTTATCTAAATTATTATAATTCCAAAAAATACTTACTGATTTTACAAACATCGTTGCAGGCGTTTCCTGACAATTATTTAATACAATTGGTTCATCTAATGGAATTATTTTTTGTGAGTTTTCATCTTTTGAAATAAAAACTTTTAAAGATATAGTCATTTATTTTATAATATATATTTTGATAATAAAATTCCACGAATTATTGATAAAGATAAAACAATAATATTTTCTGATGTTGATGGAGTTGTAGTAATCTTTTTTGTATCTCTCACAGGTTTTTTACCATGTACAGGTTTTTGAGGTTTATCATCTACTTTTTCCAATTTTTTCACTTCTATATTGTGTTGTTTCTTCGCAGAAGCGTTCGCTTCACTCACGTCGCTGCTCTGAGCGCTTCGCGTGATAACAGGAGGTGTTTTTGTTCCGTAATAATTTAAATTTTTATTAATTCCAAAAACCATATTTTCCGATGAAACTTTTAGTTTATTATTGTAACCATCAATTTTATCTTTTAAAATAATTAAACTGCTTGGAATTAACCATAAAGTTGGACTTATAGCAGTATTTAAAACTACATTAGTTGATGAAATTGCTTGATTCATATTATTAATCCATGTTGATGTATCATAATTTATTATAGAATCTTCAACAATTTGTCTAAAAACTTTTATAGTTTCTAATGCTGAAGCTCTTGGACGAAAAATATTTTGTCTAGTTCTAGCTTGTGCTCCAAGGATTGCATAAAGATATGCTTCAATGCTCTGATTTAATAATTCTGTCCTACTTTTTGTAAGTCCATTTGATATTTTTGGTATAAATTTTTTATAATCATTTTGAGTGTCTCTAATTTGCCCTGGACCGTGTTGATAGGTTGTGTGTGGATCTGTACCTACGGTGTCTTGTCCCAAATGTTCATTTTTATAATGTAAAATTTCTTGCCATGTCCATTTTGGATAATGATCTTTTAAAAAATTTGCATTAAATGTATTCAAAATTGAAAAGTCTCCAATTTGAAATTGTCTCATAATTCTTCTAACTGTAAAATATAAATGAAATCTAATAAATGAGGTAATTTGTTTTGGAACATCTGAACTAAATACTAAATGCTGTATTGAAATACCACAGCCATAAGATGCTATCCATGTTCCTATAATGCTTTGAAAATAAGGTTCTTTCAGTGACCATTTTGCATTATCATTTGTTGTTATATTTAATCCAGGTAAACCGCTTTGAAAATAATCTATATTGTTTACATAAATTCTAAACTGATTTATAGAATAACTTAAAACATATTGTGTTGGGAAATATCCCAATAATAAGATTTTCCAGTAAAATCAACATGTCTTTTTCCTTTTGGTAATTCTTGCACAGATCCTCCCATTTTCCAAATTTTTGGAAAGTTTTCAACAGGTTTATTTATTGTTAAATATTTTGTCATATTTGGATCGTTTTTAAATGTATCTGAATTTATATCTGTTGACAAAAATGAATTATTTTTGAAATAAATTTATGATCCTTGAAAATTTCCATTTTTATCAAAATCAGCCTCGAAGGTAAACCTTTACATGTCTGCATAAGGATATTTCTTTTTAAATTGTTTTTTCATCTCCGCGACATCTTCTTTAATATTTTTCATAACATAATCATAATTTTTCCCGTAATATTTTCTTTCAAACTCTTCAACCTTCGGCACAGCAGTTTGTTTATTTGAATTCATTGTTTATATTAATAAAAATAAATGAACGTGAATGAAGTGAACGCAAACAAAGTGAGTGGTAAAGAAGTTGTTATTGAACAAGAATTGAGACACATTTACTACAACCCAGAAACAGGTTATCAATCTGCAGAAATACTTTATCAAAAAGCAAAAGAAAAGGGATTAAACGTTAGTAGAAAAATTGTGCAAGACTGGTTAAAAACTCAAGATACTTTTACAAGATACAAACCAATTGTTAGGAGACATAAATTTCAAAGAACATTTGTAAAAGATTTAGCCGATCAAATACAAATGGACTTGGTTTATATGGGAAAATATAAAAACCAGAACAAAGGATATTATTGGATACTGACAGCTGTTGAAATTCTAAGCCGGTATGCATTTGCCATTCCTGTTTACAGAAAAGATACTAAAAACATGACAAAAGCTGTGGACGAGTTATTGAAACAATTTAAAGAAAGATTTGGGAAATGTCCAAAAGTTACTCAATTTGATGAAAGAAAAGAATTTTATAATGTTGGTGTAAAAGAACTATTGAAAGAACATAATGTTGAATACTTTTCCACAAACTCTGATAGAAAAGCGGCTATAGTTGAAAGATTTAACAGAACTTTAAAAACATCCTTGTGGAAATATTTCTACAGTAAAGGAACTTACAATTGGATTAACATTTTAAATAAACTTGTAAATAATTATAATCAAACTAAACACAGCAGCATATTAATGAGACCTGCTGATGTAAACAAATCCAATAAAGACCAAGTGTGGATTACATTATATGGTTATCCATTAGGAGATTTACCTTTACCTAAATTCAGAATTGGTGATACAGTAAGAATATCCAAATACAAGAATATCTTTACTAAAGGCTATGAAGCAAATTTCATAGCAGAAATTTTTAAAATTGTAAAAATATTTAGAGGAGATCCAAACATGTATGAAGTGGAAGATCTTGAGGGGGAACCAATCATTGGAAAATTTTATGAACAGGAATTATCTGCTGTAAATAAAAAGGATGATGTGTATAGAGTTGAGAAAATATTAAAAAGGAAAAAAGTCAAAGGTTAAAATATGGTATTAGTAAAGTGGTTAGGTTATGACAATAAACACAATTCTTGGATACCAGATGAAAATATTCAAAACATCGAAGATGATATATTAAATAAAATAAATAAATAAATGTCTGAAGGTTTTGATGATATTGAAATGAGAAATAGAAACATGGAAGAAGAAGAAGAGGAAGAAGAAGGGGAAAGAAGTTTTGGAGGAGATGATCTTGAAGACAACCCTGCAGGCCATAACAGAAGTATAAATATAATAAACACAGAAAATCCAAGAACAACAAGGGTTGACCTTTCGAGAGAAACACCTGTGAATATATCAAGAAGAATGAGAAATGTAAAATCAATCATACCTTATGATAAAAAATTTAGTTTTAAAAAATTATTCAAAATTGGACTTGAAAAGAAAAATGGACCAAATAATAGTATATTGTTGGATAAAACTACGTTTGTAAGAGACCAAAAAGGAAATGTTTCAATTATTTTCAAAGGTGAAAAAATTGGCAATGTCAATTCAAAAAATGAACCAGAGTTATTTATCAGAAAAAATAAGAAATATGTTGATGAATTTAATGCTTATATGAAAAAAGCAATGAAAGAATATGAAAAAACTCCAAGGGCAGTAATAGAAGAAAGAATTGGTGATTTTGATGACAGCAGAGTGAGTGATCACCTGAAGGAACCCATGCACGTGAACACTTCTGAAGGTGAAAATCTAATGAATGAAGTTGTTAGTTCTATAACTGATGATTCTCTTTTAGAAATTCAAAATAAAATTGATAATATAATTGATAAAAATAAGTTAAAAAAATTCATTGATAATGAACAGGATCCAAGATGAACATTATTTGAAAGAAATGAATTAAGAGAATTCAGAGGTCTAGTATATTTGGAAGGTATTGACTCCAATTTATCAGAAAATGAAAAAAAAAAGAAGTTATACGCAGTAAAATTGATGGATTTGATAGAGAGCATCAACATTGGAGAAATAAATCTGATTTAGAAACACCTGCACCCCCAAAAAGTATATATAAAAGTTTTTCAGAAATTGCTAAACTTCAAGCAGATAAAATGAGACTTGAAAATAATGAAAGACCAATTAGTGAAGAAGGAATACAGATTTTAAATGAAAATGCTGAAGAAAGCCACCTTGGTAGATTAGAAAGATTTAAAAAATGGGCAAAAGAAAATTTATCAGGACTATCAGCAGTAGTTATTTCTGTAGCAGGTATAATTACAGCAATTACCGTGAGTGTAAGAAACGCATTAAAACAAGACACAAAAGCAGTGGGAAATTTAGGAAAAGCAATTGCAAATATCGACAAAAATTTTGGCGCAGCCATTTCAGCAGTTTTAAATTTAATTTCTCAAATATTATCATGGGGTGCAAAAAGTATTGCTTTTCTTGCTAAAAATCTATGGATATTAGTTATTGCAATTACTTACTTTTTATAAGCACATGTGTATGAAGAATATAAGAAAAGAAAAAATAAATAAAAATTTTTTTATATAATAAAAAATGAATAGAGTAAACGAATTATACCCAGGATATAAAAGATAAAAAATGGGTGAAATTAAAGGAAACAGAACAAGACATGTTGTAACTTTGAATCCAAATAAAGTAAATCCTGAAGAAGAACTATACATAGGTATTCCTAAATTAAACCCAAATTTGTGTCTGGTTCCAGACAGTTTAAAATTGTTGTTTAATTTTAAAAATGCAAATACTAAATCTTGGTTTTTAAATAATTTATCAAAATTGTTAAAGAAAAGATTAGTTGTTAAATTTGCTGGAGAAATTGTTTATGATAATTCAGGAGAATCTTATTAGAAGTTTACAAAGATTTGTGGAAACCTGAG
This sequence comes from Heliopora coerulea, assembly GCA_030142905.1. Lineage (NCBI taxonomy): Eukaryota > Metazoa > Cnidaria > Anthozoa > Scleralcyonacea > Helioporidae > Heliopora > Heliopora coerulea. The sequence goes on along the minus strand of JASJOG010000122.1, from coordinate 261,560 downwards.
TTTGAAAGAAATGATATGGTTGAATATGGTATTGCTAGAGAAAACCTCAGAAAATTAATTTCAAAGGATGACTCTGGAGCAACAAGTGGTGACGCTAAAAAAGTTGCTGATAAATTAATGTATGATATTTATGGAACAAAAGAGTGTTTAAAATTAGAAAAAATACTTTCAGATCATGGAATACATGCTCCTTATGGAATGATTAACAATTTTCAATATGTTTTAACTTTTCCAAAAGCTAGTGAAATTATGGTTGCACAAAGTGGACAAAGTGTTGGTGGATATACTTTGGAAAATTTAGAATTAGAGAATGAAACGATTGAAAATCAAGATTTGGCAATTGATGTTTTATCAAATTACACCACAGGAAGATCATTATCATATAATTATGTAACTTTGATGAAAACTGTAGAATGGGATAAAGATGCAACTTTACATAATGAAACCATAAATATTCCATGGAAGAGCATGAAAGCAGTTGTACTGTTATTTAGAAATAAAACTGTCACAGATAGCAAACAATTTGTTTATCCAAATATAACAGAAGTTAAAATCTCTGTTGAAGGAGTACCAAATAGTATATATTCTCAAGGTCTACCAAAAAGACGATTTTTTGAAGAAGAATTTAGAATATTTCACAGAGCGTTTCAATATTCGTTAGAATATTTCACAGAGGTTTCACGAGCGTTTTGCTGTGTGTTTTTTATAGTTAATTTGTCCATAAAGGTATTTATTATTTTATCTTTTTCTTTTAATTTGCTGTTTGTTGATTCTTCATTTTCTAAAGATTTTAGCAATTTTAAAAGATTATTATTTTCTGAAAAATGAATTTCATGTATATTATTTTTCCCAAACGTCATGCCGGCTTCAAAATCTTTCATTCCAATATCAACATGCGTTCCGATTCTAAAACCACCTTTTTGAATTTTTCTAAAATTTATTGGTGGATACCCATGAAGATTTAAATCTAATTTTATATCCTTGTCTGAAGTCTTGTTGTAATTATCACTTTGATTATCTGCTTTGTTGGTTTTTGATTTTGAATTTCCCATTTTTTTTATTTATAATTTTTTTTTTATTCCTGATTAAAAATAATTTTTCCACAAATTTTGCCACGAAGTTGTTTGCTTAAATTGTGTCAAAAAAAAAGGTAATTCCCCACCTGTCGCAAACGTAATGTTAAGGGATTTCCCCCACATTCCATACATTCCAGATATCCCTAGTAACCGGCCAAACTGAAAATAGTTTTTATGTTTACATCGAGCTGTTCAAGTTGTTGGGGAGATTTGGAATTTAAAAAATATTCTAGAGTGATTCCCCTGCGACACTGAAAAATTTTACCAAAATTTTAAAATGTTCTGAAATTCTTGGTAACATCATCAAATTCCTGGAAGCTCCCTAAGCGAAGCGAAACACCTCGTCATCAGGATAAAAAGGGAATTCCCCTGTGAAAGTTTGAAAAATTTTGCCAAAATTTCAAAAACTTGCAAAAACTTGATAAAATAGTGAAAAATTGTGAAAAATTGTGAAAAATGAAAACATCCAAAATTGAATAAAAATCACGAAAAATGAGCAAAAAAGTGAGCAAAATATACGAAAAACTTGCCAATATTTCTGAAATAATTTTAAATAATTTTGAAAATGAGAAATATGAAAAATTATTTAAAATTGAGAAAAAGATTGCAAAATTTGATAAAAACTTGTGAAAACTTGAGAAAAAAAATTGGGAAAAGTGAAAATGTGCCGGAAGCCCCGATTTACAGACTACTTTCGGGTCAGAGATTAGAATAAAATGAATAGTTCGTTGATGGGAGCAGTGGTTTAGAGAATATGTCAATGTTTAGAAATTGGCCTCTTACGCTTTATAAGCCTAAGAGCCATAACTTGGGTTAGAATTAGATCAAAACCAAATTGGCGCGCCAAACTTTCCCAATGCTTCTAAAATGTTTTATTCTACCCAAACATTATAAAACAAATAGACTTTTATTGATACCACGTGCTTCAGTAAAAATTTCTCGAACTTATAAATAACGTTTTATATCGTCGAGATAAGAGGATTAGTGAAACCAACGGAGAAACTAGTGAAGCTCTCGTTAGTTGCACTTATCGAATCATTGCCAAACGTTGTCAATGGCTCCTAAATGATGTTCCCTGGTAAGAGAAGAGACTAAAATCAATAGTTCATTCATTGGAGCAGTGGTTTAGAAAATATGCCCAAGTCAAAAATTGGCCTTTTACCCGTTAAACGCCTAAAAGCCATAAGTTGTGTTAGCATTAGATCAAAACCAAATAGGTGTGCCAAACTTTCCCAATGCTTCTAAAACGTTCTTTTCCACCCTAACATCATGAAACAAATCGAATTTCATCGATTCGGCGTGTTTCTGTGAAAATTTTTCATCCCCGTAAAAAACGCTTTAGATCGTAGAGATAAGACGGTCAGTAAAAGGAACAGAAAAACTAGTAAAGCTGCAGATTGTTGCGCTTATTGAATGATTGCCAAACGTCCCCAAAGGTTCTACGACGATGCTTTCGGTCAAAGATTGGAATAAATTGGATAGTTCATTGATTGGAGTATTGTTCAGAAAATATGCTAATGTTTAGAAATTTGTCTCTTTCTCCTTATAAGTCTAAAAGCCATAAGTTCGGTTAGAGCTAGATCACAAGAAAATAAGTGTGAAAAACTTTCCCAATGCTTCTAAAATGTTCTTTTCTACCCAAACATTATGAAACGAATCGAATTTCAATCAATTCGACGTGCTCCTGTGAAAATTTTTCAAACTCGCACAAAATTCTTTACCTCGTCAAGATAAGACTTTAGTGAAAGGAACAGAGAAACTATTGGAGCTAGGGTTAGTTGCACTTATCGAATGATTGCCCAAAGTAGCCAATGGTTCTAAAATGATGTTCTCGGATCATGGATGAGAGTAAATACAATATTTTATTGATTCGACCAGTCTTAAAGAAAATATTCCAATGTTTAGAAATTGGCCTCTTTCGTCTTATATGTCAAAAAGCCATAACTTGGGTTAGAATTAGATCAAAACCAAATAGGCGTGCCAAACTTTTCCCAATGTTTCTAAAATGTTCTTTTCTACCCAATCATCATCTAACAAATCGAATTTATATCGATTCGGCGTGCTGCAGTGAAAATTTTTCATACTCGTAAAAACCGCTTTATCTCGTCGAGATAAGATGATTAGTGAAAGGAACTGAGAAACTAGGGAAGCTGCAGTCAGTTGCACTTCTCGAATTATTGCGAAACGTCTCCAATGGTTCTAACATGATGTTTTCTGGTCAGAAATTAGAATAAACCGAATAGTTCATTAACTGGAGCATGTGTTTAGAAACTATGCCAATGTTTAGAAATCGGCCTCTTACGCCTTATATGCCTAAAAGCCCTAAGTAGGGTAAGAATTAGATCAAAACCAAATACGTCTACCAAACTTTTCCAATGTCTCTAAAATGTTCTTTTTCCACCCTTAAATCATAAAACAAATCGAATTTCATCGATTCGACGTGTTCCTGAAAATATTTTTCAAACTTGTAGAAAACGCTTAATTTCATCGAGATAAGATGCTAAGTGAAAGGAACAGACAGACAAGTAAATCTGAAGTTAGTTGCACTTATCGAATGAATGCAAAACGTATCCAATGGTTCTAAAACGATTATTTTGGGTCAGAGATCAGAATAAACTAAATTGTTTAATGATTCGAGCAGTGGTTGAAAAAATATACCAATGTTTAAAAATCAGCATCTTTCGCCTTATATGTCTAAAATCCATAAGTTTCGTTAGAATTCGATCAAAATCAAATACATGTCCCAAACTATCCCAATTACTTCTGCAACGTTCTTTTCCACCCAAACATCATGAAACCAATCCAATTTCATACATTAGACGTGTTGCTATAAAATTTTTTTAAACTCGTCACAAACGCTTTTTCTCGTCGAGATAACAAGATAGTGATAGTAACAGAGATACAGTATAGATACAGTTAGTTGCACTTAACAAACGATTCATAAACTTAGCCAATGTTTCTTAAATGATGTCTTTGGGTCTGAGATAAGAATAAACTCAATACTTTATTGATTCGAGCAGTGGTTTAGAAAATATGCCAATGCTTAGAAATTGGCCTATTAAGCATTATATGTCCAAAAGTCGTAAGTTGGGTCACAAAATAGATAAAACCTAAATAGGCGTATCACACTTTCCCAAAGCTTCTAAAATGTTTGTCTCCACCCAAACATCATGAAACAAATTGAATTTCATCCATTCGACATGTTGCTGTGAAAATTTTTCCAACTCGTAAAAAACGCTTTATCTCGTCGAGATAAGACGATTAGAGAAATGAACACAGAAACTAGTGAAGCTGCAGTTATTTTAAGTTATCGAATTATTACCAAAAGTCGCCAACGCTTCCAAAATGATCTATTCTGGTCAAGGAAGAGAATAAAAGCATTAGTTCATTGATTGCAGCAGTATTTCACAAAATATGGCAATGTTTAGAAATTGTTCTCTTAATCTTTCTACTCCTAAAAACCATAAGAATGACTACAATTGGGTAAAAACCAAATAGGTGTGCCAAACTTTCCCAATGCTCCTAAAATATTCTTATCCACCCAAACATCATAAAACAAATCGAATTTCGTCGATTCGACGAGGTGCTGGGAGAATTTGTCAATCTCGTCAAAAACGCTTCATCTCTACGAGATAAGACGATTACTGAAACGAACAGTGAAACTACTATGGTTGCAGTGAGCAGCTTTTCTCGAAAGTTTCCCAAAGCTCGCCAATGCTTCTAAAATTATCTATTCAAGACAGAGAAGAGAATAAAAGTATTAGTTCATTGATTGGAGCACTATTTAAGAAAATATGGCAATGTTTAGAAAATGGCCACATAAGCCTCATCCGCCCAAAAGCCATAGGAATGGTTACAATTGGTTCCAAACGAAATACGTGTCCCAAATTCCTCCAAACCTCCTAAAATGCTCCTTTCCACCCATACATCATAAAACACATTGAATTTCGTCGATTCGACAAGGTGCTGTGAGAATTTAGCAAACTCTTTAAAAACGCTTTATCTCCACGAGAGAAGAAGATTAGTGAAACGAACAGTGAAAATATTGTGGTTGCAGTGATTAGCTTTTCTCGAAAGTTTGCCAAAGCTTGCCAATGCTTCTAAAATTATCTATTCGGCTCAGAGGAGACAACTAAAGTATTAGTTCATTGATTGGAGCACTATTTCAGAAAATAAGGGTATGTTTAGAAAATGGCTTCTTAAGCTTCATACGCCCAAAACCATAAGAATGGTTAGGATTAGTTCGAGGGCAAATACGTGTCCCAAACTCTCCCAAACCTTCTCAAATGTTCCTTTCCACCTATACATCATAAAACAAATCGAATATTGTCAATTCGACGAGTTGCTGTTAGAATTTGTCAAACTGGTTAAAAACGCTTTATCGCCACCAGATAAGACGATTAATGAAACGAACAGTGAAACTATTGTGGTCGCAGTGAGTAACTTCTCTCGAAAGTTTTACAAAGCTCGCCAATGCTTCTAAAATGATCTATTCGGGTCAGAGAATAGAATAAAAGTATTAGTTCGTTGGTTGGAGCACTATTTCAGAAATATGGCAATGTTTATAAAATGGCCTCTTAAGCCTCATACGCCCAAAAGCCATAAGAATGGTTAGAATTAATTCGAGGGCAAATAGGTGTGTAAAACTTTGCCAAACCTCCTAAAATGTTCCGAACCACCCATACATCATAAAACAGATCGAATTTCGTCTATTCGACGAGGTGCTGTGAGAATTTGTGAAACTCGTCAAAAACGCTTTATCTCCACGGAATAAGACGATTAATGAAACGAACAGTGAAACTACTGTGGTTGCAGTGAGTAGCTTTTCTCGAAAGTTTGCCAAAGCTCGTCAATACTTCTAAAATGATCTATTCGGGTCAGAGAAGAGAATAAAAGTGTTATTTCATTGATTGGAGCTCTATTTCAAAAAATATGGTAATGCTTATAAAATAGAATCTTAAGCCTCTTACGACCAAAAAACCATAAAAATGGTTAGAATTGGTTCGAAACGAAATACGTGTCACAAACTCTCTTAACCATAGTAGTTTCACTGTTCGTTTCGCTAATCGTCTTATCACGTGGAGATAAAGCGTTTTTGACGAGTTTGACAAATTCTCACAGCACCTCGTGCAATCGACGAATTTCGATTTATTTATTGATGTATGGGTGAAAAGGAACATTTTAGGAGGTTTGGGAAACTTTTACACAACTATTTGTCATCGAATCAATTCTAACCATTCTTATGGCTTTTGGACATATGAGGTTTAAGTGCCCATTTCCTAAACATTGCCATATTTTCTGAAATACAACTCCAATAAATGAAATAGTACTTTTATTCTCTTCTCTGACCCGAATAGATCATTTTAGAAGCATTGGTGCGGTTTGGCAAACTTTCGGGAAAAGCTACTCACTGCAACCACAGTAGTTTCACTGTTCGTTTAACTAATCGTCTTATCTCGTCGAGCTAAAGCGTTTTTGACGAGATTGACAAATTCTCAAAGCACCTCGTCGAATCGACGAAATTCGATTTGTTTTAACATGTATGGGTGGAAAGGAGCATTTTAGGAGGTTTGGGAGATTTTGGGACACGTATTTCATTTGGAACCAATTCTAACCATCCTTATGGCTTTTGGGAGTATGAGGCTTATGTGGCCATTTTTTTAAACATTGCAATATTTTCTGAAATACTACTCCAGTAAAGGAACTAATACTTTCATTGTCTCCTCTGACCCGAATAGACCATTTTAGAAGCTTTGGCGAGGTTTGGCAAACTTTCGAGAAAAGCTTCTCACTGCAACCACAGTAGTTTCACTGTTCGTTTCACTAATCGTCTTATCTCTTGGAGATAAAGCGGTTTTGACGAGATTTACAAATTCTCACAGTACCTCGTGTAATCGACGAAATTCGATTTGTTTTATGATGTACGGGTGGAAACGAACATTTTAGGAGGTTTAAGAAAGTTTTACACACCTATTTTCCCTCGAACCAATTCTAACCATTATTATGGCTTTTGGACGTTCGAGGCTGAAGAGGCCATTTTCTAATCATTGCCATATTTTCTGAAATAGTGTTCGAATCAACGAACTAATACTTTCGTTCTCTCCTCTGACCGGAATACATCATTTTAGAAGCATTGGCGAGGTTTAGCAAACTTTCGGGAAAAGCTCACTGCAACCACAGTAGTTTCACTGTTCGTTTAACTAATCGTCTTAGTCGTGGAGATAAAGTGCTTTTGACGAGATTGACAAATTCTCACAGCACCTCGTCGAATCGACGAAATTCGATTTGTTTTATCATGTATGGGTAAAAAGGAGCAGTTTAGGAGGTTTCACAGAGTTTGGGACAAGTATTTCGTTTTTATCCAATTGTAACCATTCTTATGGCTTTTGTGCGTATGAGGCTAAAGAAGCCAATTTCTAAACATTGCCATATTTTCTGAAATATTACTCGAATCATTGAACTAATAATTTTATTCCCTCCTCTGAGCCGAATAGATCATTTTAGAAGCATTGGTAAGCTTTTGCAAATTTTGGAGAAATGCTACTCACTGCAACCACAGTAGTTTCACTATCCGTTTCACTAATCTTCTTATCTCGTGGAGATAAAGCGTTTTTGACCAGTTTCACAAATTCTCGCAGCACCTCGTCGAATCGACGAAATTCGATTTGTTTTATCATGTATGGGTGGAAGGAAGCATTTTGTGAGGTTTGAGAAGTAGTCTGTAAAGTCCGGGAACCAGCAACTTTTTCAAAAATGGGTCAAAATTTTTCAGTGTCACAGGGGAATCCCCAAAGTAACTTTCGGTTTCGCTTACACCACTTTCGGTCGCTTCCAGGAATTTGATAACGTTACCGGGAATTTCAGCACATTTTAAAAATGGGTCAAAGTGTCGCAGGGGAATCACCCAACACAGCAGGCTGATAAATTCCAAACATTCGAAATATACCTAATTTCTCTAACAACTAGAACAGCTCGACCAGCGCGTGATATCATAACTTTAATACCAAGAAAAAATTCCAACACATTTAATCATGATATTCTATGGCTACACCTCATGGCATCATAGTTTTTTTAGTTGAAAAGTTCCAAACAAACCCCACTCTAGGGGAGAATTGTCACAATTGTCAAATTATGCAATTTTCAAAGATATTAACTTGATACAAATATTAGATAAGATAAAAGTATTTAATCAAAATAAATGTTACTTGAGTATGAATAATTAAGATTGATTGAACCATATAAGTATTAAGAATCACTTCACACATGGTCGTTCTTTCTTGTACGGGTTTTTGCTCAGACAGTTTGTCTTCTGGTTGTCTTCAGCTTCTCTCGTTTTTGGATCACATCGTGTTGATGATTAGTTTGGTGTTGTATATTTCTTCTAGAAGATTCATCGTTCATCAACATTTTAAATTCTTCCAAGGCACATATATTACTTGTAACAATTGAACGCTTGGCTGCTAAATCCACTTGATGTAAATTAGAAATCTCTTCGGAAGAATTAAACGTGAATGATTCATGTCCTGCCATATGACTTTCAATCATATATATCTGGTCCTGAATACGTTGACAAACACTTTCGTACCTTCGAGTCAGTTCTTCTAAACCAAGCATCTTGGCTTGTTTTGCCACATTTGAAACCAACTGGTTGTTATTTTGGGGTTTTTTGCCACAAATGAAACCAACTGGTTTCTTTTTTGGTTTTGAATATTATTTTGGTTAATTTATGGGTTGGTTTTTTCATTGGTTGAGAATAGTCATACGATTATCACATGATAAAATTATGACCTTATTTGGAAAAAATGTGTGTAAACATGTTTTGGCAGCTGCAACTGTTTTTAATATATATGATTCAGACACTCCAGTTTTGACATCCTGACCGTGAAATGTGGGGGAAATCCCTCGTCAATAGGTGGGGAATTACCTTATTTTTGTCACAACTTTAAACAAACAACCTAGATGTAAAATTTGTGGAAAAATTATTTTTAATCAGGAATAAAAAAATAATAAATAAAAAATGGGAAATTCAAAATCAAAAACAAACAAGACTTCAGACAAGGATACAAAATTAGATTTAAATCTTCATGGGTATCCTCCAATAAATTTTAGAAAAATTCAAAAAAGTGGTTTTAGAATAGGAGCACATGTTGATATTGGGATGAAAGATTTTGAAGCCGGAATGACTTTTGGGAAAAATAACATTAACGAAATTCAATTTTCGGAAAATTATAATCATTTAAAATTGTTAAAATCTTTAGAAAATGAAGAATCAACAAACAGTGAGCGAAGCGATCAAGTTCGCATCTCAAAAGAAAAAGATAAAATAATAAATACACTTATGAGTAAATTGGCTATAAAATACACAACGCAAAGCGCGGGTGCACCTTTGGTGCTGAGACCTTCGGTCGATGAAACCTGTGTTAAACCTTCATCTTCAGAATCTGTGGAATAATTTTTAATTTTATAATACAATAAATATTATAAAATTATTCAGTTTGACTTGTCGGTGTCTCACTATTGTCTTTTTTGCTCTGTTTTTTAATAACATGTTTTCCAACTGTAACTCCGCCAGATAATATTCCAAGATATGGTAAATATGGACTTAGTTTTTCAACTACAGATTTTACATCACGTTTCAGTAATTTATCTTTAATAAGTTCTTTTTCCAATTCTTTACTGCTTTCAATTGCTTCTAATTCACCCAATAAATCTGCAAATTTACTAATAAGTAAATCTGTTAAAAATACATTTGCTTTTTCTGCTTGTTTTACCTCATATTCTGCATAAATTTTTAATATAACTTTATCACTTGATTTTTTCAAATTTTGCACCGATTGACTAATTTCCCCATCTTCAGACAATTTTATCAATTCTTCTCGTTTTTTCATTACTTCTTTTCTCACATCTTGCTTCACACCAGATTAATTGTTTGCGGTTTCAGTTGTCACAGCTTCCCCAATTGGCGGAACTTCTAAATTTTCTTGTTCACTTTGTTCACTCATTTATTTTATAACCAAATGGAAAAGTTAAATTAATTTCTAATCTTGAATATTTTTTTGTTTTTAACGTTTCTAAAATTTTATCCAATTCTTTTTTACCTTCCTCCTTGCAGTCGCCTACATCTAAATATTCTTGAATTATTGTTGTCATATCTTTTTTATTTGGGTTATAAAATGTGACTAATTTTGAAATATTTTCTCTAAATGGTTTAGCAATTGACGTGAGTTGTTGTGTAATTACAACAACGGAAAGATTATGATGCCTTGCAGAAAATCCTAATTTAACCAACTCACTTGTTCTATTTTTAACATTTTTTCCACTTGCACAATCATCCAATATGATTAAACTTTTACTTCCTCTTGAAAAGTCAACTATAAATTTTAACCAATCTTCAACATTATCTTGATCACAAGGAATAGCAATAAAATCTTCATCTTTATCATATTTCCAATTTTCATAAGTTTTATTCCATTCAAATGTCGGACAAATTAAAAAAATATAATCAAAATAATTTTTATATTTATTTTCTATAAAATCTAAAAGATATTTTGTTTTTCCACAAGCCGTCATTCTAACAATTATCATATTAAATGGTTTTTTACCTTCATATTCGCTCTCATTCATTTTTTATTTTTTAATATTTAAAATTGTATTGACGACAAATCTTTATTTACAATGTTTAACAATCCATCACTTATCACGAATATATGAAACATTACATTTGCAGAAATAGCAGTTTTTTTAATTTCTAACAATAATCCAGACTGTGTGTTTACTAATTTTTTACCATTCCCATAAACAAAATTATCATCTAATGTTCTCAAATCAATACATAATGCGAATGAATCTTCATAAAATTTCTCAAGACTCATAACTGAATCACAGTCGGCATATCCACAGTGAAATATTCTAAATGCCTCTTCAAAAAATCTTCTTTTTGGCATACCTTGAGAATATATACTATTTGGTACTCCTTCAACAGAGATTTTAACTTCTGTTATATTTGGATAAACAAATTGTTCGCTATCTGTGACAGTTTTATTTCTAAATAACAGTACAACTGCATCCATACTCTTCCGCGGAATATTTATGGTTTCATTATGGAAAGTTGCATCTTTATCCCATTCTACAGTTTTCATCAAAGTTACATAATCATATGATAATGATCTTCCTGAGGTATAATTTGATAAAACATCAATTGCCAAATCTTGATTTTCAATCGTTTCATTCTCTAATTCTAAATTTTCCAAAGTATATCCCCCAACACTACTGCCAGACTGTGCTACCATAATTTCACTAGCTTTTGGAAAAGTTAAAATGTATTGAAAATTATTAATCATTCCATAAGGAGCATATAGTCCATGATCTGAAAGTATTTTTTCCAATTTTAAACACTGTTTTGTCCCATAAATATCATACATTAAATTATCAGCAACTTTTTCTGTATTACCACTTGTTGCTCCAGAGTCATCTTTTGAAATTAATTTTCTGAGGTTTTCTCGGGCGATGCCGTATTCAACCATATCTGCTCTTTCAAATTCAGGCTTCCCGAGATCTTTGTAAATTTCTAGTAAAGATTCTCCGCTATTATCGTAAACAATTTCTCCAGCAAATTTAACAACCAATCTTTTCTTTAACAATTTTGATAAATTATTTAAAAACCACGATTTAGTATTTGCATTTTTAAAATTAAATAACAATTTTAATGAATCAGGAACAAGACACAAATTAGGATTTAATTTTGGAAAATCTATATAAAGTTCTTCTTCTGGATTTGCTGAATTCGGATTCAAACTTACAACATGCCTTGTTCTGTTTCCTTTAATTTCACTCATTTTTGATCTTTTATATCCTGGATATAATTCACTTACTCTATTCATTTTTTATTATATATAAAAAAAAATTTATTTAATTTATTAGCTATGCTGTTTTTCTATTTTAGTAGCTTCGCTCGCTTCACCGTTCGTTCGAGCTCGCTTTGCTCGCTTATATTCTTCATATAAAAAGTAAGTAATTGCAATAACTAATATCCATAGATTTTAAGCAAGAAAAGCAATACCTTTTGCACCCCATGATAATATTTGAGAAATTAAATTTAAAACTGCTGAAATGACTGCACCAAAATTTTTACCTATATTTGCAATTGCTTTTCCTAAATTTCCAACTGCTTTTGCGCCTTGTTTTAATGCATTTCTTGCAGCTATTACAATTGTTGTAATTATACCTGCGACCGAAATTGCAACTGCTGATAGCCCTAATAAATTTTCTTTTGCCCATTTTTTAAATCTTTCTAATCTCCCATGGTCACTTTCTTCAGCATTTTCATTTAAAATCTGTATTCCTTCTTCACTAATTGGTCTTTCATTATTTTCTAGTCTTATTTTATCTGCTTGAAGTTTTGCAATTTCTGAAAAACTTTTATATATACTTTTTTGGGGTCCAGCTGTTTCTAAATCAGATTTATTTTTCCAATGTTGATGCTCTCTATTAAATCCATCAATTTTTCCACGTATAACTTCTTTTTTTTCATTTTCTGATAAATTGGAGTCAATACCCTCCAAATATACTAGTCCTCTAAATTCTCTTAATTCATTTCTTTCAAATAATGTTCGTCTTGGATCCTATTTATTATCAATGAATTTTTTAAGTTATTTTCATCAATTATATTATCAATTTTATTTTGAATTTGTAAAATAGAATCATCAGTGATAGTCTCAAAAAAAATCTCTTGTAGGAGTTTCAATACCTTCACCACGCTTTGCGACGGCTACGCCAATTTGTTCTTCTATTGCTGCTCTTGGAGTTTTTTCACATTCTTGTTTTGCTTTTTTCATATAATCATTAAATTCATCAACATATTTCTTATTTTTTCTGGTAAATATCTCAGGTTTAAAGTCCTGGTCAACATTATCACGCTTCGCAACGGCTTTGCCGATCTTTTTACCTTTGAACTCTATGTAAACAGCTTTGCTGGAAGTATTCCCTGATGGGTCTCTAACAAATACAGTTTTGTCTAACAATATGCTTGAATTTGGACCATTTTTCTTTTCGAGGGTAACATCGAATATTTTTTTGAAAGATTTTTTTCTATCACCAGTAATTAATCTCCTTATAGATCCCGCATCTTTTTTCACATCAGGGTATATATTTAACCCTATTAAATTCAGTGCGGAGCTGACTACGTTCGCTTTTTGGATTTTCTGTGTTTATCATATTAATACTTCTATTATGACCCGCAGGGTTGTATTCAAGATCATCTCCTCCAAAACTTGTTTCCCTTTCTTCTTCTTCTTCTTCTTCTTCTTCTTCCATGTTTCTATTTCTCATTTCAATATCATCAAAACCTTCAGACATTTATTTATTTATTTTATTTAATTTATCATCTTCGATGTTTTGAATATTTTCTTCTGGTATCCAAGAATTGTGTTTGTTATCATAACCTAGCCACTTTACTAATATCATATTTTTTCCTTTCACTTTTTTCTTTTTTAATATTTTTTCAACTCTATACACGTCATCTTTTTTATCAACAGCAGATAGTTCCTCTTCATAAAATTTTCCAATAATTGGTTCTCCATCAAGATCTTCCACTTCATACATGTTTGGATCACCTCTGAATATTTTTACAATTTTAAAAATTTCTTCTGTGAAATTTGATTCATAACCTTTCGTGAAGATATTCTTATATTTAGATATTCTTACTGTATCACCAATTCTGAATTTAGGTAAAGGTGAATCTCCTAATGGATAACCATAGAGTGTAATCCACACTTGGTCTTTATTGGATTTATTCACATCATAAGGTCTCATTAATATACTGCTGTGTTTAGTATGATTATAGTTATTTACAAGTTTATCTAAGACAGATCGACTTGCCGTCGCTGTGCTCCGGTCGCTCTTCGAGCTGTAAATCCATTTATAAGTTCCTTTACTGTAGAAATATTTCCACAAGGATGTTTTTAAAGTTCTGTTAAATCTTTCAACTATAGCCGCTTTTCTATCAGAGTTTGTGGAAAAGTATTCAACATTATGTTCTTTCAATAGTTCTTTTACACCAACATTGTAAAACTCTTTTCCTTCATCAAATTGAGCAACTTTTGGATATTTCCCAAACCTTTCTTTAAATTGTTTCAACAACTCTCCCACAGCTTTTGTCATGTTTTTAGTATCTTTTCTGTAAACAGGAATGGCAAATGCATACCGACTTAGAATTTCAACAGCTGTCAGTATCCAATAATATCCTTTGTTCTGGTTTTTATATTTTCCCATATAAACCAAGTCCATTTGTATTTGATCGGCTAAATCTTTTACAAATGTTCTTTGAAATTTATGTCTCCTAACAATTGGTTTGTATCTTGTAAAAGTATCTTGAGTTTTTAACCAGTCTTGCACAATTTTTCTACTAACGTTTAATCCCTTTTCTTTTGCTTTTTGATAAAGTCTTTCCGCAGATTGATAACCTGTTTCTGGGTTGTAGTAAATGTCTCTTAACTCTTGTTCAATAACAACTTCTTTATCTTTTACTTATTTTTTAATATTGTAAAAATAAACAAATGGAAGAAGCTTCAAAAAAATTTTATGGAAAATATTATGATCTTTTTAAGAAAGAACAAAAAATGGTAGATAAAAAATTAAAAGAAAATTTTTAAAAAAATATCCTTATGCAGATTTGCAAAGGTTTAACTTCACACAAGATTATACAAAAGACCGAAGTTTTAATGGAGCAAAAATCTATTTTATTAATAATGATGTTATACAAACTGACATTTCCTCAGATACTTTTAAAAATGATCCAAATATGACGAAATATCTTTATATTAATAAAGCAGTTGAACATTTTCCAAAAATTTGGAAAATCGGAGGAACTGTGCAAGAATTACCAAAAGGAAAAAGACATGTTGATTTTACTGGAAAATCTTATTATTGGGATAATTTCCCAACACAGTATGTTTTAAGTTATCCTATTAATCAGTTTAGAATTTATGTAAACAATATAGATTATTTTCAAAGCAATTTACCCGGATTAAATATAACAACAAATGATAATGCAAAATGGTCACTGAAAGAACCTTATTTTCAAAGCATTATAGGAACATGGATAGCATCTTATGGCTGTGGAATTTCAATACAACATTTGTTATTTTCAGCAGATGTTCCAAAACAAATTACTTCATTTCTTACATTTCATTTATATTTTACAGTTAGAAGAATTATGAGACAATTTCAAACTGGAGACTTTTCAATTTTGAATACATTTAATGCAAATTTTTTAAAAGATCATTATCCAAAATGGACATGGCAAGAAATTTTACATTATAAAAATGAACATTTGGGACAAGACACCGTAGGTACAGATCCACACACAACCTATCAACACGGTCCAGGGCAAATTAGAGACACTCAAAATGATTAAAAGAAATTTATACCAAAAATATCAAATGGACTTACAAAAAGTAGGACAGAAGTATTAAATCAGAGCATTGAAGCATATCTTTATTCAATCCTCGGAGCGCAAGCTAGAACTAGGCAAAGTATTTTTGGGCCAAGAGCTTCAGCATTAAAAACATAAAAAGTTTTTAGGCAAATTGTTGAAGATTCTATAATAATTTATGATACATCAACATGGATTAATAATATGAATCAAGCAATTTCATCAACTAATGTAGTTTTAAATACTGCTATAAGTCCAACTTTATGGTTAATTCCATCATCTTTAATTATTTTAAAAGAACCAATTGATGGTTATAATAATAAACTAAAAGTTTCATCAGAAAATATGGTTTTTGGAATTAACAAAAATTTTAATTATTACGGGGTTAAACAACAACCAATAAAAAAACAACTTGGAGCGCATGACTTGAAAAAATTAGAAACATTAGGAACTGAACAACAACCAAAGACCACTAAACAGCCTTTGGCTGATAAACAACCAAAGGTTGATAAAGTAACAAAACACAGCAAACAGTTGAAAACCGGCTGAGCCGGTACAAGCGCTGCTATAACAACAACCATAGCCCCTACAGGTGATAATTTAATTGCTTTATCTTTATCAATAATTGGTGGAATTTTATTATCAAAATATATATTATAAAATAAACGACAATATCTTTAAAAATCTTCATCACAAAAGATGAAAACTCAGAAAAAATAATTCCATTAGACGAGCCACATATATTAACTAATTGTAATAAAATGTTTGTAAATTCAGTAAGTATTTTTTGGAATTTTAATAATTTATATAAAAAATTCATCATTATACTTATGATAATAGAAAAATTATCTTCAAAGATGGATACTATACCTTTAATATTTTAAAAACTGAATTAGAAAATGTTGGGAAAATTGAACTAGAACAAATTGATTTTTCAAAAAAATGCTCAATAAAATCAGATAATACATTAAATTTACAAACATTTGGTCCAATCATAGGATTTAATAAAAATAAAATCATACAACCAAATACATTAACAGAGAGCGAAAATGTATTAAATATTAATAACAATTTTGGAAACAATATTATTTCCAATTATCAATTGGAAACAATATTGTTTCCAATTATCAATTGGAAACAATAAAATAATCACAACATCAGATCCGACAAATAAAAATCATTTAACAAGAAAAGAATATATTGATGATAATTTTTTATTAATATCCAATTTTAGAAAACAAATGTGTTTTAGTATTTTTAATGATTATCTTGAAAATAAAGCAAATACTTTTTATAAAAATGAAATCCATCACACAATGATTTGTTATTTGATAGAACAGGAGGGGAAATTAAAAAAATTTATCATAAAGGTATTGATGGAAAAAATTTAGAACAAACAACAACAAATTTACAACCATTATTATGTGACCAAAACGAAAATATTAATAATAAATATTTCTTAAAATTTAATGCAAGTCAAAGAATGATAAGTGATGTAAATTTAAACGCCGCCAGTGGGAAAAAAGATATAACAAATATATTTATTGTTTATAAAATTACATCTTATCCTTCAGGAAGTTCTTGGTATAAAAACGGGCTGTTAGGAAATGATAATGGTGGATTTGATAAATTTATTGCATTTGGTTCAAATAAACAATTGGTTATAGGAAGTGATAGTATTCAATTTTGTTCAATAGGATCTGGGTCACTTTTGAGAAAATTTCCAATAGCACCATTTAAAACAAAAGCAAATGCATGAGAATTAAACAAATGGAAATGTTTATCAGTTCATTGGGATAATGATACAACTCCAGTGGGTAGTAATAGTTCTATTTATTGTAATGGTAAAAAATTAGCCAGTTTTCAAAGTAGAAATACAACAGGTTCTAACCAAATGGGATTTGGTGACATTTCAACAAGTCAAAATAAAGGTTTTAATGGAAATATAGCATTTTTATTGTATATATAAACATTTTAAAATGGATGAAAAAGACATTTTACTTCATCATCATCTATTATGTAATTGGTATAGTGTTGACCATGATCCATTTAAAGTAAAAGATCCAAGAAAAATGGAATTAGGAAAAAGATTGGCAAAAATTTCAAGAGAAGCAAAAGAAAGAAAAGCAAGACAGCGAAGCGAAACAGAAGCTGCTAGACAGCAAATCGAAGTAGAAAATAAACAATCGAAGATAACTGATTACACAGATTTTGGACCTTCCGCTTTGCGGTATTTTATCGGTGGTGTGGGGCTTGTTGCCACGCTTGGTGGATTATATTATTCATATAAAAGAGACAAAAGAGAAAGTGAGCGAAGCAATAAAAGAGACGAAAAAGAAAAGAATGACAGCGAAATTAATAAAAGCAAAGCACGTAACCACGCCTTTCAAGGTAGAGAAAAAAAAAAACACAAAGCAAATCAACAAGGTGTTCTATTGAAAATCTATAAAAAATATTTTTTATGTATATAAATAAATGACCGAAATGAATAGAAAAGAAGTTATGAACAAATTATTTGATTCCACGTTAATTACATTGGGTGCTGTGGGAATTGGAATGATAACAAGAAGAGTATTTAGTGATGGTTTGTCAACTCCGCCTAGTTTAGTGCCTACTTTAAAACTTACAGGAGCTGTAGGATTATCAACACTTGGAATTAAATATGCACAAGACAAAAAGTGGCTTCCTACAGATCCTTTCAAATCTTAGAAAGCGAATGAAGTGAGCACAAGACAGCAAAGTGTGTCAACAAAATAAAAAAAATTAAAGAAAAATAAATGGAAACAGTAGTTGGTGGATTATTTAATGCTGTTGCTTTTGCGGGTGCTGGATTTTTATTTAGTAAACTTAATCATACTGGTTATGAAAAAGAGATAAAAAGACATAATGAAACAATGGAAAAATTAGCAAAAGATAAAGAAAAATGGTATGAAGAGCAAGTGAAAAGAAAAGAAGAAATTGAAAAATTAAGACAACAATTATCACATGCAAATGCAGATATAAATCAAACAAACACAGCATTAAAAACTCTTGCAGAAATTAATAATCGTGTGAAAAGTTTAGAGCAAGAATACAGTGAAGCTGTGGGAAATGAACCAAAATTGGAGGATTATTATAAACCTTTGGATGAGATGAAAGATTATCAAAATGTTACTTTTTTTCTTGTTGGAATTTCAGGAGGCTTAATAGTTTACAAATTTATATAACGATATAAATAAAAAAATGTCAATTAACATTAGAAGAATATCATCTAGTGAACTTACATTAAAAGATTTCCATGAATATTCAATAACAAATGTTTATAATGGCTTGAAATTTTTTATATATTTTGGAAAAGTCAATAAATTTTATGTAAATAAAGAAAAATGCAAATTTTATAATAAATAAAATAAAAAGTTTACAAAATTCAAATTGCATTTTTACATGTTTGTATCAGAAAATTTTGTTTTTTAATTTAAATCTTACTGTAATATAAAAAATGAAGATGTAAAAAACAACAGATTGGTTAGAAATATCATGAAAAATTATAACATGATTCTTTTTGTTTAAAAAAATGTTTTTCTCTTAAAAAATTTTTTTGTATAAATAAAATGAGCGAAGCAAGCAAGCGTTGTAAACATTATACTTTTAGACAATTGAGAAATATTGCAAAAGAAAAACAAATAAAATATTATAAAAATTACAACAAAAATGAGGTTGAAAAAATGCCTAATTTAGAAATTAGCAAACCCAATGAAATTTTTGAAAAATATTGTAGAGAAAAAATTAAAATGCCAATATCAGTAGTTATTATAAACAAAAAAACAAATGAAATATTTAATTTTTCAAGTCTTTATGCAGCCGGAAAAAAAGTTTGGTGTTAATCCCCAAATTATAAAAGATAGAATTAAAACAAAAAAAGTTTTAAAAATCGAAGAAAACACATTTTTGGTTTTTGCTGAATAAGCAATTTGCTCTTAAGAAAAAATTTTTATATAATAAAAACAATGAACCAAGAAACGCAAACGTTGTTGAACTATTTATTGTAGTAACCGTGACGTCATGTCACGTGAGAGTAAAAGGACAAAGGGCGGAACCCAGAGATGTTGTACAGTTGTTAGGTCACTTCCAGAATAAAGAAGTATACTACATTGGCGACGAGGATAAAACCAGTTCTGTTACAATTTGAGAATTAACGATGGCCACACACTGGAAGATTGGCGAGTTTGATCCGGAAAATGATGACTGGGAGCTTTATGCGGAAAGAGTAAAGTTCTATTTCGAAGCTCATGGAATAACGAATGCTGACAAAAGAAGAGCCATATTATTGACTGCAATGGGAAACAAAAGTTATAAACTACTCAGAAGTCTAGTAGCGCCTAATCCACTGACAGATAAGACATTCCACGAACTAGTTAAAGTAATGAAAGATCATCAGAAACCGACGCCTAGTGTGATTGTTCAACGGCACAAGTTTGACACCCGAGACAGACAACCGAACTAATCTGTAGCAGAATTCTTGGCTAAACTACGAGAGATTGCTCAGGACTGCGAATTTAAAGAGACATTGGAAGAACGATTACGTGACAGGCTCGTGAGTGGAATCCGCAACGATCGTATTCAACGACGACTTTTGGCAGAACCAAAATTAACATTTAACGAGGCGCATCAAATTGCGATTGCCATAGAGTTGGCGGAAAAGAACAGCCAAGCATTGAGAGATGAACAAACCAGTGAAGAAGACCACAAATTGACGGTAGATAAGCTTGCTGGAGAGTGGAAAGGCAGAGAATGCTTCAGATGTGGCGGAAATCACCGTTCAGACGAATGTAAGTTTGTTGATGCATCGTGTTTCCGTTGTAAGAAGAAAGGGCACATAGCGCGAAAGTGCAGAAGCGAGTCAAATTGATCATCGCCTAGAAAATCAAATCGAGCACAAAATCAAGAGAAAGACAACGACAATCAAAGGAATGTCCAACCGAATCAATCGGCGAATTTTTTACAACAAGAAGGAAGGGGTATAAACCAGGATTATGGAATGTATGAGTTAAGAGAAGAAAAGGCGGAGCCTTTGAAGATCAACGTTGAAATCAATAACCAAAAGCTTTTGATGGAAGTTGACACAGGATCAGCCGTCTCAGTTATCGGACACGAAACATGGAAGAGAATTGCTAACCCCGGCGGTAACCTCCAGCCAACAAACATGATATTGACGAGGTATACGGGAGAGAAAGTCAAAGTGAAAGGGGAATCGAAAGTTCAGGTAAAATACAACAAACAGTATTTTGAACTGCCAATTGTTGTCGTGGAGGGCCGAACACGGTCGTTGCTAGGGAGAAATTGGTTGCGCGAAATTAAATTAAATTGGGAAGAAATCTTTTCGATGAACGTGACTAGTATCGTGAGAGAGTTGGTTCAAAAGTATCCAAAGGTATTTCAGAGCGGGTTGGGGACGTTACAAAGCACAGAGGCTCGAATTCACGTCGACAAAGATGCAAAACCAATTTATTGCAAATCCCGCCCAGTTCCTTACCTCTTGAAAGCAAAAATTGAAAATAAGATTCAACAGCTAGTCGATGAAGGAACAATCGAACCCGTACAATTCAGTGAATGGGCAGCACCAATAGTACCAATCGTGAAAGAAGATGGAAGCGTGAGAATATGTGGCGATTACAAAATGACAGTAAATAAAGTATCGAAATTAGAGAATTATCCGATTCCTAAATCTGAAGACCTCTTCGCTAGTCTGAATGGGGGTCAACAGTTTACAAAGCTAGACATGAGTCAGGCCTATCAACAGTTAAAATTAGATGAACATTCCAAGCAATACACAACAATCAACACACACAAAGGATTGTTCAGGTACAACCGACTCCCTTATGGCATTTCAAGCGCACCAGGAATATATCAAAGAGTTATGGAGAATTTATTGCAAGGAATACCATATGTCTTAGTAAGGGTGGATGATATATTGGTATCTGGAGAGAATGAAGAGGCCCACCGTAAAAACCTTGAAGAAGTCCTTCGGAGGTTAGCAGATGCAGGATTACGTTTGAACCCCAAGAAATGTGTATTCTTGGCCGAAGAAGTGGTGTATCTGGGGCAGAAGATCAACAAAGATGGTGTAAAACCGGTGGATGAGAAAGTCAAAGCAGTGACAGAGGCACCAGTGCCCAATAATGCATCACAACTGAGGGCTTACTTGGGCATGTTGAACTATTATCACAGATTTATACCAAACCTGGCAAGTGAACTTGAACCCCTCTACAAGCTGTTACGGAAAAACGAAGCATGGAAGTGGGGACCACAGCAACAACGGACTTTTGAAACATCCAAAGAAATCCTTAAGTCATCCAAACTGATTGTGCACTATGACAGCAAGAAGGAAGTCCTCTTACAATGTGACGCTTCACCTTACGGGGTTGGCGCGGTTTTGTCACATGTCATGGAAGATGGTTGGGAGAGACCCATTGCATATGCGTCACGCACGTTAGCACCGGCAGAGAAGAATTATTCACAGTTGGAAAAAGAGGCACTCGCAATAATCTTTGGTCTTGGCAAGTTCCATCAATATGTGTATGGGAGGAAATTCACCATAATAACTGACCACAAACCGTTGCAAGGACTGTTTAACGAACAAAAAGTCATTCTAGTTACAGCGGCAGAACGCATCCGTCGATGGGCACTCACCTTATCAGCTTATGAATACACGATCCAGTATAAAGCAGGTAGCCAGCATACCAATGCCGACGGCTTGAGTCGAAATCCAGCCAATGAAACAGTGTCACGTGTTCCCAGGGTTGGAAACATAGAATTCTCGTTAGGCTGTTTGGACAGCACTCCTGTAACATCCGCAAAAATCAGAGATTCAACCCGGAGGGACCCAGAATTGTCTATGGTAATGCGTTACATCGAAAGCAACTGGCCAAATACTTCAGAAACACTTCTGGAGAGTTTAAAACCCTATTATACTCGTCGAGACGAATTGACTGTGGAAGATGGATGTATACTATGGGGACAAAGAGTTGTGATACCTCAACAACACCGACAAAGTATGGTGGATGAAGTGCATGTGGGACACCCAGGAGTTTGTCGCATGAAAGCTATTGCAAGATCGATAATGTGGTGGCCCAAGATGGATGTTGGCTTGGAAGCCAAGGTAAAAACATGTGAAAAATGCGTGGTAAATCAGAAAATGCCTCCTGCTGCCCCCCTGCATCCTTGGGAATACCCTCACAAGCCATGGTCAAGACTTCACGTTGACTTTGCTGGCCCGGTTTATGGCAGAATGTTGTTAATTATTGTTGATGCATATTCAAAGTGGATAGATGTCCGTGTGATGCAAACGTCCACAAGTACAGCGACTGTAGAGAGACTAAGACAGACATTTTCAACACACGGACTACCTGAGATTATTGTGAGCGACAACGGCTCAAACTTCATAAGCAAAGAATTTGAAACTTTTCTCAAACTCAATGTCATAAGGCACATTACAACGGCACCCTATCATCCCGCATCAAATGGCCTGGCTGAAAGAGCAGTACAGACGGTGAAGGAAGGCATTAAGAAACAAGGCGAAGGTACATTGGAAACCAAAGTTTATCGATTTTTATTCCAGTACAGGATAACACCACACACTACCACGGGCCGAACACCGGCAGAGTTACTTATGAACCGGAAGCTAAAGTCTCGGTTAGATCTAATTCGACCAGATGTTAGCAGAACAGTTACAGTTCAACAAGAAAGACAGAAACAGTACCATGACATTAATACTCGACAAAGGAAGTTTTCGGCGCAAGATCCGGTTTACGTCAGAAACTATGGACGAGGAAGCAAATGGATCCCCGCAAGAATAATCAATAAATCAGGTCCAGTTCCCTATACAGTCATATCAGAGGGTGGGAAAAATACGAGGAGACACCAGGACCAAATTCTGAATCGAAAGTCAACCGGAATGAATGAGCCGAATGAAAACCCAAAGGAACTTGAGGAGGAAGAAAACCAGGAACCTAACCAAGAAAAAGAACCAAAAAGACCACCAGAGGAATACAGCTATCAATTCAATCAGCCTAACCCTTGTGGCAGTGAGTTGAACGGAACAGTGAAAATTGAAGATTCCGGTCGGTCACCAGTGCGGAATCGAGTTCCACCAAGCTACTACGGATATTCTTGACATTTAACTTTTAATATATAACTGGATGTAAGTTCACATTTTGTTAAAACTGTAGGCAACATTTTAAAGAGAAAGAGTTGAAACCGAAGGAGGACAGGTGTAGTAACCGTGACGTCATGTCACGTGAGAGTAAAAGGACAAAGGGCGGAACCCAGAGATGTTGTACAGTTGTTAGGTCACTTCCAGAATAAAGAAGTATACTACATTTATAAATCAAGAAGATTATGATGACGATGATTTAAAATATATCTTTAGAAAAAAAATTGGCAAACTTTCTGGAGAAGAAGAATTATTACCACATCATGAATATTCAATTAATTTTGAAGAAAAATTTTGTATTTTTAATGATTTTGATATTGATTATGAAACTGAAGAAAAAATTTATACAAATTATAAAATTATTTTGAAGAAAAAACCAAAAAGATTTAATTTAAATTTTAATATTTTTAAATTTAATTATTAAATAAAAACTTGTTTAAGAATAAAAATTAAATTGATTTTTATTCTTTTTTTGTTGACAAAGCATTTTGCTCTTAAAGAAAAAAAAATATAAATAAAGAATGAACACCAATGAAAAAAATATATTGGACACAGATGTCCCTAATATTAATGTTCCTTTATTAAAACCAGAAAAATACATTAAGCCAAAGGAAAACAAAAATATAATTAAGAAAGTACAAGAAGAAGTACTTAATTTATTTGATAAATATAAGGCTAAAGTAAAACAAGGATTGGAAAAACCAATAAATTGGTCAAATGATTTAAAAAACAATGTTTCAGATATATTTAACAAAATACAGAAAAAACAGCAAAGCGCGGGCCTTTAGCCCTTTGAAATGGTTACAAGTGAGCCAAAGTTTAAACTGAATAAAGAAGCTTTGAATGTAAGAAAAAGATATAAAATGGATTTGGAAAAAGATGGATTATCTTTAAATGATCCTTTGAGTTTGCTTTTAAAAATAAAACCATCAGTAATTAAAAAGTTTAAAAAATATCCAAGTACAAAACAACAATTAACTCTTGAATGTTTAATGAAAAAAACAAATCCTGCAACTGGAGAGGAAATTATAGATAAAGCACATTTTCATGGCTATCATGAAGAAATTTTTACTGGAAGCAATTTTGATGAAATTTATAAGAAAATGGAAAATAAAATTATTCAAAGTTTTGAAGAATATTTAAAAAATTCAAGTCTATGGAAATTTTATAAAAGTTTAAAAATAATTCTTAATATTAATAAAATTAAACGATTACTTGCATCATCTTATATTCCTACTCCCAAATTTTTAAAAGATAAAAATGCAATTATTAATCCTAAGAATGATGACCAAAAATGTTTATTGTATTGTGTTGGAATAAATGAACTTTTGAAAACCAATCCAAATTTAAGAAATCCTGGTAAAATCACAAAAATTTTAAAAAAGAAAGCTGAGAGTTTTAATATCAAGGGAATTAATTTTCCGTGTAGATTTTCAGATATTGATAAATTGGAAAAAAATAATAACATTGCAATTAATGTGTTTGGATATAATGAAGTAGAAAGTTTGTTTAAAAATGGAAATAAAAAACATGAAATTTTTCCTTTGAGGGTGAGTAAAGCGAACATAGAACAAAATAACACACATGTGAATACACATGTGAACACACATGTAAACATATTGTTAATAACAAATGAAAACAGTGATAAACATTATTGTTTAAAAATATGAGCAGATTATTTTCAAGTCAAGTAAATAAAAATAAAGAAAAATTACATATTTGTAATTATTGTTTACAAAATTTCAGAAATGAAAAACTCTTGAAAATCATTTGGAATATTGTTCAAAATATAAATGTGGAAAAACTGTTTATCCTAATAAAGGAGAAAATTTAAAGTTTAAAAATTATGAAAAAATGCACAATGTACCATTTGTAATTTATGCAGATTTTGAATGTAATTTAAAATCTGAAAATAAAAATATTGGTGATAATACAAAACAATTTCAAAAACATGAACCTTCTGGATATTGTTATTTGATAAAATGTTTTGATGATAATTTATTTAAACCAAAATTAGTAACACACAGCAAAGCAAACATGAACGAAGACTGTGAAGATGGCCCAAGCACCGTGTCTACAAAATTTGTAGAAAGTTTAGAAAAAAATATTTAAAAAATACATGAACAATTTAAATTCCCAAAAAAGATAATATTAACAGCAAAAGATATAAAAAAATTTAAAAGAGCTGAGAAATGTTATGCATGTGCTAAAAAATTTGAAAAAGACGATAAAGTTAAAGACCATTGCCATTATACTGGAAAATATCGTGGAGCTGCTTGTATTAGTTGTAATTCAAAAATGAAAAAACCTAAATTTATTCCAGTTATATTTCATAATTACACAAAATTATGACAGTCATTTGTTTATTAAAAATCTTGGAGTTTCAGAGGGTGAAATTAACTGCATACCCAACACTGAAGAAAAATATATCAATTTTACAAAAGAGATTATTGTTGATAAATTTGAATCTAAAAAAATAATTACAGAAAAACAATTTAAAAGTAAATGTAAAGAAAATATAACCGAATTTGAGGAATTACCAACAACTAGCAACAACCCAAATCCAAAATATAAAATCAAAGAAATGATAAGTGTTAAAAAACAAATAAGATTTATTGATAGTTTTAAATTTATGCAAAGTAGTTTGGGAAACTTGGTTAAAATTTAGATAAAAATGAATTAAATATTATGAAAAAATTTTATAAAAATGAAGAAAAAAGAGAATTATAACTAGAAAAGGAGTGTTTCCATATGATTGGTTTGATAGTATTGAAAAATTAAATAAACAAAAATTACCTGATATTGAAGAATTTTATTCAAAATTAAATGATGAAAATTTAACAGAAGGGGATTATGAACATGCACAAAATGTTTGGAAAAAATTTAATATTAAAAATATGAGAGAATATCATGACTTATATTTAAAAACTGATGTGATATTGTTAGATGTTTTTGAAAATTTTAGAAAAGTTTGTAAAGAAAATTATAAACTAGATCCAGCTTGGTATTATACTTCTCCAGGGCTTGCTTGGGATGCAATGTTAAAAATGACAGTAGTTGAATTGGAATTATTATCTGACCCACAAATGTATCTTATGGTAGAAAATGGAATTAGAGGTAGAATTTCAACAATCACAAAAAGATATTCAAAAGCTAATAATAAATATATGGGTTCAAAGTATAATCCTGAAGAAGATAATGTATATCTTGCTTATTTAGACGCAAATAATCTTTATGGGTGGGCTATGAGTAAAATACTTCCTGTGAGAGGTTTTAAATGGATGAATGAAAGGGAATTGCAAAATTGGGAAAAATTTCCTTGTATATTAGAAGTTGACTTGGAATATCCTGAAGAGTTGCATGATTTACATAATGAATATCCGCTGGCAACAGAAAGATTGAAAGTTGGTACCTGCGGAGTAGGAGGTGTTGAAAAATTAATTCCAAATTTGAATAATAAAGAAAAATATGTTTTACATAATGAAAACTTGAAATTATATGAAAAATTAGGATTAAAAATTACAAAAATTCATAAAGGTGTTAAATTTCATGAAGAAGATTTTATGAAAAGATATATTGATTTAAACACAAAACTGAGAACAGATGCAAAAAATGAATTTGAAAAAGACTTTTTCAAACTTATGAATAATTCTGTATTTGGTAAAACTATGGAGAATGTTAGAAACAGAGTTGATATACAATTAGTTAACAGAGAAGAAAAAGCATTAAAGTTTTTTTCAAAAACTAATTTTTACAAAAGAACAATATTTTCTGAAAATTTAATTGCCGTACATATGCATAAGAAAAAAGTTAAGCTAGATAAACCTATATATCTAGGAATGAGTATATTGGATTTATCAAAGACTCTTATGTATGATTTTCATTATAATTATATTAAACCAAAATATGGCGAAAACGCCAGGTTGCTTTTCACAGATACTGACAGCTTAACGTATGAAATTTACACTGAAGACTTTTATAAAGATATATTCCCAGGTGTTGAAAAGATGTTTGACACAAGTAATTATCCAAAAGATCATGAAAGTGGAATTAAAACCGGTTTAAACAAAAAAGTAATTGGAATGATGAAAGATGAGTGTGGAGGTAAACAAATAGAAGAATTTGTAGGGTTAAGAGCAAAATTATATTCTTATTAAATAGATGAAAAAGAATCAAAAAGATGCAAAGGGGTGAAAAAAAATGTTATAGAAAAAATATCACATTTCAAAATTATAAAGATTGTTTATTTAGTGAAGAAGAACAGATGAGAAAAATGAATTTAATAAGACATCGAAAACATGAATTGTATACTGAAAGTGTAGAAAAAATTGCATTCTTAGCAAAAGATGATAAAAGAATAATACTTGAAAATGAAATAAATACATTAGCATATGGACATTACATGAATGAAATGATTGACACTTATGAGAATATATTTGGATTTAAACCATAAAATACTTTATAGGCTAGGTTGTTTGCTTAAAATTGTGTCAAAAAAGGTAATTCCCCGCCTGTTGATAAGGGATTTCCCCCACATTTCACGGTCAGGATGTCAAAACTGGAGTGTCTGAATCATATATATTAAAAACAGTTGCAGCTGCCAAAACATGTTTACACACATTTTTTCCAAATAAGGTCATAATTTTATCATGTGATAATCGTATGACTATTCTCAACCAATAAAAAATCAACCCATATATTAACCAAAATAATATTCAAAACCAAAAAAGAAACTAGTTGGTTTCATTTGTGGCAAAAAACCCCAAAATAACAACCAGTTGGTTTCATTTGTGGCAAAACAAGCCAAGATGCCTAGTTTAGAAGAACTGACTCGAAGGTACGAAAGTGTTTGTCAAAGTATTCAGGACCAGATATATATGATTGAAAGTCATATGGCAGGACATGAATCATTCACGTTTAATTCTTCCAAAGTGATTTCTAATTTACATCAAGTGGATTTAGCAGCCAAGCGTTCAATTGTTACAAGTAATATATGTGCCTTGGAAGAATTTAAAATGTTGATGAACGATGAATCTTCCAGAAGAAATATACAATACCGAATTAATCATCAACACGATGTGATCCAAAAACGAGAGAAGCTGAAGACAACCAGAAGACAAACTGTCTGAGCAAAAACCCGTACAAGAAAGAACGACCATGTGTGAAGTGATTCTTATTACTTATATGGTTCAATCAATCTTAATTATTCATACTCAAGTAACATTTATTTTGATTAAATACTTTTATCTTATCTAATATTTGTATCAAGTTAATATCTTTGAAAATTGCATAATTTGACAATTGTGACAATTCTCCCCTAGAGTGGGGTTTGTTTGGAACTTTTCAACTAAAAAAACTATGATGCCATGAGGTGTAGCCATAGAATATCATGATTAAATGTGTTGGAATTTTTTCTTGGTATTAAAGTTATGATATCACGCGCTGGTCGAGCTGTTCTAGTTGTTAGAGAAATTAGGTATATTTCGAATGTTTGGAATTTATCAGCCTGCTGTGTTGGGTGATTCCCCTGCGACACTTTGACCCATTTTTAAAATGTGCTGAAATTCCCGGTAACGTTATCAAATTCCTGGAAGCGACCGGAAGTGGTGTAAGCGAAACCGAAAGTTACTTTGGGGTTTCCCTTGTGACACTGAAAAATTTTGACTCATTTTTGAAAAAGTTGCTAATCCCTGGACGTTAAAGACTACTTTGAGAGTGTTTGGGACACGTATTTCGTTTCAATCCAATTCTAACCATTCTTATAACTTTTGGGCGTATGAGGCTAAAGAGGCCATTTTCTAAACATTGCCATATTATCGGAAACAGAACTCCAATCAATGAACTAATGCTTTTATTACCTCCTCTGACAGAATAAATCATTTTAGAAGCATTGGTAAGCTATTGCAAATTTTCGAGAAATGCTACTCAGTGCAACCACAGTTGTTTCACTGCCCGTTTCACTAATCGTCTTATCTCGTGGAGATAAAGCGTTTTAGACGAGTTTCACAAATTTTAACAGCACCTCGTCGAATCGACGAAATTCGATTTGTTTTATCATGTATGGGTGGAAAGAAGCATTTTAGGAGGTTTGGGAAAGTTTGGGACACGTATTTCATTTCGAACTAATTCTAACCATTCTTATGGCTTTTGGGCGTATGAGGCTATGGAGGCCATTATCTAAACATTGCCATATTTTCGTAAATACTTCTTCAATCAATGAACTAATCCTTTTGTTACCTTTTCTGACCCGAATAGATCATTTTAGAAGCATTGGCAAGCTTTGGATGTTTTCAAGAAAAGCTACTCACTGCAACCAATATAGTTTCACTGTCCGTTTCACTAATCGTCTTATCTCGTGGAGATAAAGCGTTTTTGACGAGTTTGACAAATTCTCACAGCACCTCGTCCAATCGACGAAATTCGATTTGTTTTATGATGTATGGATGAAAAGGAACATTTTATGAAGTTTGAAGAGTATGGGACAAGTATTTCGTTTCGAACTAATTCTAACCACACTTATGGTTTTTGGATGTATGAGGCTAAATAGGCCATTTTCTAATCGTTGCCATATTTTCGTAAATAGTTCTCAAATCAATAAACTAATACTTTTATTCTCATCTCTGACCCTAGAGATCATTTTAGAAGCGTTGGCGAATTTTGGGAAACTTTTGAGAAATACTACTCACTGCAACCACAATAATTTCTATGTTCGTTTCACTAATCGTCTTATCTCGTGGAGATAACGCGTTTTTTGGTGGGTTTTACAAATTTTCACAGCACCTCATAAAATCGACGAAATTCGATTTTTTTTTATCATGTATGGGTGGAAAGAAGCATTTTAGGAGGTTTGGGAAAGTTTGGGACACGGATTTTGTTTCGAACCAATTCTA
Source organism: Heliopora coerulea (assembly GCA_030142905.1). Lineage (NCBI taxonomy): Eukaryota > Metazoa > Cnidaria > Anthozoa > Scleralcyonacea > Helioporidae > Heliopora > Heliopora coerulea. The sequence continues at coordinate 230,972 of JASJOG010000122.1, read as the reverse complement.
ACCATTCTTATGGCTTTTGGGCGTATGAGGCTAAAGAGGCCGTTTTCTAAACATTGACATATTATCGGATATATTTCTCCAATCAAACAACTAATACTTTTATTCTCTTCTCTGACACTAGTAGATCATTTTAGGAACATTGGCGAGCTTTGGCAAATATTCGAGAAAAGCTACTCACTGCAACCGCAGTAATTTCTCTGTTCGTTTCACTGATCGTCTTATCTCGTGGAGATAAAACGTTTTTGACGAGTTTCACAAATTCTCACAAGACCTCTTCGAATCGACGAAATTCGATTTGTTTAATAATTTATGGGTGGAAAGGAGCATTTTAGGAGTTTTGGGAGATATTGGGGCACGTATTTCGTTTCGAACCAATTCTAACCTTTCTTATGGCTTTTCGGCGTATAAGGCTAAAGAGGCCATTTTCTAAACATTGCCATGTTTTCTGAAATAGTGCTCGAATAAATGAACTAATCCTTTTATTACCTTTTCTGACCCAAATAGATCATTTTAGAAGCATTGGCAAGCTTTTGTAAATTTTCGAGAAATGCTACTCACTTCAACCACAGTAGTTTCACTGTCCGTTTCACTAATCGTCTTATCTCGTGGAGATAAAGCGTTTTTGACGAGTTTGACAAATTCTCACAGCACCTCGTCGAATCGACGAATTTCGATTTGTTTTATGATGTATGGGTGAAAAGGAACATTTTTTGAAGTTTGGAGAGTATGGGACAAGTATTTCGTTTCGAACTAATTCTAACCACACTTATGGTTTTTGGATGTATGAGGCTAAATAGACCATTTTCTAATCGTTGCCATATTTTCTGAAATAGAGCTCTAATCAATCAACTAATTCTTTTATTCTCTTTTCCGACCAGAATTGATCATTTGAGAAGTATTGGCAAGCTTTTGCAAATTTTCGAGAAATGCTACTCACTGCAACCCCAGTAATTTCTCTGTGCGTTTCAGTAATCGTCTTATCTCGTGGAGATAAACCGTTTTTGACAAGTTTTACAAATTCTCACACCACCTCGTCGAATCGACGAAATTCGATTTGTTTTATAATGTATTGGTGAAAAGGAACATTTTAAGAAATTAGGGAGTTTGGGACAATATGGTTTTTGGGCGTATAAGGCTAAAGAGGCCATTTTCTAAACATTGCCATATTATCGGAAATAGAAATCCAATCAACGAACTAATGCTTTTATTACCTCCTCTGACCGAATAGATCATTTTAGAAGCATTGGCAAGCTTTTGCAAATTTTCGAGAAATGCTACTCACTGCAACCACAGTAATTTCTCTGTTCGTTTCACTAATTGTCTTATCTCGTGGAAATAAAGCGTTTTTGACTTGTTAGGCAAATTCTCACAGTACCTCGTCGAATCGACGAAATTAGATTTGTTTTACTATGTATTGGTGGAAAACAACATTTTTGGAAGGTTTGGGAGACTTTGGGACACGTATTTCGTTTCTATCCAATTCTGACCATTCTTAAGGCTTTTCGACCTATGAGGCTAAAGAGGACATTTTCTAAATATTGCCATATTTTACGAAATAATGCTCGGATCAATGAACTAATTATTTTATTCTCTTCTCTGACCCTATTAGATCATTTTAGAAGCATTGGCGAGCTTTGGGAAACTATCGAGAAAAGCCACTCACGTCAACCACAGTAATTTCTCTGTTCGTTTCACTAATCGTCTTATCTCGTGGAATTAAAGGGTTTTTAATGCGTTTGACAAATTCTCACAGCACCTCGTCGCATCGACGAAATTCAATTATTTTTATCATGTATGGGTGGAAAGGAGCATTTTAAGAGGTTTCGGAGAGTTTGGGACACGTATTTTGTTTCGAACCGATTCTAACCATTTTTATGGCTTTTGGGCGTATGAGCCCAAAAAGGCCATTTTTTAAGAAAATATTTTAAGGCCATATTTTAGAAAAATAGTGCTCGAATCGATGAACTAATACTTTTATTACCTCCTCTGACCCAAATAGATCATTTTAGAAGCATTGGCCAGCTTTTTCAAATTTTCGAGAAAAGGTACTTACTGCATCCACAGTAGTTTCACTTTCCGTTTCACTAATCGTCTTATCTCGTGAAGATATAGCGTTTTTGACGAGTTTGATAAATTCTCACAGCACATCATCGAATCGACGAAATTCGATTTTTTTCTTATCATGTATGCGACGAAAGAAGCATTTTAAGAGGTTTGGGAGAGTTTGGGACACGTATTTCGTTTCTATCGAAATCTAACCATTCTTATGGCTTTTCGCCTTATGAGGCTAAAGAAGCCTTTTTCTAAACATTGCCATATTTTCTGAAATACTGCTCGGATCAATGAACTAATAATTTTATTCTCTTATCTCTCCCGAATAGATCATTTTAGAAGCATTAGCGAGCTTTGGCAAAATATCGAGAAAAGTTACTCACATCAACCATAATAATTTCTCTGTTCGTTTCACTAATCGTCTTATCACGTATTTCGTTTCTATCCAATTCTAACCATTCTTATGGGTTTTGGGCGTATGATGCTAAAGAGGCCAATTTCTAAACATTGACATATTATCGGAAATAGTTCTCCAATCAATCAACTAATACTTTTATTCTCTTCTCTTACCCGAATAGATCATTTTAGAAGCACTGGCGAGCTTTCGCAAACTTTCGATAAAACCAACTCACTTCAACCACAGTAATTTCTCTGTTCGTTTCACCAATCGTCTTATCTCGTGGAGATAGAGCCTTTTTGATGCGTTTGACAAATTCTCACAGCACCTCGTCGAATCGACGAAGTTCGATTTGCTTTATCATGTATGGGTGGAAAGGAACATTTTACGAGGCTTGGGAGAGTTTGAGACACGTATTTCGCTTCTCTCCAATTCTAACCATTCTTATGCCATTTTGGCCTATGAAGCTAAAGAGGCCATTTTCTAAACTTTGCCATATTTTCAGAAATAGTGCTTGGATCAATGAACTAATAATTTTATTCTCTTTTCTCACCCTAATAGATGATTTTAAAAGCATCGGCGACCTTTGGCAAACTTTCAAGAAAAGCTACTCACTTCAACCACAGTAATTTCTCTGTTCGTTTCACTAATCGTCTTATCTCGTGGAAATAAAGCGTTTTTGACTTGTTAGGCAAATTCTCACAGTACCTCGTCGAATCGACGAAATTAGATTTGTTTTACTATGTATTGGTGGAAAACAACATTTTTGGAAGGTTTGGGAGACTTTGGGACACGTATTTCGTTTCTATCCAATTCTGACCATTCTTAAGGCTTTTGGGCTTCTGATGCTAAAAAGGCCATTTTCTAAACATTGCCATATTTTATGAAATAGAGCTCGAATCGATGAACTAATACTTTTATTACTTCCTCTGATCCGAATAGATCATTTTAGAAGCATTGGCGAGCTTTTGGGATTTTCGAGAAAACCTACTTACTGCAGACACAGTAATTTCACTGTCCGTTTCACTAATCGTCTTATCTCGCCGAGATAAAGCGTTTTTGACGAGTTTCGCAAATTCTAACAGCACCTCGTCGAATCGACGAAATTCGATTTGTTTTATCATGTATGGGTGGAAAGAAACATTTTAGGAGATTTGGAAAAGTTTGTGACACGTATTTCGTATCGAACCAATTCTAACCATTCTTATGGCTTTAGGGCGCATATGGCTAAAGAGGCCATTTTCCAAACATTACCATATTTTAAGAAATAGTGCTCGAATCGATGAACTAATACTTTTATTACCTCCTCTGACCCGAATAGATTATTTTAGAAGCATTGGCGAGGTTTTGTAAAAATTCAAGAAAAGCTACTCACTGAAACCACAGTAGTTTCACTGCCCCTTTCACTAATCGTCTTATCTCAGGGAAATAGAGCGTTTTTGATGAGTTTTACAATTCCTCACTGCACCTCTTCCAATCGACGAAATTCGATTTGTTTTATCATGTATGGGAGGAAAGGAGCATTTTAAGAGGTTTGGGAGAGTTTGGGACACGTATTTTGTTTCGAACCAATTCTAACCATTCTTATGGGTTTTGGGCTTCTGTGGCTAAAGAGGCCATTTTCTAAACATTGCCATATTTTTAGAAATAGGGCTCGAATAGATCAACTCATACTTTTATTACCTTCTCTGAACCGAATAGATCATTTTAGAAGCATTGGCGACCTTTGGCAAATTTTTGAGTAAAGCTACTTACTGCAACCACAGTAGTTTAACTTTCCGTTTCACTAATCGTCTTATCTCGTCGAGATAAAGCGTTTTTCACGAGTTTGACAGATTCTCAAAGCACCTTGTCGAATCGACGAAATTCGATTTGTTTTACGATGTATGATTGGAAAGGAGGATTTTAAGAGGTTTCAAAGAGTTTTGGACAAGTATTTCGTTTCTATCCAATTCTAACCATTCTTATGGCTTTTGGGCTTCTGATGCTAAATAGGCCAATTTCTAAACATTGCCATATTTTATGAAATAGTTCTCCAATCAATGAACTAACACTTTTATTCTCTTCTCTTACTCGAATAGATCATTTTAGAAGCATTGGCGAGCTTTGGCAAACTTTCGAAAAAAGCTACCCACTGCAAGCACAGTAGTTTCACTTTCCGTTTCACTAATAGTCTTATCTCGTGGAGATAAAGCGTTTTTCACGAGTTTGACAGATTCTCAAAGCACCACGTCGAATCGACGAAATTCGATTTGTTTTATCATTTATGGGTAGAGAGGAACATTTTAGAAGGTTTGGAAAAGTTTGGGACACGTATTTCGCTTCGAACCAATTCTAACTATCCTTATGGCTTTTGAGCTTCTGATGCTGAAGAGTCCATTTTCTAAACATTGCCATATTTTATGAAATAGCGCTCGAATCGATGAACTAATACTTTTATTACTTCCTCTACGCCCAAATTAGCATCATACGCATAAAATCCATAATAGTGGTTAGAATTGGATAGAAAAGATGTACGTGTCTCAAAATCTCCCAAACCTCTTAAAATACTCCTATCTTCCCATACAAGATAAAACAAATCGAATTTCGTCGATTCGACGAGGTGCTTTGAGAATTTGTGAAACTCGTGGAAAACGCTTTATCTCGGCGAGATAAGACGATTAGTGAAACGGTCAGTGAAATTACTGTGTTTGCACTAAGGAGGTTTTCTCGAAAATTTCCCAAAGCTCGCCAATGCTTCTAAAATAATCTATTCGGGTGAGAGGAGGTAATAAAAGTATTTGTTCATAGATTCGAGCAGTATTTCTTAAGATATGGCAATGTTTAGAAAATGGCCTCTTTAGCATCAGAAACCCCAAAGCCATAAGAAGGGTAAGAATTGGTTCGAAGCGAAATACGTGTCCAAAACTTTTCAAAACCTCCTAAAATGTTCCTCTCCACCCATACATGATTAAAGAAATCGAATTTCGTCGATTCATCTAGTTGCTGTTAGAATTTGTGAAACTCGTGAAAAACGCTTTATCTCGGCGAGATAAGAAGATTAGTGAAACGGACAGTGAAATTACTGTGTTTGCAGTAAGGAGGTTTTCTCGAAAATTTCCTAAAGCTCGCCAAGGCTTCTAAAATGATCTATTCAAGTTAGAGGAGGTAATAAAAGTATTAGTTCAGTGATTGGAGAACTATTTGCGATAATATTTCAATGTTTAGTAATTGGCCACTTTAGCATCAGAAGCCCGAAAGCCGTAAGAATGGTTAGAATTAGTTCGAAGAAAAATACGTGTCCCAAACTCTCCCAAACCTCTTAAAATGCTCCTATCTTCCCATACAAGATAAATCAAATCGAATTTCTTCGATTCGACAAGGTGCTTTGAGAATTTGTGAAACTCGTGAAAAACGCTTTATCTCGGCGAGATAAGAAGATTAGTGAAACGTACAGTGAAACTAATATGGTTGCAGTGAGTAGCTTTTCTCGAAAGTTTGCTAAAGCTTGCCAATGCTTCTAAAATAATCTATTCGGGCAGGAAAAGAGAATAAAAGTATTAGTTCATTTATTGGAGAACTATTTGCGATAATATATAAATGTTTAGAAATTGGCCTCTTAAGCATCAGAAGCCCAAAATCCATAAGAATACGTGTCCCAAACTCTCCCAAACCTCTTAAAATGCTCCTATCTTCCAATACAAGATAAAACAAATCGAATTTCGTCGATTCGACGAGGTGCTTTGAGAATTTGTGAAACTCGTGGAAAACGCTTTATCTCGGCGAGATAAGACGATTAGTGAAACGGTCAGTGAAATTACTGTGTTTGCACTAAGGAGGTTTTCTCGAAAATTTCCCAAAGCTCGCCAATGCTTCTAAAATAATCTATTCGGGTGAGAGGAGGTAATAATAGTATTTGTCTATAGATTCGAGCAGTATTTCTTAAGATATGGCAATGTTTAGAAAATGGCCTCTTTAGCATCAGAAACCCCAAAGCCATAAGAAGGGTAAGAATTGGTTCGAAGCGAAATATGTGTCCCAAACTTTTCAAAACCTCCTAAAATGTTCCTCTCCACCCATACATGATTAAAGAAATCGAATATCGTCGATTCATCTAGGTGCTGTGAGAATTTGTGAAACTCGTGAAAAACGCTTTATCTCCACGAGATAAGAAGATTAGTGAAACGTAGAGTGAAACTACTGTGGTTGCAGTGAGTAGCTTTTCTCGAAAGTTTGCTAAAGCTCGCCAATGCTACTAAAATGATCTATTCGGGTAAGAGAAGAGAATAAAAGTATTATTTCATTGATTGGAGAACTATTTGCGATAATATGTCAATGTTTAGAAATTGGCCTCTGAAGCATCAGAAGCGCAAAAGCGATAAGGATGGTTAGAATTGGTTCGAAACAAAATACGTGTCCCAAACTCTCCCAAACCTCTTAAAATACTCCTACCTTCCCATATAAGATAAAACAAATCGAATTTCGTCGATTCGACGAGGTGCTATTAGAATTTGTGAAACTCGTGAAAAATGCTTTATCTAGGCGAGATAAGACGATTAGTGAAACGGACAGTGAAATTACTGTGTTTGCAGTAAGGAGGTTTTCTCGAAAATTTCCTAAAGCTCGCCAAGGCTTCTAAAATGATCTATTCAGGTTAGTCGAGGTAATAAAAGTATTAGTTCATCGATTCGAGCACTATTTCTTAAGATATGGCAATGTTTAGAAAATGGCCTCTTTAGCCACATACGCACTCAAACCATAAGAATGGTTAGAATTGGATTGAAGCGATATTACGTGTCTCAAACTTTTCCAAACATTCTAAAATCTTCCTTTCCTCCCATACTTGATAAAACTAATCGAATTTCGTCGATTCGACGAGGTACTTTGAGAATTTGTGAAACTCGTGAAAAACGCTTTATCTAGGCGACATAAGACGAATAATGAAACGGACATTGAAATTACTGTGTTTGCAGTAAGTAGGTTTTCTCGAAAATTTTCAAAAGCACTCCAAGGATTCTAAAATAATCTATTCGGGTCAGAGGAGGTAATAAAAGTATTAGTTCATCGATTCGAGCACTATTTCTTAAGATATGGCAATGTTTAGAAAATTGCCACTTTAGCATTAGTAGCCAAAAAGCGATAAGAATGGTTAGAATTGGTTTGAAGCGAAATACGTGTCCCAAACTTTTCCAAACCTCCTAAAATGTTCCTTTCCACCAATACAAGATAAAACAAATCGAATTTCGTCCATTCGACGAGTTGCTGTGAGAATTTGTGAATCTCGTGGAAAACGCTTTATCTCCACGAGATAAGAAGATTAGTGAAACATAAAGTGTAACTACTGTGGTTGCAGTGAGTAGCTTTTCTCGAAAGTTTGCTAAAGCTCGCCAATGCTTCTAAAATTATCTATTCGGGTAAGAGAAGAGAATAAAAGTATTATTTCATTTATTGGAGAACGATTTGCGATAATATGTCAATGTTTAGAAATTGTCCTCTTAAGCATCAGAAGCGCAAAACCCATAAGAATGGTTAGAATTGGTTCGAAACAAAATACGTGTCCCAAACTCTCCCAAACCTCTTAAAATACCCCTATATTCCCATACAAGATAAAACAAATCGAATTTCGTCGATTCGACGAGGTGCTTTGAGATTTTGTGAAACTCGTGAAAAACGCTTTATCTAGGCAAGATAAGACGATTAGTGAAACGGACAGTGAAATTACTGTGTTTGCTGTAAGGAGGTTTTCTCGAAAATTTCCTAAAGACGCCAAGGCTTCTAAAATGATTTATTCGGGTCAGAAAAGGTAATAAAAGTATTAGTTCATCGATTCGAGCACTATTTCTTAAGATATGGCAATGTTTAGAAAATGGCCTCTTTAGCACTTAGAGGGCGAAAAGCCATAAGAATGGTTAGAATTGGTTTGAAGCGAAATAAGTGTCCAAAACTTTCCCAAACCTCCTAAAATGTTCCTCTTCACCCATACATGATAAAACAAATCGAATAACGTCGATTCATCTAGGTGCTGTGAGAATTTGTGAAACTCGTGAAAAACGCCTTATCTCGGCGAGATAAGAAGATTAGAGAAACGGACAGTGAAATTTATTTATTTATTTATTTATTTAAGATTATTTATGCACGGTAGCCATTCAGCACACTAAGCTGTTTTTCAATGGGCCGTGCTTTGGTCTAAAAATCTATTAAATTACAAAAGGTTGCGAAGCCTACATACTAATCAGCTTCACCCTATAATAACTACTTTATTTACAACCTATCAATAAATTATATTACAAACTACCGATTATTAATAATATATACAAACATAACTAAGAATTAATATCCTACAAGTATTTAGAATCCACACAAGCCCAAATTCATGCAGTTCAAACAAGTGTCGTCTTGAAATGTCTTGGACAATCTTAGAGCCATTATCAATTATTGTTTTCTAAATTTTGGAAATAGTGATCAATTAGATTTTTAAATCTTGTCGTAGACAGAGTTTGATACTCAGAAACTATATCGCGAGGCAATTTGTTCCATGCAGCCGCTGACCTATATGAGAAGGACTTTTTCTTGAAATCTGTATTAGGTTTATTTAAGTGAAGTTTTCGATCGTTGCTTCTTAGTTGATACATAGCATTATTTCTGATATTAAACATTTCAGATATATATTCTGGTAATTGTCCTTGTAGTGCTTTAAAAGTAATGTTTACTTCCCGTTTCTTTAAAATGTTTTCAATCGGAGCCCATCCCAAATCAGCGAAAATTTCCTTTGACCTAACATCGTAACTAGATCCCGTTATAACACGGGCAGCTCTTTTCTGCAATTTGTACAGCTTATTCAAGTGTGTAGGATCCCCATCATTCCATACTGTAGAACAGTAAGTGAAATGAGGTAGGACTAGTGAGTTATAAACATTCATCAGTGCATTTTGGTTTACATATCTTTTTGCACTGTTCATCATTGTGTTCATTCCATTTTAACTCTTCATCAAGAATAATTCCTAATACTTTCTTATTTTTTACTAGCTTAATTGCATGCCTTCCAATTATAATATTTGGAGTTTCAGTGAATTGCTTTAGTCTCTTTTTTGATGCTATTAGCATAAACTCTGTTTTTTTAATATTTAAAGTCAATTTGTTTGCTGTTAGCCAAGTATTGACATTATGTAGATCTGCATTGATTTTGTTTTCAATGTCAGTTGGTGAAGTTCCTGAACTAGATAAGTTGGTATCATCTGCAAACATCGAGGCTTGAGTATTTTGAAGACAGTTAGGAAGGTCATTAATGTAGAGGGAAAACAATAATGGTCCTAGATTTGATCCTTGTGGAACACCACATTGAATTTTTCTTGGCTTTGACTTTATACCTTCTAGTATACAGATTTGCATTCTGTTATCTAAATATGATTTAAACAGACTAAGAGCCTGGTTTTTTACGCCATATAGTTCAAGCTTAGATAAAAGTATTTGATGATCTACGGTATCAAACGCTTTTTTTAGGTCGAGGAACAATACACCATTAATTAAACCCTTGTCAATGTACATCAGCCATTTGTCTGTTGTTTGCAATAAAGACGTTTCTGTGGAATGATACTGACGAAATCTTGATTGTTGTTTTGAGATAATATTATCATTCAAAAATTTACTTAATTGGTCGTATATAAGTTTTTCCATGATTTTGGCAATAACTGGTAGAACCGAAATAGGTCTGTAATTTCCACAGTTCTTTTTATCCCCCTCTTTATAAATAGGGGTTACTTTAGCTATTTTTAGATCATCGGGGAATATACCAGTAGCTAGAACTAAATTGAAAATATATAATAAAGTTTCACAAACAGTATGTCCTGCTGCCTTTAGCAATTTGTTCGTAATTTTATCCAGGCCAGATGCTTTAGATAATTTCAACCTCTCTAAGACCTTAATCAGTTCACTTTCAGATATTAGTCTAAAAGAAAATTCCCTATCACTAGGTGATACCCATTGCAAAGGGTCAATATTATTTGGTGGTATGTCCTCGCAAAGTTTTGGCCCAATCTCGCAACAGAATTTATTAAATTCATTGGCTATATTCTGATTTCCTGTAATTATTCTTTCATCAACTTCAATTTCTTTAATAGTCGTGGTTTGTGATTTCCTATTGAGCAGTTCGTTAATGTATTTCTAGCCATCTTTATTATTTGTGCAATTTTCTAAATTTATTTTAAAATATGATGCTTTAGTTTCCCTAATAAGTGAAGTAACCTGATTTTTACATCTTTTGTATGCTTCATAATAGGTAGGTGAATTTAGTTGTATTGCTTTCTTTTTAAGGAAATCTCTATGGTGGCTCAGTTTCTTAATACTTTCATTTAGCCATGGGCTAAATTCGCTTTTCACTTTTCTAGTACGACACGGGGCATGGATATCCGCAATCTTAAGAAAGATTGATTTCCATTCACTCCAAGCTTGGTTTGGGTCAGTATTATACGTGAAGGATTTAAGAGCTTGTTCTAAATTATTTTGAAATTGTATGGTGTTAAAGTTTTTAAATTGCCTTGTTTCTACAATTTTAGGTTCTTGTCCAGGAACGCTAATTTTTCTACAAATATATACCATACTGTGATCGCTTATTCCAATCTCAATTACACCAGAATCTCTTGTTTTATTGTCATCACTTCTAGTGATCACAATATCTAATAGTGTTTCTGTTGAAACAAATTACTGTGTTTGCAGTAAGGAGGTTTTCTCGAAAATTTCCTAAAGCTCGCCAAGGCTTCTAAAATAATCTATTCAGGTTAGAGGAGGTAATAAAAGTATTAGTTCATCGATTCGAGCACTATTTCTTAAGATATGGCAATGTTTAGAAAATGGCCACTTTAGCATTAGAAGCCAAAAAGCCATAAGAATGGTTAGAATTGGTTTGAAGCGAAATACGTGTCCCAAACTTTTCCAAACCTCTTAAAATGTTCCTTTCTACCCATACATGATTAAAGGAATCGAATTTCGTCGATTCATCTAGGTGCTGTTAGAATTTGTGAAACTCGTGAAAAACGCTTTATCTCGGCGAGATAAGAAGATTAGAGAAAGGGACTGTGAAATTACTGTTTTTGCAGTAAGGAGGTTTTCTCGAAAATTTCCTAAAGCTCGCCAAGGCTTCTAAAATAATCTATTTTGGTCAGAAAAGGTAATAAAAGCATTAGTTCATCGATTCGAGCAGTATTTCTTAAGATATGGCAATGTTTAGAAAATGGCCTCTTTAGCCCTTATAGTGCAAAGAGCCATAAGAATGATTAGAATTGGTTTGAAGCGAAATACGTGTCCCAAACTTTTCCAAAATTCCTAAAATGTTCCTTTCCACCCATACATGATAAAACAAATCGAATAACGTCGATTCATCTAGGTCCTGTGAGAATTTGTGAAACACGTGAAAAACGCTTTATCTCCACGAGATAAGAAGATTAGAGAAACGGACAGTGAAATTACTGTGTTTGCAGTAAGGAGGTTTTCTCGAAAATTTTCAAAAGCACGCCAAGGCTTATAAAATTATCTATTCGGGTGAGAGGAGGTAATAAAAGTATTAGTTCATCGATTTGAGCACTATTTCTTAAGATATGGAAATGTTTAGAAAATGGTCTCTTTAACCCTTATAGTGCAAGAAGCCATAAGAATGGTTAGAATTGGTTCAAAGCGAAATACGTGTCCCAAACTTTTCCAAAATTCCTAAAATGTTCCATTCCACCCATACATGATAAAACAAATCGAATTTCGTTGATTCGACGAGGTGCTGTGAGAATTTGTTAAACTCGTGAAAAACGCTTTATCTCCACGAGATAAGAAGAATAGGCAAACGAAAAGATAAACTAATGTGCTTGCAGTAAGTAGGTTTTCTCGAAAATTTCCTAAAGCACACCAATGCTTCTAAAATAATCTATTCGGGTCAGAGGAGGTAATAAAAGTATTAGTTCATCGATTCGAGCAGTATTTCCTAAGATATGGCAATCTTTAGAAAATGACCACTTTAGCATTAGTAGCCAAAAAGCGATAAGAATGGTTAGAATTGGTTTGAAGCGATATTACGTGTCCCAAACTTTTCCAAACCTCCTAAAATCTTCCTTTCCACCCATACATGATAAAACAAATCGAATAACGTCGATTCATCTAGGTGCTGTGAGAATTTGTGAAACTCGTGGAAAACCCTTTATCTCGGCGAGATAAGACGATTAGTGAAATGTAGAGTGAAACTACTGTGGTTGCAGTGAGTAGCTTTTCTCGAAAGTTTGGTAAAGCTCGCCAATGCTTCTAAAATGATCTATTCGGGTAGGAGAAGAGAATAAAAGTATTAGTTCATTGATTGGAGAACTATTTGGGATGATATTTCAATGTTTAGAAATTGGCCTCTACTAGTAGGGGAAACGACAGTTCTGGCACATTTTCGGAATTTTTTGCATTCCATTCTAGGGCGTGGCACATTCCTGAATCATATAAAGGGATCCCTTTATTCAACACCTATGACGTCTTAGTAGTAAAATATTTTAACATGTGTTGATGACGTCACACCAACACATGTTTAAGGATTTTTTTTTTATTCTCTCGTGTTAACATTATTATTATATCTTTTCTTAACCACATGTTTCCCAACTGTGATCCCTCCTGAAATTAACCCAAGACAAGGAAGATATGGTGTTATTCTCTCAATAATATTTTTAACATCTCTTTTTAACAACTTATCTTTTTCCAAGTCTTTTTCTAACTCATCCGCAGACTCAATTGCTTCCAATCCACCAAGCAAATCAGCAAATTTACTGATAAGCAAATCTGTTAAAAACATATTCGCTTTTTCTGCTTCCCGTGTCTCATATTCCGCATACATCCTTAGTATAACTTTTCCACTAGCTTTTTTTATGGATGCACTAGATTGTTTAATTTCTCCATCTTCGGATAATCGTAACAATTCTTTTCTTTTGGTATCAATTTCTTCTTCGTCATTATTTGTATGTTTTGGAGTTGTTGGAATTTCTTCATCCCCATTATACATTTATTAATATATAAAATAAATATGAAAGATAAACATTTTGTAATAGAACAAGAATTACGAGATTTATATTACAATCCTGAAATTGGTTTTCAATCCGCAGAAAAACTCTATCAAAAAGCAAAACAAGAAGGATTAAACGTTAGTAGAAAGTTAGTAAAAGAATGGTTAAAAACTCAAGAAACATACACAAGATTTAAACCTATAATAAAAAGACATAAGTTTCAAAAAACTTTTGTCAAAGATTTAGGTGATCAACTTCAAATGGATCTCGTGGATATGAAAAAATATAACAAAGAAAACCAAGGTTATTATTGGATTTTAACAGGTATAGAAATTTTATCTCGATATGCATTTGCAATTCCTGTGTATAGAAAAGATAAAGAAAATATGACAAAAGTTGTTGCAAGAATGTTAACAAAATTCAAGACAAGATTTGGAAAATATCCAGCTAACATCCAATTTGATGAAGGGAAAGAATTTTATAATGTAGGTGTAAAATCATTATTAAGAGATGCATACAACATAAAATATTTTTCTACATACTCCACTAGAAAAGCAGCAATAGTAGAAAGATTTAATAGAACTTTAAAAACAATCATGTGGAAATATTTTAATGCAAATCATTCCCATGAATGGTTAGATGTATTAGATTCTCTTGTAAAAAATTACAACACAAATATTAACAGAGGAATTGGAATGAAACCTTCTGATGTGAATCAAGAAAATAAACACCAAGTATGGATTAAACTTTTTGGTCAACCTACAGGAAATTTACCCTCTCCAAAATTTAACATTGGAGATAAAGTTAGAATTTCTAGATATAAAAATATTTTTAAAAAAGGATATGAAGCAAATTTCACAAAAGAACTTTTTACCATTGTAGAAGTATTTTTTGGTGATCCTACAATGTATAAATTGCAAGCTATGGATGGAGAAGAAATACTTGGGAAATTTTATCAAGAAGAATTATCACAAGTAAAATAAAAAATTTTTATAATAAATGGCAGAAGGTTTTGATGATTTTGATGATTTGGAAATGAGACATACAAAATTAAAACAAGAAGAAGAAGAAGAAGAAGATAAAGACGATGAAACTTCTTTTGTGGATACAAGAGAAAATCTTTTATCTCCTCAAAGAAAAAGAATTTTATCTCCTTCTTTTGAGCGAGTTGAGATTCCAATTCCTGATATAAAAAAAGAAGCAGGAGGAATGAAAAGATCAATGACTGCAGATGTAAAAAGATCGTATAGAGAAATATTTAATGTTGATATTGCAAAGAACAATGGTCCAGCATCAACAAGTTTAATTGAAGAAACCATCTTTTATGGAAAAGGAAAAACCATTACTATTATACATAAAGGTGTTGAAATTGGAACTTATACAGACGGAAAATTAAAAATGGATAGAAGAACGAAAAAAGTAAAATTATTTCTCCAAATTCTTGAAAAAGCAAAAGCAGAATTTAAAACAACTCCAAAAGCAGCAATTCAAGAAAGAATAGAAATGGGACCAATGGGTCCCCAAGGTCCAAAAGGAGAAAAAGGAGATCAAGGTGAAAGGGTATTACCCGGATTACAAGGATTACCCGGAGAAAAAGGAGATCAAGGTGAAAGGGGATTACCCGGATTACAAGGATTACCCGGAGAAAAAGGAGATCAAGGTGAAAGGGGATTACAAGGATTACAAGGATTACCCAGAGAAAGAGGTGAAAGAGGATTACAAGGATTACCCGGAGAAAAAGGAGATCAAGGTGAAAGGGGATTACCCGGTGAAAGAGGATTACAAGGATTACCCGGAGAAAGAGGTGAAAGGGGATTACCCGAAGAAAAAGGTGAAAGAGAGTAGTCTAAAAAGGGGGGATTCTAGCACATTTTCCACTTCCGGTTTATGATGTCGCTGATGACGTCATTCATGACGTCATCACAAATTTAACCACGTGACCAAAATTGTGTGACGTCACGAATAGCGGGGAAAACCGGAAACAACCTGTCAATAAAATTTTCGGGGATTTTAAAAACTTTTGGGATTTCCCTAATTTGAAAAATGTGCTAGTACCGGTCCTAAATTTTTTAACCGAAAGTCATGGTTTAAACCCAAATATATCTTCATATGTGTCAATCATTTTTTCCATATAATGATTTTTTGCTAATGTGTTTATTTTATTTGATAATATTATTCTTTTATCATCTTTTGATGATAATGCAATTTTTTCAACACTCTCTGTATATATTTCATGATTTCGGTGTCTTATTAAATTCATTTTTCTAATTTGTTCATCTTCGTTAAACAAGCAATCTTTATAATTCTGAAATGTTATATCTTTTTTAATAACATTTTTCTTAACACCCTTACATTTTTTTTCTTCTTTTTCATCTTCATACATTTTATAAGAATATAATTTTGATCTGAATCCTACAAATTCTTCTATTTGTTTTCCCCCACATTCATCTTTCATCATACCAATTACTTTTTTGTTTAATCCAGTTTTTATTCCACTTTTATGTTCTTTTGGGTAGTTGCTTGTATCAAACATATTTTCAACATCTGGTGATATATCTTTATAAAAATCTTTGGTTTTTAGTTCATACATCAAACTATCTCTATCTGTAAATAATAATTTCGCATTTTCTCCATATTTTTTCTTAATATAATTATAATGAAAATCATACATTAAAGTTTTACTTAAATCCAATATACTCATTTCTAAATATATTGGTTTATCCAACTTAATTTTTTTCTTATACATATGTACCGCAATCAAATTTTCAGAAAATATAGTTCTTTTATCAAAATTGAAAATAATTTTAATGCTTTTTCTTCTCTGTTTACTAATTGTATATCAACTGTGTTTCTCACATTCTCCATTGTTTTTCCAAATACTGAATTATTCATCAATTTGAAAAAATCTTTTTCAAAATCATTTTTTGCATTTGTTCTCAAGTTTGTATTTAAATTAATATATTTTTTCATAAAATCTTCTTCATAAAATTTAATACCTTTATGAATTTTTGTAATTTTTAATCCTAATTTTTCATACAATTTCAAATTTTCATTATGTAAAACATATTTTTCCTTATTATTTAAATTTGGGATTAATTTTTCAATGTTAGTTTGTCCAGCTTTTAATCTTTCTGGTGCTAATGGGTATTCATTATGAAAATCATGCAATCCTTCAGGATATTTCAAATCAACTTCTAAAATACAAGAGAAATTTTGGTTGCTTTTCCAATTTTCTAATTCATCTTTATTCATCCATTTAAAATCTCTGACAGGGAGTTTTTTAGACATTGCCCAACCATAAAGATTATTTGCATCCAAATACGGAAGATATATATTATCTTTTTCAGGATTGTATTTTGATCCCATATAAGGATTATTTGCTTTTGCATATCTTTTAGTAATTGTTGAAATTCCTCCTCTTATTCCATTTTCAACCATGAGATACATTTAGGGGTCGTTTAATAATTCCTATTCAACCTTTGTTATTTTTAACATCGCATCCCAAGCAAGTCCAGGTGAAGTACAATACCAAGCAGGATCCAATTTATAGTTTTCTTTACAAACTTTTCTAAAGTTTTCAAAAACATCAGCTAACAACAATACATCAGTTTTCAAATATAAATCATGATATTCTTTCATATTTTTCATATTAAATTTTTTCCAAACATTTTTTGCATGTTCGTAATCTTCTTCGCTTATATTTTCATCATTTAATTTTGAATAAAAATCTTCAATATAAGGTAATTTTTCCTCTTTTAATTTTTCAATATTATCAAACCAATCATATGGAAATACACCTTTTCTAAATAATAATTCTCTTTCCTCTTCATTTTTGTAAAATCTGTTCAACATATGTAATTCATTTTTGTCTAAATTTTTAACCAAGTTTCCTAAACCACTTTGCATAAATTTAAAACTGTCGATAAATCTAATTTGTTTTTTTACATTAATCATTTCTTTGATTCTATATTTTGGGTTTAAATCATCACTAGTATGAGGTAATTCTTTAAACTGAATAATATTTTCTCTATTTTTAAATTGTTTTTCTGTGATTATTTTTTTGGATTCAAATTTATCAACAATAATTTCTCTTGTGAAGGAAATATATTTTTCCTCAGTGCTGGGTATACAATTAATTTCACCTTCTGAAACACCCAAACTTTTTATAAATAAATGACTATCATAATTTTGTAAATTATGAAATATAACTGGTATAAACTTAGGTTTTTTCATTTTAGTATTACAATCAAAACATGCAGCACCTCTATATCTTCCAGTAAAATGACAATGATCTTTAACTTTATATACTACTTTTACTTTTTCTTTTTCTTTTTTCGTATTTTCAAATTGGTCTATATAATTTTTAAATTCTTCAGGTGTAATTTTATCTTTATTATATAATTCATCCATTTTTTCAAATTCTTTTTCAAATTCCTTATTTTTTTTAATATCAATAAATTTATCGCCACATGCATAACATTTTTTCGCTTTTTCAAAATCTTTTATATCCTTTTCTGTTAATATTATCTTTTTTTGAAATTTAAATTTTTCATGTATTTTTTTAATACTATTTTCTAAACTTGCTACAAATTTAGCAGCAACGTCTTCTCCATTTCCATTTTGGTCAGGTTTTCGTGTGTGTCTTATTAATCTTGGTTTATATAAATTATCATCAAAACATTTTATCAAATAACAATAACCAGAAGGTTCATGTTTTTGAAATTGTTTTGTACCTTCACCAATATTTTTATCAATGGGTTTTAAATTGCATTCAAAGTCTGCATAAATTACAAATGGTACATTATGCATTTTTCATAACTTTTAAACTTTAATTTTTCTCCTTCATTTGGATAAACAGTTTTTCCACATTTATATTTTGAACAATATTCTAAATGATTTTCAAGAACATTTTCCGTTTTAAAATGTTGTAAACAATAATTACAAATATGTGTTTTTTCTTTGTGTTTACTAACTTGGTTTGAAAATAATCTACTCATATTTTTAATTAAACAATAATGTTTTTCACCATTTTCGTTGGTTATTAATAATAAATTAACACGAGTGTTATCGCGTGTTTTACTTACTCTCAAAGGAAAAATTTCATGATTTTTATTTCCAAACACTTTTTCTTCATTATATCCAAATAAATTAATTGCAATATTATTACTTTTTTCAAATTTGTCAATATCAGAAAATCCACAAGGAAAATTAATATCTTTTAGATTAAAACTTTCAGCTTTCTTTTCCAAAATTTTTGTAATTCTTCCAGGATTTTTTAAATCGGGTGTAGTTTTCAAAAGTTCACTTATTGTGATGCACCACAATAAACATTTTTGATCGTCATTTTGAGGGTTAGTAATTGTTTTTTTAATTTTTAAAAATTATGGAGTTGGAATATAAGACGATGCAAGTAATCGTTTAATTTCATTAATATTATAAATCACACTTAAACCTTTATCAAATTTCCATAAGCTTGAATTTTTTAAAAATTCTTCAAAACTCAAAATAATTTTTTCAACCATTTTTTCATATATTTCAACAAAATTACTTCCATCAAAAATTTCTTAATAATAACTATGAAAATGAGCTTTATCTTGGGTTTCTTCTCCTGTTGCTGGATTTGTTTTTTTCATCAAACATACAAGAGTTATTTGTTGTTTTGTGCTTGGATTATTTTTAAATTTTTTTATTAACAATGCTTTTATTTTTTTCAAAAGACTTAAAGGATCATATAAAGATAATCCAGATTTTTTCAAATCCATTTCATATCTTTTTGTTACATTTAAAGCTTCTTTATCCAGTTTAAATTTTGGTTTAAATGTCGGAAAAACTTTTCCTTGTATTTTGTCAAATATATCAGAAACATTTTCTTTCAAATGATTATACCAATTTGTTATTTTTTGTTTTCCTTTATTTACATTGGTCTTGTATTTATCAAATAAATTAAGCACTTCTTCTTTACCCTTGTTAAATAAATTATTTGTTTTCTCTTTAGCGTATATTAAATTATTTAAAACTTTTTTTAGTTTTAATAAAGGAGTATTAATATTTGGAACATCTGTATCCAATAAATTTTTTTCGGTTGGTTTGTTAAACTTATTCATTCTTTATTGAATGTAAAAATATTTTTTCTTTAAAAGAAAAATTATTTAAAAAAAATAAAATCAATTGATCTTTATTTAATGCATGCGCATTAAAGATCTTGAATTTTAGTAAATATAAAAAGATTAAATAATGGAAATGGAGTTTCTGATGTTGAATATGCTTTTTTTAAACTTGAGGTTAAAATAATTTTATAAGTTTTAGTATATATTTTCTCTAAAGTTTTAAAATCAATTTCAAAATCATTAAAAATACAAAATCTTTTATCATAATTTATTGAAAATTCATGATGTGGTAGTAATTCTCCTTCACCTGAGAGTTTAGCAATTTCTTCGGAAAAAATATAAAATAATTTATCATTATCATAATTTTTATAATCTTTATAAAATAAATATTTTAAACTTACTTGACTATCTTGGTTCATCTCGTCTTTTTTATTTTATAATTATTTTTCTTTAAACAAAAAAATTTAAAAAAAATAAAAATTTTTTTAAAGTTCAAAAAATGCTAAAAATGTTTCATCATTTAATTTAAAACTTTTTTTCATTTTAATTCTATGCTTAATGCTTTCTGGATTTAGATTAAAATTTTTTGCAGCAGATCTAAGACTTTTAAAACTTAAAATTTCACCATTTTCTTTATTTATAATAATTACTGGTATTGGGTTCTTCATTTTTTCTCTACAATATTTTTCATACTTTTCATTTGGTTTAGTTATTTCAAAACCAAGCATTTCTTCAAGCTGATTTTTATTATATCTTTTATAATATTTTGTTTTTCTTTCTTTCGCAATATTACACAATTGTTTAAAAGTATAATTTTGACAATTCATTTACTTCGTTGTTTTTTTATTATATAACTTTTTTTATTTAAAGAAAAAAACTTTAGATAAACTTGTAAGCTACATAGCCACCTGAAAGTCCAACCAGGAAAAAAGTAACATTTTGATATTCCTTCATTTCATCAGAAGGTTCATAATAATCTTTTAATTTTGGTGGTTCCTTGTCCTTGTCATTTTCAAGATATTTTAAACGATTATGAATTTTAGCAAGATTTTTCAAAGACATGTTTGTATTATTTATATCAGCATTTGCATCAGATAATTGTTGTCTTAATTTTTCAATTTCTTGTTTTCTTTTTACTTGCTCTTCATACCATTTTTCTTTTTCTTCACAAAGTTTTTCCATTGCTTCATTATGTCTTTTTATCTCTTTTTCATATCCAGAATGATTTAATTTTGAAAATAAAAATCCAGCACCTGCAAAAGCAACTGCATTAAATAACCCGCCAACTACTGTTTCCATTTATTTTTTAATTTTTTTAATTTTCTTATTTTTCCCTTCTGTCTAAGATTTAAAATGATCCGTAGGAATCCACTTTTTGTCTTGCGCATATTTAATTCCAAGTGATGATAATCCTACAGCTGCTGCAAGTTTTAAAGTTGGTACTAAACTAGCTGGAGTTGACAACCCATCACTAAATGCTCTTCTTGTTATCATTCCAATTCCCACAGCACCCAATGTAATTATTGTAGAATCATATAATTCATTCATAACTTCTTTTCTATTCATTTCACCCATTTATTTATATATTTATTTATAAAAAAATTTTTTTGTAAAATAATACCTTGTCGTCTTACAGGTTTTCAATAGAACACCTCGGAAGACCACTTTGGTTGCTTTTAGGTCCTTCTGACCTTTCACCTTCAGCGTCATTCTTTTCTTTTTTTATCGTTTCCGGGTTCTCCAATAGTTTTATTTCTCTTTTATCTCTTTTATATGAATAATATAACCCCCCAAGTGCAGCAACAATTGTTACACCTCCAATAAGATACCTGAAATCGATTAAATCAGTTATTTCTTTTTCCAAACGGTAAGATTGTTTATTTTCTGATTCGTTTTGCTGTCTTACTTTTCTTTCTTTTGCTTCTCTTCAAATTTTTGCCAATCTTTTTCCCATTCCACTTTTCTTGGATCTTTTGCTCTAACGTTTTCAGATTTTTCAACTGCTGTTACTTTATCAACCTTTGGTTGTTTATTTTCTTCACTCATTTATTTATACTTTGATTTAATTTTATTTTTTTTATTTTTTTTATTTAAAATTTATTCAAACAGAGAAGCTGAACGCAAGCGTTATTCAAAATTTATTTATAAATAAAATTAAATAAAAGTTAAGTAAATTTTAAATAACCACAAATGTTATTTAAAATTTATTCAAAGTTATTTAAAAGTTATTCAAACAGCGAAGCTGAGCACAAGCGTTATTCAAAATTTATTTATAAATAAAATTAAATAAAAGTCAAGTAAATTTTAAATAACATTTGTGGTTATTCAAAATTTATTCAAAGTTATTCAAAATTTATTCAAAGTTATTCAAAATGTATTTAAAATTTATTTAGCTATATATTTTAATGTTTCATCTTCGTCAAAATCAACACCATATTTTTTATAAAGACGATAATGGTTTAAAACAATTTCTGGATATTTCATTTTTCTTGTTTGGAGTGTGATACTTTCTAGCATTTGTATAGAAAGAAACAATTTCTTTTCCATTCACATAAAGTTTTCCTTTTTTACCACCACTGAGGTTACCTTGATCCCAATGAACAGAAAGACATATTAATTTGTTTATTTGAGTTGCATTTGCTTTCAATTGCCATCTGCTATTTGAAATTGCAGAAACGGATGAATTTGTGATATATAATAATGAATTACGATAAGAAATACCAAAATCAAAAGGAGTTGGTCGACTTTCTGTTTCATTATCTATGATTTTAAACAACGATACCTCATTGTTAGACGAATTTAATGATTTTAAACCATATACAAAGTAAAAATTCAAGTATTGATAGCTTAAAATATTTTCTTCACAAACTAAATGCAAATTGTTTGATCCAAGACCGGTGTGGTATTGAACACAATAAAAATTATTATTAATTGTGGATTTTTTGAAAAATGGTTGTTTGTTTGTATCATCTTGTTTGAAATTCCAATCTTTTTTTCTTGACAAATTCAAAAGTTTTTCAACCTTTTTATTGCTTCCAATATATTCTATATAATTATCATCATCTTTCACATCAAAAATTCCTTCATCATCCATTTGTAAATTATAAATATTTGCAACAGTATTTGAAATTGACCAATTTGTCACACGGTCGTCGACGTATTTTTTAGTGACAACATGGTGATTAGAAGATGGAACATAATTTGTTGCATGAAGAATATGTTGATTTCCCATATCCAAATCTCCAGTCATTATTCCTCCTGATAAAGGTAATCTGGTGTTATCTCCACCATCCACATATGATTTTCTTGTTAATGCATCCTTTGAATTTGGGTCTCTTTCTGTATAAATTTGATTTTGTCTTGTGAAAATATCTCTTTTTAATTCATCTCTTAATCTTCCATAAATTGTAAATTTATTAACATCCATAAAATTATTGTCAACCCATGATTTTTTTGTCAGATCATTATTATTTGATGGTGTTGCACTTGATAAAACTTTATTTGATCCCATATTCAAGTTTCCAGTCATTGTTCCTCCTGTTTTTGGAAGATAATTCGAACTTGTATGTCCCGACACTAAATTATCCACGTATTTTTTTCTTGCTAAATGAGAATTTTCCATTGGATCAACTGATGTTATGATGTGATGTGATCCCATGTTAATGTCTCCTGTCATATCTCCTCCTGTTGTAGATAGCTTTCCTGTTAAATCAGATTCATGTTTGTTTTCATATCCATAAAATAAACTCATTTATTTTATAATAACAAAATTAAATAATTTTGATTTCTAATAAAACATTTCCAATTGAAGATGAACCATGGCTACCTTCTACTTTGAATATTAATTCATTATAAATTCCATTTGATAATTTTATTCCTCCTGTTTCTTCAGGTGGATAAATTTTAGAAACACTACCTTTTAATGTTTGTTCAGATTCAATTGGAACTTGAATAAGCACATTACTTCTTTTACCATCTACAAAATTTTTACTTTTATCAATTATAGTGCAGCTTATGTTTACATATTCCAAGTTGTTATTAATATTTACCTCGCTGTCACTCTCTGTTAACGTATTTGCTTGTATAACTTTATTTTCTGGAAATCCTATGATTGGACCAAGTGTTTGTAAATTTAATGTTTTATCCGATTTTATTTTGCATTTTCCACTATAATTCACTTGTTCCAATTCTATTTTTCCAACGTTTTCAAATTCAGTTTTTAAAGTATTAAAGGTATAATATCCGTCTTTGAATTCAATTTTTGTCCCATCATAGGTATAATGAATATTTTGATTTAAATTATTATAATCCCAAAATATACTTACTGATTTTACAAACATATGACCTCCACAATGAGTTAATATAAGTGGTTCGTCTAATGGAATTATTTTTTCTGACCCACTGGTTTCATTTTTTGTGATGAAAATTTTTAAAGATATTGTCATTTATTTTATAATATATATTTTGATTCAAAACACAACAGAGCACGTACCTCGCAATTAAAATTCCACCAACTATTGAAAAAGATAAAATCCATAAATTTTTACTTGATGTTTTTGGGGAAATAATTTTTGAAGATTTACCTGAAAGGTCTGAAATGTCTTTTAATGTATTATTTTTCAAATCTTTTTTGGGTTCATTTTTCTTTATATCTTTTTTGGATTCATTTTTCTTTATTTCATTTTTCTTTATTTCATTTCCCTGTAATTTTGTTTCGTGGGTCTTTGACCCGTAATAATTTAAATTTTCGTTAATTCCAAAAACCATATTTTCATCAGAAACTTTTAATTTATTATTATATCCTTCAATAGGGTCTTTTAAAATAATTAAAGATGATGGAATCAACCATAACGTTGGACTTATAGCAGTATTTAAAACCACATTTGTTGATGAAACTGCTGTATTCATATTATTTATCCAGGTTGATGTATCATAATTTATAATTGAATCTTCTAAAATTTGTCTAAAAACCTTTTGTGTTTCTAAAGCTGAACCTCTATTTGAAACAATACTTTGTCTTGTTCTTGCTTGTGCTCCGAGGATTGAATAAAGATAAGCTTCAATGGATTGATTTAATAATTCTGTTCCATTTTTTGTTAACCCGTTTGACCATCTTGAAACAAATTTTTTATAATCATTTTGTGTATCTCTAATTTGACCTGGACCGTGTTGATATCTTTTGTGTGGATCTGTTTTAACAACATCTTGACCTAGGTGTTCATTTTTTATTTTTAGAATTTCTTGATATGTCCATTTTGGATAATGATCTTTTAAAAAACCAGCATTAAATTTATAAAATGTTTCATTATCACCATTTCTCAGTTGATGCATAATTCTTCTAACTGTAAAATAAACATGAAATCTCATGATGTAATTTGTTTTGGTGTATTTGAATTAAATAATAAGTGCTGCATTGAAATTCCGCATCGATAAGTTGAAATCCATCCTCCTATAATGCTTTGAAAGTATGGTTCTTTAAGTGACCATTTTGCATTGTCATTTGCGGTTATATTTAATCCAGGTAAATTACTTTGAAAATAATCTGTGTTGCTTACA
Source organism: Heliopora coerulea (assembly GCA_030142905.1). NCBI lineage: Eukaryota > Metazoa > Cnidaria > Anthozoa > Scleralcyonacea > Helioporidae > Heliopora > Heliopora coerulea. The sequence continues at coordinate 205,866 of JASJOG010000122.1, read as the reverse complement.
TAAATTCTAAACTGGTTAATAGGATAACTTAAAACATATTGAGTAGGAAAATTATCAAAATCATAATGTTTTCCTGAATAATCAACATGTTTTTTACCTTTTGGTAATTCTTGAATATCTCCGCAAGCGGTCCATATTTTTGGAAAGTGTGGTTTTGGTTTGTTAATATAAAGATATTTTGTCATATTTGGATCATTTTTAAACGTGTCTGAATTTGTGTCTGTTGAAATATATTGTGAATTTTTAAACCAGACATGATAACCTTGAAAAACAGCATTTTTATCAAAATCAGCTTCAAATGAAAACTTTGACATATCTGCATATCGATATTTTTTTCTAAAATATTTTTTCTCCAGCTCAACATCTTCTTTAATATTTTTCATAACATAATCATACTTTTTTCCATAATATTTGCCTTCTTGTCTTTCTGCTTCTTCAAGTGAATTCATTATTTATTTTAATAAAAATAAATGAACGGTGTGAACGACATTGATGATAAAATGTTTGTTATTGAACAAGAATTAAGAGATATTTATTACAATCCTAAAACAGGTTATCAATCTGCAGAAAGACTTTATCAAAAAGCAAAAGAAAAGGGATTAAAAGTCAGTAGAAAAATTGTGAAAGAATGGTTAAAAACACAAGATACTTTTACAAAATACAAACCAATTGTTAGAAGACATAAATTCCAAAGAACATTTGTCAAAGATTTAGCTGATCAAATACAAATGGACTTAATTGATATGAGAAAATACCAAAAACAAAATGATGGATATTATTGGATACTTACTGCTATTGAAATTTTAAGTCGATATGCATTTGCTATTCCTGTTTACAGAAAAGATACTAGAAACATGATGTTAGCTGTGGATAAATTATTAAAAAAATTTAAAAAAAGATTTGATAAATATCCAAATGTAGCTCAATTTGATGAAGGAAAAGAATTTTATAATGTTGGTGTAAAAATGCTATTGAAGGATAATAATGTTGAATATTTTTCCTCAAAATCTGTTAAAAAAGCAGCTATAGTTGAAAGATTTAACAGAACTCTAAAAACATCCATGTGGAAATATTTCTACAACAATGAAACTTATAATTGGATTGACATTTTGAAAAACCTTGTAGATAATTATAACCATACTAAACACAAGAGCATATTAATGAAACCTGCTGATGTGAACAAGTCTAACAAAGACCAAGTGTGGATTACACTATATGGTTATCCATTGGGGGATTTACCTTTACCTAAATTTAGAATTGGTGATACTGTTAGAATTTCTAAATATAAGAATATCTTTACTAAAGGTTATGAAGCTAATTTTACAGAAGAAATTTTTAAAATTGTAAAAGTATTCAGAGGTGATCCAAACATGTATGAAGTGGAAGATTTAGAAGGAGACCCAATTATTGGAAAATTTTATGAACAGGAACTATCTGCTGTGAATAAAAAGGATGATATATATAAAGTAGAGAAAATATTAAAAAGAAAAAAAGTGAAAGGAAAAAATATGGTGTTGGTAAAGTGGTTAGGTTATGATAACAAACACAATTCTTGGATACCAGAAGAAAACGTTAAATCAAAGATTTAACGAAATATTCAAAACATGTAAGATGATAAATTAAAATAAATAAATAAATAAATGGCTGAAGGTTTTGATGATATTGAAATGAGAAATAGAAATATGGAAGAAGAAGAGGAAGTCCATGAGGACGAAGACCGTGGGGAGGGGGAAACAAGTTTTGGGGGAGATGACAATAATAGAAGTATAAATATAATAAACACAGAAAATCAAAAAAGTAAATTTAATAGGGTTAAATACACATCTGGTATACCTGATGTGAAAAAAGATGCGGGATCTATAAGGAGATCAATTACTGATGATAGAAAAAAATCTTTCATAAAAATATTCGATGTTATCCTCGAAAAGAAAAATGGTCCAAATTCAAGCATATTGTTAGACAAAACTGTATTTTTTAGAGACCAAAAAGGAAATTATTCAATTTATTTCAAAGACGAAAAAATTGGTGATGTCAATACCAATAATAAACCAAAGTTATTTACCAGAAAAAATAAGAAATATGTTGATGAATTTAATGATTATATGAAAAAAGCAATCGAAGAATATAAAAAAACTCCAAGAGCAGCAATCCAAGAAATAATTAGAGATGAAGACCCTGATGGTAGTGAAACCGGTGACCTCAATGAGGAAATTTTTTATGATACTATCACTGATAATTCTATTTTAGAAATTCAAAATAAAATTGATAATATAATTAGCGATAACAACTTAAAAGAGTTTATAGATAATAAACAGGACCCAAGACGAACATTATTTGAAAGAGATGATTTAAGAGAATTTAGAGGACTAATATATTTGGAGGATATTGACCCCAAGCTAACAGAAAATGAAAAAAAAGAAGTTATACGTGGAAAAATTGTTGGATTTGATGAAGAGCACCAACATTGGAAAATGAAAGCTGAATTTCAACCAGACAACACTCCACAAAAAGATATATATAAAAGTTTTTCAGAAATTGCAAAACTTCAAGCAGATAAAATGAGACTTGAAAATAATGAAAGACCAATCAGTGAAGAAGGAATAAATATTTTAAATGAAAGTGCTGAACAATCTGACCTTGAAAGATTAGAAAGATTTAAAAAATGGGCAAAAGAAAATATTGCAGGTTTATCAGCAGTTGCTATTTCTGTAGCAGGTATAATTACGACAATAGTTATAGGTGCAAGAAAAGCATTAAAACAAGGTGCAAATGCAGTTGGAAAAATAGCAAAAGCAATTGCAAATATAGGTAAAAATTTTGGTGCTGTCATTTCAGCAGTTTTAAATTTAATTTCTCAAATATTAGCATGGGGAGCAAAAGGTATTTCTTTTCTTGCTAAAAATTTATGGATATTAGTTATTGCAATTACTTACTTTTTGTACAATGAATATAAAGAATACCGAAAGGATAAGGAATACCGAAAGGGTAATAAAGATTAAAAAAAAAATTTTTTCTATAATAAAAAATGAATAAAGTAAACGAATTATACCCAGGATATAAAAAATCAAAAATGAGTGAAATTAAAGGAAACAGAACAAGGCATGTTGTAACTTTGAACCCGAATTCAGTAAATCCAGAAGAAGACCTTTATATAGATATTCCAAAATTAAACCCTAATTTGTGTCTTGTTCCTGATTCATTAAGATTGTTATTTAATTTTAAAAATGCAAATACTAAATCGTGGTTTTTAAATAATTTATCAAAATTGTTAAAGAAAAGATTGGTTGTTAAATTTGCTGGAGAAATTGTTTACGATAATAGTGGAGAATCTCTTTTGGAAATTTACAAAGATCTCTGGAAACCAGAATTTGAAAGAGCAGATATGATCGAATACGGAATCGCTAGAGAAAACCTTAGAAAATTAATTTCAAAAGATGACTCTGGAACAACAAGCGGTAGTTCAGAAAAAGTTTCTGATAAATTAATGTATGATATTTATGGAACAAAACAATGTTTAAAATTAGAAAAAATACTTTCAGATCATGGACTATATGCTCCTTATGGAATGATTAACAATTTTCAATATATTTTAACTTTTCCAAAAGCTAGTGAAATTATGGTACCACAAAGTGGTCAAAGTGTTGTGGGATATAGTTTGGAAAATTTAGAACTAGAATATGAAACGATTGAAAATCAAGATTTAGCAATTGATGTTTTGACAAATTACACCTCAGGAAGATCATTGTCATATAATTATGTAACTTTGATGAAAACAGTAGAATGGGATAAAGACGCAACTTTACATAATGAAACCATAAATATCCCACGGAAAAGTATGAAAGAAGTTGTGTTGTTATTTAGAAATAAAACTATCGCAGATAGTGAACAATTTGTTTATCCAAATATAACAGATGTCAAAATTTCTGTTGAAGGAGTACCAAATAGTATATATTCCCAAGGTATACCGAAAAGAAGATTATTTGAAGAAGCATTTAGAATATTTCACTGTGGATACCGCTCGCTGTCTGGAGGTTTTGGTTGTGATGCAGTCATGAGTATTGAAAAATTTTATAAAGATTCATTTGCATTATGTGTTGATTTAAGAACATTAGATGATAACTTTGTTTATGGAAATGGTAAAAAGTTAGTAAACACACAGTCTGGATTGTTGTTAGAAATTAAAAAAACTGCTATTTCTGCAAATGTAATGTGTAATATATTTGTTATAAGTGATGGGTTATTAAACATTATAAATAAAGATTTGTCTTCAATTCAATTTTGAAAAGAAGATGAAAAATAAAAAATGAACAACTTGAACAAAGTGAATGACATCGAATCTGAAAAACCATTTAATATGATAATTGTCGGAATGACTGCTTGTGGAAAAACAAAATATCTTTTAGATTTAATAGACAATAAATATAAAAATTATTTTGATTATATTTTTCTAATTTGTCCTACATTTGAATGGAATAAAACTTATGAAAATTGGAAATATGATAAAGACGAAGATTTTATTGCAATTCCTTGTGATCAAGATAATGTTGAAGATTGGTTAAAATTTATAGTTGACTTTTCAAAAGGAAGTAAAAGCTTAATCATATTGGATGATTGTGCAAGTGGAAAAAATGTTAAAAATAGAACAAGTGAATTGATTAAATTGGGATTTAGTGCTAGACATTATAATCTTTCTGTTGTTGTTATCACTCAAAAATTCACATCAATTGCAAAACCATTTAGAGAAAATATTTCAAAATTAGTCACATTTTATAACCCAAATAAAAAAGATATGGCAACAATAATTCAAGAATATTTAGACGTTGGTGACCGCAAAGAATTGGAAAAAATTTTAGAAACTTTGAAAACAAAAAAATATTCATGCTTGGAAATTAATTTAATTTTTTCATTTGGTTATAAAATAAATGAGTGAAACAAGTGAACATATAGAAGTACCGCAAATTGAAGAAAATACATCCGCAAGTGATCAAGAAAAGCAAAAGCAAGATACTAAAAAAGAAGTAATGAAATAACGCGAAGAATTGATAAAATTATCTGAAGATGAGGAAATTAGTCAATCGGTTCAAAATTTAAAAAAATCAAGTGATAAAGTTATATTAAAAATTTATTCTGAATATGAAATAAAACAAGCTGAAAAAGCAAATGAATTTTTAACAGATTTACTAATTAGTAAATTTGCAGATTTATTAGGAGGTTTGAAAGCAATTGAAAGTAGTGAAGAATTAGAAAAAGAGCTTGTTAAAGATAAATTATTAAAAAAAGATGTTAAATCTGTGGTTGAAAAATTAAGTCCATATTTACCATATCTTGGAATATTGTCTGGTGGTGTAACAGTTGGAAAACATGTTATTAAAAAACATGGAAAATCAAATGAATAATTTTATAATAAAATATATTATAAAATTAATTATTTTGAAGATATTTAACCAATTTCTTCAATTTCATTATCGTTTTTCGCTGTGTTTTTGGTTATTTTACACATAAGAGTATTTATCATTTTATCTTTTTCTTTTGATATATCATTTATTGATTTTTCGTTTTCAAAAGATTTTAGTAATTTTAAATGATCATTATTTTTCGAAAATTTAACTTCATGTATATCATTTTTTCCAAATGTCATCCCAGCTTCAAAATCTTTAAAACCAATATCAACATGAGCACCAATACTAAAACCACTTTTTCTAATTTTTCTAAAATTTATTTGAGGATGTTGACCAACTGTTAAGCAATCAAGATTAAAATCTTCATTCAACTCTTTAGGTTTTTTAGATTTATTAAGATCATTAGGTTTATTTCTTTTTGATTTTGAATTCCCCATTTTTTATTTATTGTTAAATAATTTTTTCACATGAGATAAGGTTAAAAAAATGATTGACACATATGAAGAAATATTTGGATTTAAACCATAACTTGGGGTCCAAAAATTAGGTGGGGTTTCTAACACATTTTTCAAATTAGGGAAATCCCTGAAAATTTGATTGACAGGTTGTTTCCGGTTTTCTCCTGTTTTGGGTGGTCATGTGACTTGTGACGTCATTCTGAAAATTGAAATTTGATGACGTCATATCTATTTTTAGAAAGTTTGGGGAATCCCAGAAAACTTGCAACATCAGCAAAAAAATGTGCTAGAATCCCCCTTTTCAGACTACTAAAGAGGTGAACCAGGTATAACAAAAATTATCAGAGAAGAAATAGAATCCGATGATAGATTTTATGACACAATTATTGATGATTCTGTTGTTACTATACAAAAAAAAATAGATGATATTATTTCTCAAGATAATCTTAAAAAATTTATGGATGACGAACAAGATCCAAGAAGATCATTATTTTCCAGAGAAGAATTACGAGAATTTCGTGGTTTACTCTATGTCGATCCTGTAGATACAACTGATTTAACGGATGAAGAAAAAAGAAAAGTGTTAAAAGGAAAAATAGATGGTTTTGAAAAAGAATACCAACATTGGAAAGAAAAATCTTTAATGGAAACATTTGAACCACAATTAGAAATTTATGAAGATTTTTCTGAAATTGCAAAATTACAAGCTGATAAAATGAGACTAGAAAATATGAGACCTGCAAGTGAAGAAGGAATACAAATTTTAAATGAAGAAGTAGACAATAGTGATTTAGGAAGATTAGAAAGATTCAAAAGATGGGCAAAAAAAAATTTATTAGGTCTAAGTGGTATCTCCATTGCAATTGCAGGAATTATAACAACAATTATTGTTGCTAGTAGGAATGCATTAAAACAAGGTGCAAAAGCAGTTGGAAATTTAGGAAAAGCACTTATAAATATTGGTAAAAATTTTGGAGCACTCATTTCTTCTCTTTTGACTTTAGTTGGATCTATTTTAGCAATGGGTGCAAAAGGGATTTTATTTCTTGCAAAAAACTTATGGATTCTAGCACTTGCATTCACTTACTTTTTATACAATAAATATGTTAGTAGAAGACAACAAAGAAAAAAATAATTTTCTTGAAAAAAATTTTCTTGAGAGAAAAAAAAATTTCTTGAGAAAAATAATTTTCTTGAGAAAAAAATTTTCTTTAAAAAAAAGTTTTCTTGAAAAAAAAAAAAAATTTTCTTGAGAAAAAAAAAATTTCTTGAGAGAAAAAATAAAATTTTTTTTTCACTATAAATAAATGCGTAGAGTGACTACACTATCCTGGATATAAAAAATCTAAAATGTCTGATATCAAAGGAAACAGAGTTAGACATGTTGTGACTTTGAATCCAAACTCTGCAAATCCAGAAGAAGAAATATATATTGATATACCAAAATTGAATCCAAGTTTGTGTTTGGTTCCAGATTCTCTTCGATTGTTATTTAATTTCAAGAATAAAAATACAAAGAGTTGGTTTTTAAATAATTTAAGCAAATTATTAAAACAAAGACTCGTTGTAAAATTTTCAGGAGAAATTGTATATGATAACACAGGAGAAAGTATTTTAGAAATTTATAAAGATCTTTGGAAACCAGAATATGTAAGAGCAGATATGATTGAATATGGTATTGGGAATGAAAATATGAGAAAATTAATTAGTAAAGATGATTCTGGAGCTAGTAGTGGAAATGCACAAAAAGTTTCAGATAAACTTATGTTTGATATTTTTGGAACAAAACAGTGTTTGAAATTAGAAAAAATTTTATCCACACATGGATTGTATGCACCTTATGGAATGATAAATAATTTCCAATACATATTAACTTTACCAAGAGCAAATGATATTATGGTTGCACAAAGTGGAGAAAGTGTTGCAGGTTATTCTCTTGAAAATATGGAATTGGAATATGAACTATTGAAAATTTAGATTTAGCAGAAGAAACTCTAAAAAATTATTCAGTGGGAAGAAGTTTATTGTTTAACCATGTTACTCTCATGAAAACTGTAGAATGGGATAAAGATGCTACACTCCACAATGAAACTATAAACATTCCAAGGAAGAGTATGAAAGCAGTTGTGTTATTATTTAGAAACAAAACAATTACAGATAGCGAACAGTTTGTATACCCAAATATTACAGATGTGAAAATCAGTATAGAAGGAATCCCAAATTCTATCTATTCCCGGGGTATACCAAAAAGTAGATTCTTTGAAGAAGCATTCCGGATCTTCCATTGTGGATGTGAAGATTGTCAAAGTGTCATGACTTTAGAGAAATTCTATAAAGATGCATTTGCATTGTGTATAGATTTACGAACTATCAATGACGATTTTGTCTATGGAGATGGTAAAAAGATTGTCAACACACAATCTGGAATTTTGTTGGAAATCAAAAAGACTGCAATCACTGCAAATGTAAAATGTTATATATTTGTGTTGTCGGATGGATTGCTCAATATTGTGAATAGAGATTTGAGTGGTATACAATTTTAAGAAAAAAAAATAATAAAATTTCTTAAAAAATAAAAAACACTATAATAAATGACTGAAAGAATTACATCTGGAAAACCAGATTCCATGTTGTTAAAAAAATTGTGTTTACAAAAAATTTCAAAAGAAGCAAAAGAAAAAAGAAAATTTAGGAAAGGTAGAAAAATAATAAAACCATTTAACATGATTATTGTTGGAATGACTGCATGTGGAAAAACACATTTTCTTTTAAATTTTCTGGAGAGGGAATATATGAAATGTTTTGATTTTATTTGTCTCATTTGTCCAACATTTGATTGGAATACAACTTATGAAAACTGGAAATATTACCACGATGAAAGTTTTGTTCCTATTTGTTGTGATCAAGATAATGTTGAACAAAGACTAAAATATTTTGTAAGTGAAACACAAGGAACTCAATCTCTCATTATATTAGATGACTGTGCAAGTGGAAAAAGTGTAAAAAATAGAACAAGTGAGTTAGTTAAATTAGGATTTTCTGCAAGACATTATGGACTTTCTGTTGTTGTCATTACACAACAACTCACATCCATTGCAAAACCATTTAGAGAAAATATAAGTAAATTAGTCACATTTTATAATCCTAATAAAAAAGATATGAAAACAATTATGGAAGAATATCTTGGAGATATTTCAAAAGAAGAAGAAAAAGAAATTCTAAAAACATTAAAAACAAAACAATATTCTAATTTGGAGATTAGTCTTTGTTTTCCTTATGGTTATAAAATAAATGGCAAAGAGTGAGAAGGATTACTATGGAAAAAATTATAATTATGTGATGAAAAATCAAAAAGAAAATGAAGCATTATTGAAAAAGTTTTTCAAGAAAAAATATCCATACGCAGACATGTCTAAGTTTTCATTTGAATCTGATTTTTCTTCTGAGGGTGTTTTCCAAGGATACCATGTTTGGTTTAAAAATTCTCCAACAATTTCTACAGATGTTTTCAAAAACGATTCTAATCTAAGTGAATTAAGTGATACATTCAAAAATGATCCAGAGATGTTAAAATATTTAACCATCAATAAACCTGTTGAACATTTTCCTAAAATTTGGAAACTTGGTGGTGAAATCCAAAAACTCCCAAGAGGAAAAAGACATGTAGGATTTTATGGAAAATCTTATTATTGGGATGAATTTCCAACTGAAACTGTTTTAAATTATCCTATAAACCAATTTAGAATTTATGCAAACAATACAGATTATTTTCAAAGTGATTTACCAGGAATTTGGATATCCACCAATGATAATGTAACATGGAATTTACATGAACCTTATTTTCAAATGATTATAGCAACTTGGATTGCAACTTATGCTTGTGGAATTAGTATACAACATTTGTCATTTTCTTCTGATATGCCAAAACAAATTACAAGTCTTATGAGATTTCATGTCTATTTTACAGTCAGAAGAATAATGAGACAAATGCAAACAGGTGATTATTCTACAATCAGTAAATTTAATTATGGTTTCTTAAAAGACCATTATCCAAAATGGACATGGCAAGAAATACAAGGATATAAAAATGAACATTTAGGTCAAGATGTTATCGGTTCTAAAGTCCATCGTAAGTATGTGAATAAACCAATCTATAAACATGGACCAGGACAACTCAGAGATACTCAAAAAGATTACAAAAAATTTGTTCCAAAGATATCCAATGGTTTAGTAAGAAAAGGAACAGAACTTATAAATTATAGCATAGAAGCTTACATTTATTCCATTTTAGGAGTACAAGCAAGAACTAGACAAAGTATAGTATCCGGTAGAGCATCTGCATTAGAAACACAAAAAGTATTCAGAAAAATTGTAGAAGATTCTATTATAAATTATCAAACAACGACATGGATAAATAATATGAATCAAGCTGTGAGTGATACAAATGTGTTGTTGGATACAGCAATTTCTCCAACTCTATGGTTAATTCCTAGTAGTATGATTATTTTAAAAAATCCAATCAAAGGATATAATAACAAATTAAAAGTTTCTACACCTGATATGTTTTTTGGAGTCAACGATAAATTAAATTATGAGGAAGAAAAAATAAAATCTCCTGAGAAAAAAGAAGTAGTTGTAAAAAAATCTCAGGAAAATATTACTCCTTCTTTTTCAGAAAAAACAAAATCTTCCAATGAAAATATTATAATTTTTGGTGTTGCAATCATCGGAGGGATTTTAATTTCTAAACATTTGTTATAAAATAAATGGTAAACAAGTCTTTTAAAATCTATATAACAAATGTTAAAAGAAAATTAGTCACATTGGATATTCCTTTAACATTAAACGCTTGTAACAAAATATTTTTAAAATCTGTAACAATTTTTTGGGATTATAACAATTTGGATTTAAGTTATTTTTATAATTATGATGTGGATGCAGCAAATACTAAAGTTGTTTTCAAAGAAGGATATTATACATTTGATACATTAAAAAAAGAGTTTGAAAATACAGGAAAGATTGAATTGGAAGCAATTCCAACTACAGGAAAATGTAAGTTATGCACAGATAAAAAAGTTAGCTTTAAAACATTAGGTCCACTATTAGGTTTTTCTGAAAATAAAGTTATAGCTGCAAACACATGGGTGACAAGTGAAAACCCAGTGAATATCAATGCTAGCTTAGAATTTGTAAATATTTCTTGCAATCTTATAAACGCATCAAGAAATTTTGTAAATGGAAAAAGAAGTAACATTCTCACACAAATTCCAATTCCTTCTGATAGAATTTTGAAAGGATCTGTATCTAGTTACACAGAAGAAGATAAAGAAGGAATTATGCTTTCTAATGGAATTTATAATGAAATGGAATTTTTTGTTGAAGGAAATAATTCAAAAGAAATTGGAAAAGTATTATTAGATTTTTACATTAAATAAAAGAAGATGAGTTTATACTATGGATACAAAAAAGAAACAACAACTGAAAATAATAGTCTTCCTTTGAAAGGAGGAACAATGACTGGAGATATTGATATGCAAGCAAATAAAATCACATCTGCAGATCCAACACAAGATAGACACCTTGCAAGAAAAAAATATGTGGATGATATAGTGACTGGACATACAAGTTTAAATTATTTACCAAATTATGGTGGTGTTATGACTGGTGATATAGACATGAGAAATCATAAAATACTATCTGATTTAGATCCAAGAGATGATAAAGAATTAACAAGAAAAAACTATGTGGATAATAAAATTACAACTGTTAATCTTGATCTTAGAAGAAAATTAAATACAGGAGGTGGAACAATGACTGGAAATCTCAACATGAGAGCTAACAAGATATTAACAACTGCAGATCCTTACAGGATACACATTTAACTAGAAAAAAATATGTGGATGAAGAAATTATAAAACTTAAAAAAGATATTGGTTTTTCTTTTCTGAAAGATAATTTTTCTTTGATATTTCATAATTTGTTTTTTGTGGAATATGATTCTGCATATGATTTATTATTTGAAAGAAATGGAGGAAAAGTCAAAGAATTGCGAGATTATGGGTTAGAAGCTAACAGCTTTACACAAACAAAATCTTTACAACCTTCTTTATCCACAGAATCAGAGAAAGAAAATAATAAATATTTCTTGAAATTTAACAGCAATAGAATGATTTCAAATTCCAACATTAATGCAATCACAGGAAAAAAAGATATTATCAATGTTTTTATAGTTTATAAATTAAATTCCATCTCAGGATCTCAATGGTTCAAATCAGGATTATTTGGAAACGATAATGGTGGATATGATAAATTTGTTTGTTTTGCAAATCCAACTACAAGAGAATTAATTATTTCTGGAGATTCAGCTGATTGGTTTTCTATAGGATCAAACAATGTAAATGGTAGAAGACCACTTGCTGCTTACAAAACAAAAGCAAATGCAAGAGAATTAAATAAATGGATCTGTTTAAGTGTTCATTGGGATATGTATACAACACCAGTTGCAAATAAATCACATGTCTATTGTAATGGGAAAAAATTAACTGATTTTACAGCAAAAACTACTACTGGAAATGTAAAATTAACACTTGGAGATATACACGATACTAACTCTGCTCCATTGAATGGGTCTTTAGCTTTCTTCTCCATTTTGAAATATGAAAAAATGACAGAAAAAGAAATTAAATTTTACCATTATGTTCTTTGTAATCTTTACAATGTAGAACACGATCCTATAAACATATAAATAAAAGGATGAGTGCTGTATTTGAAGAAGACGATTTTTCAGGAAAAACAAAAAAATATACATTACTAGAATTACCTAAAAAATTAAACACTGCAGGTGATCAAATGACTGGAGATTTGGATATGCAAACAAATTTTGTACATTCCACAGCACTTCCAAACGATCCTTCTGATTTGGTTAATAAAAAATATGTAGATGCAGAAGATGCTAAAAAATTAAATTTGACAGGAGGAAATGTGACTGGAGATATTACACTTGGAAATAATAAAATTTGGACAACTTCAGATCCTACAGGTGACAAACATTTAGCAAGAAAAAAATGTGTCGATGATCAAGATGAAAAAAGATTGTCACTAACAGGTGGAAGAATAACTGGAGATATTATAATTGACAATCATAGAATTTGGACAACTTTAAATCCTACACACGATAGACATTTAGCAAGAAAAAAATATGTGGATGAAAAAACTGCAACACATAAAAAATATACAGAAGATAAAATCTTACCAAATATACTTGCAAATTTATATTTACTTCAAATGGATGACGAAGGAATTTTTAAACCCATTGACAATATTCAGAATATAACGTACAATGGAAGTAATAAAAAGATTGAAACACTTTTTAATATTTCAAGAAAGAAAAATTGGAATTTGACTCAATCTCTATCACTTTTACGTCCTTATTTCAAAAAATCTACAATCAACAATAGCTTTTATTGTATTGAATATCCCGGTACCGATACACACAATTTAAATTTAAACACTTCACAAAATCTTTTACAAGAAAGATATTTGAATTTTTTTATAGTCTATGGATTAAAATCCATAAATACATCTGGTGGTAATGAAGTTTCTTTGTTTAAAATTACAAATGATGAAACAACAGGTCATCGATTATTGGATGATTATGGAATTTCATACATGTCATCAAGTTTGTATATAACAAATACAAATAAATTTGTTATTCAAAATTCCAAATGGCAATTGAAAGCAAATGCAACTGTTTTGAATGAATTAATTTGTCTTTCTCTGAATATAGATAATCACAATATAACAAGTCCTAATACTGGTCATCTTTATGTGAATGGAAAAGAAATTTCTTCTTTCCATATAAATAATAAAAAAAACACATGGTTCTTCTACAAAATTATTTCTTGGATCAAAAAATAAAAACCATGGACAAATTGATGGAGAAATACTCTATTTTTATGTATCCACAAGACAAATGAAAGAAGAAGAAATTATATTAAATCATTATTTTTTATGTAAAAAATTTGGTGTTGATTTTGATGAGGATGAAGTTGTAAAATATATGTAAATTTTACTTGAATTACATTTGAATTAGTTAATAATTAACTTGAATTATATTTGAATTACATTTGATTGACATTTGATTGACATTTGATTGACATTTGATTGACATTTGAATTACATTTGAATTACATTTGAATTAGTTAATAATTAACTTGAATTACATTTGAATAGAAAAAGTTCTATTCAAATTTTATTTAATTTTATTCTGATATAAATAAATGACAACTGGGGAACAAAATAAAATAACTTCAACGGAAAATACTAAAGATCCTAGAAAAGTAGAATTGGGAAAAAGACTTGCAAAAATTTCAAAAGAAGCAAAAGAAAGAAAAAGAAAATTACGTGAATCCGCAGAGAAAAAACAAATAATGGAATATATTGATTTTAAATACATCGGTGGAGGAATTACAATTTTAGGTGGTTTAATAGGAATATATTTTGCATTCAAAAGAGATAAGAGAGAAGTTAGGGAAGAAAAATTACTATTTGAGGAAAATAATTTATCTCCTGAAAATAATTTCAAGAAAGAAGAAAATAATTTTTTGAGAAAAAGATGTTTAGATACTCTTTGAAAAAATTTTTTTTTCTCAAGAAATTATTTTTTTTTTTTATATATAAATAAATGAGTCAGGACATGACAAAGAATGAAGCAATGAATGATTTGTATAATTCTACACTTGCAACACTTGGTGCTGTTGGTGTTGGAATGGTTTCAAGAAAAATTTTAAAAGATGGATTATCTACTCCTTCTTCGTTATTATCTACTTTGAAACTTGCAGCAGCTATTGGTCTTAGTACTTTGGGAATAAAATATGCACAAGATAAAAAATGGATTCCTTCTAATCCTTTTAAATAAAATAAATAAATATGGAAACAGTTGTTGGAGGATTATTTAATGCAGTTGCTTTTGCAGGTGCTGGATTTCTTTTCTCAAAATTAAATCATACTGGATATGAAAAGGAAATTAAAAGACATAATGAAGCAATGGAAAAACTCACAAGAGATAAAGAAAAATGGTATGAATCCCAAATGAAAAGAAAACAACAAATGGAATTATTGAGACAAGAATTATCCGATGCAAATGCAGATATCAATGATATGAATAAATCTTTAGCGAATCTTAAAAAAATACAACAGGAATATTTAGAGGAAGAAAGAAATAAACCTCGATTAGAAAATTATTATAAACCCTCACAAGAAATTAAAGAATATCAAAATGTTGCTTTTGGTATAGTAGGAATTACAAGTGGATACCTTATTGAAAAATTTTTACTATAATAATAAATGCCAACTTTTAATGAATTGTGTGAAATTGCAAAAGAAAAAAAAGTAAAACATTACAGACAATATAAAAAACATGAATTGGAAAAAATTCTTGAATTAGAGAAAAAAGATCCTAATGAATTCTATGAAAAATATTGTAAAGGAAAATGGAAAGTAAAACCAGTGTTGGTAAAAAGTAATAATGGAGAAGTTAAAATCTTTAAAAGTCTTTACACTACTGGAAAATATTTTAATATTCTACCACAAACTGTAAAATGGAGAATCTTGTATAAAAAACCTTTGTTAGCTGATAACGGAATAACTTGGTCATTTGAATATAAATAGTTTTCTTTTCTCTCTTGAAAAAATTTTCAAAGGATATGATTTTCCTTTGAAAATTTATTTATTTTTTTTCTTTCATCTTCCCATTTATGTAAAAAAAAAAACACTATAACAAAATGATAACCGACTCTCAAAAGAGAAAATATATTAAATCTGGAAAATTTACAAAACTAGAAATATTAAAAAGAAAAATGAATGGAATTTTTTCCAAGTTTCAAAAACTTCGTGAAAAAGCTGGAGATAAATGGTATCAAAAGATTTCCAACTTGGTAAATAATAATTCTTTTGAAGAAGAAAAAAATAATATTCCAGTTCCACAGCAAGATGCTTAGAAAAATAATGGAAAAAGAAAATATATAAAATCTGAGAAATTCACAAAAGATGCAATCTTAGATTGAAGAATTGGAAAAACATACAACAGATACAATAAAATTTCAGAAGAAGAAAAAAGTTGGTTCCAAAAATTAAAGCAACAAATAACACATTTATTTTTTGGAAAAGAACCAGAATTTGAATTGGATAAACAAGCATTGGGTGTTACAAAAAGGTTTGTTATAAATTTGGAAAAAGCGAAATTATCTTTATGGTCTCCTTATAATCTTTTGGATAAATTAAAACCTTTGGTGTTGGAAAAATTCAAAGAATATCCAAATACAAAACAACAATTAACACTCCAATATGAAATGATAAAAACAAATCCAAAGACTGGAAAGAGTGAAACAGAGAAACCGCATTTTCATACGTTTCAAGGAACCATTTTAAAAGAAAGTAATTTTGATGAAATTTTTAAAAAGATGAAAAAAGAAATTACCACGAAATTTGAAAAATGGATAGGGAAAGGAAGTCAATGGAGTTTTGAGTCTTGTTTGAAATTTATTCAGAATATTAGCAATATAAAAATTTTGAAAGGATCATCTTATATTCCATTACCTATAGAATTGAGAGATAAAAAAGCAATCATAAACTCAAGAAATGAAGACGATGACAAATGTTTATTATGGTGTTTAGCAATACATGAAATTTTGAAAGTTAACCCTAAATTCAGAAATCTACAAAGAATTCCAAAAATCTTAAAAAAGAAAGCTGAAACATTTAATACGAGTGGTGTGGAATTTCCATGTAATTTCTCAGATATTGGTAAATTGGAAAATAATAATAATAATATTGGAATAAATGTATTTGGTTACGAAGAAGATGAAGGAATTTATCCTTTGAGAGTAAGTGAAAAAAGATGTGATAATGTTGTTAATGTGATGTTAATAGAAAATGAAGATGAAAGACATTTTTGTTTAATTAAAAGTATGAGTAAATTATTTTCTTCACGACGTAGTAAACATGATGGTAAAATACATGTTTGTAATTATTGTTTACAAAAATTTGGAAAAGAAGAAATTTTGGAAGAACATTTAGAATATTGTAGAAAATTCAAATGTGGAAAAACTGTTTTTCCTGAAAAAGGTGAATTTTTAACTTTTAAAAATTATGAAAGAATTCATAATGTTCCTTTTATGGTTTATGCTGATTTTGAATGTACTTTAAAACCCATACATAAACAACAAGGAAAAAACACAATTTTATACCAACAGCATGAACCTAGCGGGTATTGTTATTTGATTTTAGCCTTTGATAACACATTGTTTCCTCCATTATTAAGACAATACACTAAAATGGATGGAGAAGAAGATATTTCAAAGAAATTTGTAGAAAGTTTAGAAGAAGATGTTAGAGAAATTTATGAAAAATTCAAATTCCCAAAAAGGATAATTATGAGTGAAGAAGATGAAAAAGATTTTAAACAGGCGAGACAATGCTATGCATGTGGAATAGTATTTATAAAAGAAAAAGAAAAAGTAAAAGATCATTGTCACTATACAGGTAAGTATCATGGAGCAGCTTGTAAGAGTTGTAATTCTAAAATGAAAAATCCAAAATTTATACCAGTTGTATTTCATAATCTTCAAAATTATGACTCACATCTGTTTGTAAAATCTTTAGGTTTAACACCAGGAAAAATAAATTGTATTCCAAAGACGGAAGAAAAATATATTTCCTTTTCAAAAAATATAACTGTGGATAAATTTGAAGAAGAAAAAATATTAACAAAAACCCAATTTCAAAAAAAGAAAAACAAATATAACATTATTGAATTTGAAGAAATTACATATAAAAAAGGGAAAATAAAATATAGAATCAAAGAAATAGTTTTTGTAAAAAGACAATTAAGATTTATAGATAGTTTTAAATTCATGGCAAGTGGTTTAAACAAGTTGGTTAAAAATTTAGGATCTGATGAATTAAATATTTTGGAAAAATTTTTCCCTGACCAGGAAGAAAGAAATTTGTTAACACGAAAAGGAGTTTTTCCATACAATTGGTTTGATTGTATAGAAAAACTTGATAAAGAAGTTAGCTTACCTGAAAAAGAAAAATTTTATAATGCATTAGACGATGAAGATATAAGTGATGAAGATTATAACCATGCGAAAAAAGTTTGGGAAAAATTTCAAATGAAAACTATGAGAGAATACCATGACTTGTATTTAAAAACAGATGTTATTTTATTAGCAGATGTTTTTGAAAAGTTTAGAAAACTTTGTAAAACAAATTATGGATTAGATCCAGGTTGGTATTATACATCTCCAGGTTTAGCATGGAATGCGATGTAAAAAATGACTAAAGTTAGACTGGAATTGTTATCAGATCCAGAAATGTATCTGATGATTGAAAGTGCAATTAGAGGTGGAATTTCCACAATTTCTAAAAGATATGCTAAAGCTAATAATCCTTATATGAAAGATGGTTATAATCCAAAAATGGATACAATTTATATCACATATTTAGATGCAAATAATTTATATGGATGGGCAATGTCGAAAAAACTTCCTGTAAGAGATTTTAAATGGATGTCTTTAGAAGTATTGGAAAATTGGGAATCAACTCCATGTATTTTAAAAGTGGATTTAGAATATCCTAAACAATTCCATGATTACCATAATGAATATCCACTTGCTCCAGAAAAATTGGAAATAAATGGTGTTGAAAAACTAGTTCCAAATTTGTATAATAAAAAGAATTATGTTTTACATAATGAAAATTTAAAACAATATCTTGAATTGGGTTTAAAGTTAACAAAAATACATAAAGGAATAAAATTTCATGAAGAAGATTTTATGCAACAATACATTGACTTGAATACAAAGCTAAGAATGGAAGCAAAAAATGAGTTTGAGAAAGATTTTTTCAAACTCATGAATAATTCGGTTTTTAGGAAAACAATGGAAAATATTAGAAATAGAGTGGATATACAACTTTGTAGGAGTAATTACCAAGCTGTAAAACTATTCTCAAAACCAAACTATGATAAAAGAACTATCTTTTCTAATAATTTAATTGCGGTGCATATGCACAAAACAAAAATAAAACTTAATAAACCAATATATCTAGGGTTTAGTATATTGGATTTAAGTAAAACTTTTATGTTTGATTTTCATTACAATTACATTAAACCAAAATATAATAAAAACGTAGAATTACTTCTTACTGATACAGATAGTTTCGTGTATGAAATAAAAACAAAACATTTTTATAAAGATATATCCGCAGATATAAAAACTAAATTTGATACCAGTAATTATCCTAAGGAACATCCATGTGGAATAAAAACTGGTTTAAATAAAAAAAGTCATTGGAATGATGAAAGATGAATGTGGTGGGAAACAAATTCTTGAATTTATTGGTTTAAGACCTAAATTATGGTCTTTTAGAATGGATGGGGATAAGTAGAGAAAAAATGTAAAGGTGTAAAAAAATGTGTTGTAAAGAAAAATATAAACTTTGAAGACTATAAGAACTGTCTTGACGGTGGTAAAGAAGAAACGAGGGAAATGAATTTAATTATACATAAAGAACATAAATTGTATTCTGCGCGCATGGAAAAAATTCCATTGGATCCTAGAGATGACAAAAGAGTTTTACTTTTGAATAAATTCACTACATTTGCACATGGTCATTATATGACTGATTTTATACCATAAGAGAGTCAGTTAGTTTGGAACACCACGAAAAAAAAAATCCTTAAACATGTGTTAGTGTGACGTCATCAACACATGTTAAAATATTTTACTACTTTGACGTCATAGATGTTGAATAAAGGGATCCCATATATGTTTCGGGAATATGCCACGCCCTAGAATAGAATGCAAAAAATGCCGAAAATGTGCCAGGACTGTCGTTTCCCCTACTACTGCCTTTAATAGGAAGTAGTAGTGGAAACGACATAAGAAGGGTAACAATTGGTTCGAACCGAAATACGTGTCCAAAACTTTTCCAAACCTCCTAAAATGTTCCTTTCCACAGATTCATGATTAAACAAATCGAATTTCGTCGATTAGACGAGGTGCTTTGAGAATTTGTGAAACTCGTGAAAAACGCTTTATCTCTACGAGATAAGAAGACTAGTGAAACGTAAAGTGAAACTACTGTGGTTGCAGTGAGTAGCTTTTCTTGAAAGCTTACCAAATCTCGCCAAGGCTTCTAAAATGATCTATTCGCATCAGAGAAGGTAATAAATATATTAGTTCATCGATTCGAGCATTATTTCTTAAGATATGGCAATGTTTAGAAAATGGCCATTTAAGCAATAGTAGCCAAAAAGCGATAAGAATGGTTAGAATTGGTTTGAAGCGAAATACGTGTCCAAAACTTTTCAAAACCTCCTAAAATGTTCATTTCCAACCATACATGAATAAAGAAATCGAATTTCGTCGATTCATCTAAGTGCTGTGAGAATTTGTGAAACTCGTGAAAAACGCTTTATCTCCACGAGATAAGAAGATTAGAGAAATGCACTGTGACATTACTGTGCTTGCAGCAAGGAGGTTTTCTCAAAAATTTCCAAAAGCTCGCCAATGCTTCTAAAATGATCTATTCCGGTTAAAGGAGGTAATAAAAGCATTAGTTCATCGATTCCACCACTATTTCGTAAGAAATGGCAATGTTTAGAAAATGGCCTCTTTAGACCTTATATTGCAAAGAGCCATAAGAATGGTTAGAATTGGTTTAAAGCGAAATACGTGTCTCAAACTTTTCCAAAATTCCTAAAATGTTCTTTTCCACCCATACATGATAAAACAAATCGAATAACGTCGATTCATCTAGGTGCTGTGAGAATTTGTGAAACTCACGAAAAACGCTTTATCTCGGCGAGATAAGACGATTAGTGAAACTGACAGTGAAATTACTGTGTTTCCAGTGAGTAGGTTCTCTCGAAAATTTCCAAAAGCACGCCAATGCTTCTAAAATGAACTATTCGAGTGAGAGGAGTAAATAAAAGTATTAGTTCATCGATAATAGGACTATTTCTTAAGATATGGCAATGTTTAGAAAATGGCCTCTTTAAACCTTATAGGGCGAAAAGCGATAAGAATGATTAGAATTGGTTTGAAGCGAAATACGTGTCTCAAACTTTTCCAAAATTCCTAAAATGTTCCTTTAGACCCATACATGATAAAACAAATCGAATTTCGTCGATTCGACGAGGTGCTGTGAGAATTTGTGAAATTCGTGAAAAACGCTTTATCTCCACGAGATAAGAAGAATAGGCAAACGAAAAGATAAACTAATGTGCTTCCAGCAAGTAGGTTTACTAGAAAATTTCCAAAAGCACGCCAATGCTTCTAAAATAATCTAATCGGCTGAGAGGAGGTAATAAAAGTATTAGTTCATCGATAATAGGACTATTTCTTAAGATATGGCAATGTTTAGAAAATGGCCTCTTTAAACCTTATAGGGCGAAAAGCGATATAAATGATTAGAATTGGTTTGAAGCGAAATACGTGTCTCAAACTTTTCCAAAATTCCTAAAATGTTCCTTTCCACCCATACATGATAAAACAAATCGAATTTCGTCGATTCGACGAGGTGCTGTGAGAATTTGTGAAATTCGTGAAAAACGCTTTATCTCCACGAGATAAGAAAAATAGGCAAACGAAAAGATAAACTAATGTGCTTCCAGCAAGTAGGTTTTCTCGAAAATTTCGAAAAGCACGACAATGCTTCTAAAATAATCTAATCGGCTGAGAGGAGGTAATAAAAGTATTAGTTCATCGATTCGAGCACTATTTTTTAAGATATGGCAATGTTTAGAAAATGGCCTCTTTAGATCTTATAGGGCGAAAAGTGATAAGAATGGTTAGAATTGGTTTGAAGCGAAATACGTGTCCCAAACTTTTCCAAACCTCCTAAAATGTTCCTTTCCACCCATACATGATAAAACAAATCGAATAACGTCGATTCATCTAGCTGGTGTGAGAATTTGTGAAACTCGCGAAAAACGCTTTATCTCGGCGAGATAAGACGATTAGTGAAACGGACAGTGAAATTACTGTGTTTGCAGTGAGTAGGTTTTCTCGAAAATTTTCAAAAGATCGCCAATGTTTCTAAAATGATCTATTCAAGTAAGAGAAGAGAATAAAAGTATTAGTTCATTAATTGGAGTATTATTTGCGATAATATTTCAATGTTTAGAAATTGGCCTCTTAAGCATCAGAAGCGAATACGCCATAAAAAGGTTAAGAATTGGTTCGAAGCGAAATACGTGTCCAAAACTTTTCAAAACCTCCTAAAATATCCCTTTCCAACCATACATGATTAAAGAAATCGAATTTCGTCGATTAGACGAGGTGCTGTTAAAATTTGTGAAACTCGTGAAAAACGTTTTATCTCGGCGAGATAAGACGATTAGTGAAACGGACAGTGAAATTACTGTTTTTGCAATAAGTAGGTTTTCTCGAAAATTTCCAAAACCACACCAATACTTCTAAAATAATCTATTCGGGTCAGAGGAGGAAATAAAAGTATTAGTTCATCGATTCGAGCATTATTTCTTAAGATATGGCAATGTTTAGAAAATGGCCACTTTAGCATTAGTAGCCAAAAACCGATAAGAATGGTTAGAATTGGTTTGAAGCGAAATACGTGTCCAAAACTTTTCAAAACCTCCTAAAATGTTCATTTCCAACCATACATGATTAAAGAAATCGAATTTCGTCGATTCATCTAGGTGCTGTGAGAATTTGTGAAAGTCATGAAAAACGCTTTATCTCCATGAGATAAGAAGATTAGAGAAACGCACTGTGAAATTACTGTGTTTCCAGTGAGTAGGTTTTCTCGAAAATTTCCTAAAGCTCCCCAAGGTTTCTAAAATGATCTATTCGGTTCAGTGGAGGTAATAAAAGTATTAGTTCATCGATTCGAACACTATTTCTTAAGATATGCCAATGTTTAAAAAATGGCCTCTTTTGCACTTATAGAGGGAAAAGCAATAAGAATGGTCAGAATTGGTTCGAAGCGAAATACGTGTCCCAAACTTTTCCAAACGTCCTAAATTGTTCCTATCTACCCATACATGATAAAACAAATCGAATTTCGTCGATTCGACAAGGTGCTGTGAGAATTTGTGAAACTCGTAAAAAACGCTTTATCTCGGCGAGATAAGACGATTAGTGAAACGGAAAGTGAAATTACTGTGTTTGCTGTTAGGAGGTTTTCTCGAAAATTTTCAAAAGCACGTCAATGCTTCTAAAATAATCTATTCTGGTCAGAGAAGGTAATAAAAGTATTAGTTCATCGATTCGAACACTATTTCTTAAGATATGCCAATGTTTAAAAAATGGCCTCTTTTGCACTTATAGAGGGAAAAGCAATAAGAATGGTTAGAATTGGCGTGAAGCGAAATACTTGTCCCAAACTTTTACAAACCTCCTAAAATGTTCCTTTCCACCCATACATGATAAAAAAAATCGAATTTCGTTTATTCGATGAGGTGCTGTGAGAATTTGTGAAACTCGCGAAAGACGTTTTATCTCGGCGAGATAAGATAGATTAGTGAAACGGACAGTGAAATTCCTGTGTTTGCAGGAAGTAGGTTTTCTCGAAAATTTTCAAAAGCTCGCCAATGCTTCTAAAATGATCTATTCGGGAAAGAGAAGAGAATAAAAGTTTTAGTTCATTGATTGGAGAACTATTTGCGATAATATTTCAATGTTTAGAAATTGGCCTTTAAAGCATCAGAAGCGCAAACGCCATAAAAAGGGTAAGAATTTTTTCGAAGCGAAATACGTCTCCAAAACTTTTCCAAACCTCCTAAAATGTTCCTTTCCAACCATACATGATTAAAGAAATCGAATTTCGTCGATCCATCTAGGTGCTGTTAGAATTTGTGAAACTCGCGAAAAACGCTTTATCTCGGCGAGATAAGAATATTAGAGAAACGGACAGTGAAATTACTGTGTTTACAGTTAGTAGGTTTTCTCGAAAATTTCCTAAAGCTCGCCAAAGCTTCTAAAATAATCTATTCGGGTCAGAGGAGATAATAAAAGTATTAGTTCATCGATTCGAGCAGTATTTCTTAAGAAATGGCAATGTTTAGAAAATGGCCTCTTTAGACCTTAAAGTGCGAAAAGCGATAAGAATGGTTAGAATTGGTTTGAAGCGAAATACGTGTCCCAAACTTTTTCAAAATTCCAAAAATGTTCCTTTCCACCCATAAATGATAAAACAAATCGAATAACGTTGATTCATCTAGGTGCTGTGAGAATTTGTGAAACTCGCGAAAAACGCTTTATCTCGGCGAGATAAGACGATTAGTGAAACGGACAGTGAAATTATGTGTTTGCAATGAGTAGGTTTCTTGAAAATTTTCAAAAGCTCGCCAATGCTTCTAAAATGATCTATTCGGGTAAGAGAAGAGAATAAAAGTATTAGTTCATTGATTGGAGAACTATTTGCGATAATATTTCAATGTTTAGAAATTGGCCTCTTAAGCATCAGAAGCGCAAACGCCATAAGAATGGTAAGAATTGGTTTGAAGCGAAATACGTGTCCAAAACTTTTCTTAACCTCCTAAAATGTTCCTTTCCACAGATTAATGTTTAAACAAATCGAATTTCGTCGATTAGACGAGGTGCTGTTAGAATTTGTGAAACTCGTGAAAAACGCTTTATCTCTACGAGATAAGAAGATTAGTGAAACGTAAAGTGAAACTACTGTGGCTGCAGTGAGTAGCTTTTCTCGAAAGCTTGCCATAGCTCGCCAAAGCTTCTAAAATGATCTATTCGGTTCAGAGAAGGTAACAAAGGTATTAGTTCATCGATTCGAGCATTATTTCTTAAGATATGGCAATGTTTAGAAAATGGCCACTTTAGCATTAGTAGCCAAAAAGCGATAAGAATGGTTAGAATTGGTTTGAAGCGAAATACGTGTCCAAAACTGTTCAAAACCTCCTAAAATGTTCATTTCCAACCATACATGATTAAAGAAATCGAATTTCGTCGATTCATCTAGGTGCTGTGAGAATTTGTGAAAGTCATGAAAAACGCTTTATCTCCATGAAATAAGAAGATTAGAGAAACGCACTGTGAAATTACTGTTTTTGCAGTAAGTAGGTTTTCTCGAATATTTCCAAAAGCACGCCAATGCTTCTAAAATAATCTATTCGGGTCAGAGGGGGAAATAAAAGTATTAGTTCTTCGATTCCAGCACTATTTCTTAAGATATGGCAATGTTTAGAAAATCGCCTGTTTAGCCCTTATAGAGCGAAAAGCGATAATAATGGTTAGAATTAGTTTGAAACGAAATACGCGTCCCAAACTTTTTTAAACCTCGTAAAATGTTCCTTTCCACCCATACATGATAAAACAAATCGAATAACGTCGATTCATCTAGGTGCTGTGAGAATTTGTGAAACTCGTGAAAAACGCTTCATCTGAGCGAGATAAGACGATTAGTGAAACGGACAGTGAAATTA
This sequence comes from Heliopora coerulea, assembly GCA_030142905.1. Taxonomy (NCBI): domain Eukaryota; kingdom Metazoa; phylum Cnidaria; class Anthozoa; order Scleralcyonacea; family Helioporidae; genus Heliopora; species Heliopora coerulea. Next base: position 180,538 of record JASJOG010000122.1, on the reverse strand, counting down.
CTACGTTTGCAGCGAGTAGGATTTCTCGAAAATTTCTAAAAAGCACGCCAATGCTTCTAAAATAATCTATTCGGGTCAGAGAAGTTAATAAAAGTATTAGTTCATCGATTTGAGCAGTATTTCTTAAGATATGGCAATGTTTAGAAAATGGCCTCTTTAGACCTTATAGGGTGAAAAGAGATAAGAATGGTTAGAATTAGTTTGAAGCGAAATACTTGTCCCAATCTTTTTTAAAACTCCTAAAATGTTCCTTTCCACCCATACGTAATAAAACAAATCGAATTTCGTTGATTCGATGAGGTGCTGTGAGAATTTGTGAATCTCGCAAAAAACGCTTTATCTCGGCGAGAAAAGACGATTAGTGAAACGGACAGTGAAATTACTGTGTTTGCAGTGAGTAGGATTTCTCGAAAATTTCCAAAAGTACGCTAATGCTTCTAAAATAATCTATTCGGGTCAGAGAAGTTAATAAAAGTATTAGTTCATCGATTTGAGCAGCATTTCTTAAGATATGGCAATGTTTAGAAAATGGCCTCTTTAGACCTTATAGGGTGAAAAGAGATAAGAATGGTTAGAATTAGTTTGAAGCGAAATACGTGTCCGAATCTTTTTTAAACCTCCTAAAATTTTCCTTTCCACCCATACGTAATAAAACAAATCAGAATTTCGTTGATTCGATGAGGTGCTGTGAGAATTTGTGAATCTCGCAAAAAACGCTTTATCTCGGCGAGAAAAGACGATTAGTGAAACGGGCAGTGAAATTACTATGTTTGCAGTGAGTAGGATTTCTCGAAAATTTCTAAAAAGCACGCCAATGCTTCTAAAATAATCTATTCGGGTCAGAGAAGTTAATAAAAGTATTAGTTCATCGATTTGAGCAGTATTTCTTAAGATATGGCAATGTTTAGAAAATGGCCTCATTAGACCTTATAGGGTGAAAAGCGATAAGAATGGTTAGAATTCGTTTGAAGCGAAATACGTGTCCCAAACTTTTCCAAACCTACTAAAATGTTCCTTTCCACCCATACATGATAAAACAAATCGAATACGTCGATTCATCTAGGTGCTGTGTGAATTTGTGAAACTCGCGAAAAACGCTTCATCTCGGCGAGATAAGACGATTAGTGAAACGGACAGTGAAATTACTGTGTTTGCAGTGAGTAGGTTTTCTCGAAAATTTTCAAAAGCTCGCCAATGCTTCTAAAATGATCTATTCGGGAAAGAGAAGAGAATAAAAGTATTAGTTCATTGATTGGAGAACTATTTGCGATAATATTTCAATGTTTAGATATTGGCCTTTAAAGCATCAGAATCGCAAACGCCATAAAAAGGGTAAGAATTGGTTCGAAGCGAAATACGTGTCCAAAACTTTTCCAAACCTCCTAAAATGTTCCTTTCCAACCATACATGATTAAAGAAATCGAATTTCGTCGATGAATCTAAGTGCTGTTAGAATTTGTGAAACTCGTGAAAAACTCTTTATCTCGGCGAGATAAGACGATTAGTGAAACGGACAGTGAAATTAGTGTTTTTGCAGTGAGTAGGTTTTCTCGAAAATTTCCAAAAGCACGCCAATGTTACTAAAATAATCTATTCGGGTCAGAGGAGGAAATAAAAGTATTAGTTCATCGATTCCAGCACTATTTCTCAAGATATGGCAATATTAAGAAAATCGCCACTTTAGCCCTTATAGTGCGAAAAGCGATAAGAATGGTTAGAATTAGTTTGAAGCCAAATAGGTGTCCCAATCTTTTTTAAACCTCCTAAAATGTTCCTTTCCACAGATTCATGTTTAAACAAATCGAATTTCGTCGATTAATCTAGCTGGTGTGAGAATTTGTGAAACTCGCGAAAAACGCTTTATCTCCACGAGATAAGACGATTAGTGAAACGGAGAGTGAAATTACTATGTTTGCAGTGAGTAGGTTTTCTCGAAAATTTCCAAAAGCACGCCAATACTTCTAAAATAATCTATTCGGGTCAGAGGAGTTAATAAAAGTATTACTTCATCGATTCCAGCAATATTTCTTAAGATATGGCAATGTTTAGAAAATCCCTTCTTTAGCCCTTATAGGGCGAAAAGCGATAAGAATTTTTAGAATCGTTTGAAGCGAAATACGTGTCCCAAACTTTTTTAAACAACCTAAAATGTTCCTTTCCACGCATACATGATAAAACAAATCGAATTTTCTTAATTCGATGAGGTGCTGTCCGATTTTGCGAAAATCGCGAAAAACGCTTTATCTCGGCGAATTAAGACGATTAGTGAAACGGACAGTGAAATTACTGTGTTTGCAGTAAGTAGGATTACTCGAAAATTTCCAAAAGCACGCCAATGCTTCTAAAATAATCTATTCGGGTCAGAGGAGGTAATAAAAGTATTAGTTCATTGATTTGAGCAGTATTTCTTAAGATAAGGCAATGTTTAGAAAATGGCCTCTTTAGCCTTATAATGCAAAGATCCATAAGAATAATTAGTATTGGTTTGAAGCGAAATACGTGTCCCAAACTTTTCCAAACCTTCTAAAATGTTCCTTTCCACTCATACATGATAAAACAAATCGAATAACTTCGATTCATCTAGGTGTTGTGAGAATTTGTGAAACTCGCGAAAAACGCTTTATCTCGGTGAGATAAGAATATTAGAGAAACGGACAGTGAAATTACTGTGTTTGCAGTAAGTAGGTTTTCTCGAAAATTTTCAAAAGCTCGCCAATGCTTCTAAAATGATCTATTCGGGTAAGAGAAGAGAATAAAAGTATTAGTTCATTGATTGGAGGACTATTTGCAATAATATTTCAATGTTTAGAAATTGGCCTCTTATGCATCAGAAGCGCAAACGCCATAAAAAGGGTAAGAATTTTTTCGAAGCGAAATACGTTTCTAAAACTTTTCTTAACCTCCTAAAATGTTCCTTACCACCCATGCATGATTAAAGAAATCGAATTTCGTCGATCCATCTAGGTGCTGTTAGAATTTGTGAACTCGTGAAAAACGCTTTATCTCGGCGAGATAAGACGATTAGTGAAACGGACAGTGAAATTACTGTTTTTGCAATGAGTAGGTTTTCTCGAAAATTTCCTAAAGCTCGCCAATGCTTCTAAAATAATCTATTCGGGTGAGAGGAGATAATAAAAGTATTAGTTCATCGATTCGAGCAGTATTTCTTAAGAAATGGCAATTTTTAGAAAATGGCCTCTTTAGACCTTAAAGTGCGAAAAGTGATAAGAATGGTAAGAATTGGTTTGAAGCGAAATACGTGTCGCAAACTTTTTCAAAATTGCAAAAATGTTTCTTTCCACCCATACATGATAAAACAAATCGAATAACGTTGATTCATCTAGGTGCTGTGAGAATTTGTGAAACTCGCGAAAAACGCTTTATCTCGGCGAGATAAAACGACTAGTGAAACGGACAGTGAAATTATGTGTTTGCAATGAGTAGTTTTCTCGAAAATTTCCAAAAGCACGCCAATACTTCTAAAATAATCTATTCGGGTCAGAGGAGTTAATAAAAGTATTAGTTCATCGATTCGTTCAATATTTCTTAAAATATGCCAATGTTTAGAAAATGGCCTCTTGAGTCCTTATAGTGTAAACACCCATAAGAATGGTTAGAATTGGTTTGAAGCGAAATACGTGTCTCAAACTTTTTCAAAATTCCTAAAATGTTCCTTTCCACGCATACATGATAAAACAAATCGAATAACGTTGATTCATGTAGGTGCTGTGAGAATTTGTGAAACTCGCGAAAAACGCTTTATCTCGGCGAGATAAGAATATTATAGAAACGGACAGTGAATTACTGTGTTTGCAGTGAGTAGGTTTTCTCGAAAATTTTCAAAAGCTCGCCAATGCTTCTTAAATGATCTATTCGGGTAAGAGAAGTAAATAAAAGTATTAGTTCATTGATTGGATAACTATTTGCGATAATATTTCAATGTTTAGAAATTGGCCTCTTAAGCATCAGAAGCGCAAACGCCATAAAAAGGGTAAGAATTGGTTCGAATTAAATACGTGGCCCAAACTTTCCCCCATATATGATTAAAGAAATCGAATTTCTTCGATCCATCTAGGTGCTGTTAGAATTTGTGAAACTCGTGAAAAACGCTTTATCTCGGCGAGATAAGAATATTAGAGAAACGGACAGTGAAATTACTCTTTTTACAGTTAGTAGGTTTTCTCGAAAATTTCCTAAAGCTCGCCATTGCTTCTAAAATAATCTATTCGGGTCAGAGGAGGTAAAAAAGTAGTAGTTCATCGATTCGAGCAGTATTTCTGAAAATATAGCAATGTTTAGAAAATGCCATCTTTAGACCTTATAGAGCGAAAAGCGATAAGAATGGTTAGTATTGGTTTGAAGCGAAATACGTGTCCCAAACTTTTTTAAACTTCGTAAAATGTTCCTTTCCACCCATACATGATAAAACAAATCGAATTTCGTCGATTCGACGAGATGCTTTCATAATTTTGTGAAACTCGTCAAAAACGCTTTATCTCGGCGAGATAAGACGATTAGAGAAACAGACAGTGAAATTACTGTGTTTGCAGTAAGGACGTTTTATCGAAAATTTCCTAAAAATCCCCAATGCTTCTAAAATGATCTATTCGGGTCAGAGAATGTAATAAAAGTATTAGTTCTTGGTTTCGAGCACTATTTCTCAAAATATGGCAATTTTGAGAAAATGGCCTCTTTAGCCATTATAGGGCGAAAAGCGATAAAAATGGTTAGAATTGGTTTGAAGCGAAATACGTGTCCCAAACTTTTCCAAAACTGCTAAAATGTTCCTTTCCACCCATACATGATTAAAGAAACCGAATTTCGTCGATCCATCTAGGTGCTGTGAGAATTTGTGAAACTCGCGAAAAACGCTTAATCTCGGCGATATAAGACGATTAGTGAAACGGACAGTGAAATTACTGTGTTTGCAGTGAGTAGGATTTCTCGAAAATTTCCAAAAGCACGCCAATGCTTCTAAAATGATCTATTCGGGAAGGAGAAGAGATTAAAAGTATTAGTTCATTAATTGGAGAATTATTTGCGATAATATTTCAATGTTTCGAAATTGGCCTTTTAAGCATCAGAAGCGCAAACGCCATAAAAAGGGTAAGAATTGGTTCGAAGCGAAATACGTGGCCCAAACTTTTCAAAACCTCCTAAAATGTTCTTTTCCACGCATACATGATTAAAGAAATCGAATTTCGTCGATCCATCTAGGTGCTGTGAGAATTTGTGAAACTCGCGAAAAACGCTTTATCTCGGCGAGATAAGACGATTAGTGAAACGGACAGTGAAATTACTCTGTTTACAGTTAGTAGGTTTTCTCGAAAATTTTCAAAACTCGCCAATGCTTCTAAAATGATCTATTCGGGTAAGAGAAGAGAATAAAAGTTTTAGTTCATTGATTGGAGAACTATTTGCGATAATACTTCAATGTTTAGAAAAAGGCCTTTTAAGAATCAGAAGCGTAATCGCCAAAAAAAGGATAAGAATTGGTTCGAAGCGAAATACGTGTCTCACACTTTTCAAAATCTCCTAAAATGTCCCTTTCCACCCATACATGATTAAAGAAATCGAATTTCGTCGATTCATCTAGGTGCTGTTAGAATTTGTGAAACTCGCGAAAAACGCTTTATCTCGGCGAGATAAGACGATTAGTGAAACGGACAGTGAAATTACTCTGTTTACAGTTAGTAGGTTTTCTCGAAAATTTCCTAAAGCTCGCCATTGCTTCTAAAATAATCTATTCGGGTCAGAGGAGGTAAAAAAGTAGTAGTTCATCGATTCGAGCAGTATTTCTGAAAATATAGCAATGTTTAGAAAATGCCATCTTTAGACCTTATAGAGCGAAAAGCGATAAGAATGGTTAGTATTGGTTTGAAGCGAAATACGTGTCCCAAACTTTTTTAAACTTCGTAAAATGTTCCTTTCCACCCATACATGATAAAACAAATCGAATTTCGTCGATTCGACGAGATGCTTTCATAATTTTGTGAAACTCGTCAAAAACGCTTTATCTCGGCGAGATAAGACGATTAGAGAAACAGACAGTGAAATTACTGTGTTTGCAGTAAGGACGTTTTATCGAAAATTTCCTAAAAATCCCCAATGCTTCTAAAATGATCTATTCGGGTCAGAGAATGTAATAAAAGTATTAGTTCTTGGTTTCGAGCACTATTTCTTAAAATATGGCAATTTTGAGAAAATGGCCTCTTTAGCCATTATAGGGCGAAAAGCGATAAAAATGGTTAGAATTGGTTTGAAGCGAAATACGTGTCCCAAACTTTTCCAAAACTGCTAAAATGTTCCTTTCCACCCATACATGATTAAAGAAACCGAATTTCGTCGATCCATCTAGGTGCTGTGAGAATTTGTGAAACTCGCGAAAAACGCTTAATCTCGGCGATATAAGACGATTAGTGAAACGGACAGTGAAATTACTCTGTTTACAGTTAGTAGGTTTTCTCGAAAATTTTCAAAACTCGCCAATGCTTCTAAAATGATCTATTCGGGTAAGAGAAGAGAATAAAAGTTTTAGTTCATTGATTGGAGAACTATTTGCGATAATACTTCAATGTTTAGAAAAAGGCCTTTTAAGAATCAGAAGCGTAATCGCCAAAAAAAGGATAAGAATTGGTTCGAAGCGAAATACGTGTCTCACACTTTTCAAAATCTCCTAAAATGTCCCTTTCCACCCATACATGATTAAAGAAATCGAATTTCGTCGATTCATCTAGGTGCTGTTAGAATTTGTGAAACTCGCGAAAAACGCTTTATCTCGGCGAGATAAGACGATTAGTGAAACGGACAGTGAAATTACTCTGTTTACAGTTAGTAGGTTTTCTCGAAAATTTCCTAAAGCTCGCCATTGCTTCTAAAATAATCTATTCGGGTCAGAGGAGGTAAAAAAGTAGTAGTTCATCGATTCGAGCAGTATTTCGTAAGAAATGGCAATGTTTAGAAAATGGCCTCTTTAGCCCTAATAATAGTGCAAAAAGCGATAAGAATGGTTAGAATTGGTTTGAAGCGAAATACGTGTCTCAAACTTTTTCAAAATTACTAAAATGTTCCTTTCCACGCATACATGATAAAACAAATCGAATAACGTCGATTCATCTAGGTGGTGTGAGAATTTGTGAAACTCGCGAAAAACGCTTTATCTCGGTGAGATAAGTATATTATAGAAACGGACAGTGAATTACTGTGTTTGCAGTGAGTAGGTTTTCTCGAAAATTTTCAAAAGCTCGCCAATGCTTCTTAAATGATCTATTCCGGTAAGAGAAGTAAATAAAAGTATTAGTTCATTGATTGGATAACTATTTGCGATAATATTTCAATGTTTAGAAATTGGCCTCTTAAGCATCAGAAGCGCAAACGCCATAAAAAGGGTAAGAATTGGTTCGAATTAAATACGTGGCCCAAACTTTTCAAAACCTCTTAAAATGTTCCTATCCACCCATACATGATTAAAGAAATCGAATTTCGTCGATTAATCTAGGTGCTGTTAGAATTTGTGAAACTCGTGAAAAACGCTTTATCTCGGCGAGATAAGAATATTAGAGAAAAGGACAATGGAATTACTCTATTTACAGTTAGTAGGTTTTCTCGAAAATTTCCTAAAGCTCGCCATTGCTTCTAAAATAATCTATTCGGGTCAGAGGAGGTAAAAAAGTAGTAGTTCATCGATTCGAGCAGTATTTCTGAAAATATAGCAATGTTTAGAAAATGGCCTCTTTAGCCCTTATAGGGCGAAAAGCGATAAGAATGGTTAGAATTGGTTCGAAGCGAAATACGTGTCCAAAACTTTTCAAAACATCCTAAAATGTTCCTTTCAAACCATATATGATAAAACAAATCGAATTTTGTCGATTCGAAGAAGGTGCTGTGAGAATTTGTGAAACTCGGGAAAAACGCTTTATCTCGGCGAGATAAGACGATTAGTGAAAAGGTTAGTGAAATTACTGTTTTTGCAGTGAGTAGGTTTTCTCGAAAATTTCCAAAAGCACGCCAATGCTTCTAAAATAATCTATTCGGGTCATAGGAGGTAATAAAAGTATTAGTTCATCGATTCCAGCTCTATTTCTTAAGATATGGCAATTTTAGAAAATCGCCTCTTTAGCCCTTATAGTGCGAAAAGCGATAAGAATGGTTAGAATTAGTTTGATGCGAAATACGTATCCCAATCTTTTTTAAACTTATTAAAATGTTCCTTTCCACCCATACATGATAAAACAAATCGAATTTCGTTGATTCGATGAGGTGCTGTGAGAATTTGTGAAACTTGCGAAAAACGCTTTATCAGACGAGATAAGACGATTAGTGAAACGGACAGTGAAATTACTTTGTTTGCAGTGAGTAGGATTTCTCGAAAATTTCCAAAAGCACACCAATGCTTCTAAAATGATCTATTCGGGAAGGATAAGAGATTAAAAGTATTAGTTCATTGATAGGAGAACTATTTGCGATAATATTTCAATGTTTAGAAATTGGTCTTTTAAGCATCAGGAGCGGAAACGCCATAAAAAGGGTAAGAATTGGTTCGAAGCGAAATACGTGTCCCAAACTTTTCAAATCCACCAAAAATATTCCTTTTCAACCATACATGATAAAACAAATCGAATAACGTCGATTCATCTAGGTGCTGTGAGAATTTGTGAACCTCGCGAAAAACGCTTTATCTCGGCGAGATAAGACGATTAGTAAAACGGACAGTAAAATTACTGTGTTTGCAGTGAGTAGGTTTTCTCGAAAATTTTCAAAACTCGCCAATGCTTCTAAAATGATCTATTCGGGTAAGACAAGAGAATAAAAGTATCAGTTCTTTGATTGGAGAACTATTTGCGATAATATTTCAGTGCTTAGAAATAGGCCTTTTAAGCATCAGAAGCTCAAACGCCATAAAAAGGGTTAGAATTGGTTCGAAGCGAAATACGTGTCCCAAACTTTTCAAAACCTCTTAAAATGTTATTTACCACTCATACATGATTAAAGAAATCGAATTTCGTCGATCCATCTAGGTGCTGTTAGAATTTGTGAAACTCGTGAAAAACGCTTTATCTCGGCGATATAAGAATATTAGAGAAACGGACAGTGAAATTACTCTGTTTACAGTTAGTAGGATTTCTCGAAAATTTCCAAAAGCACGCCAATGCTTCTAAAATAATTTATTCGGGTCAGAGGAGGTAATAAAAGTATTAGTTCTTCGATTAGAGCACTATTTCTTAAGATATGGCAATGTTTAGAAAATGGCCTCTTTAGCCCTTATACGGCGAACAGCGATAAGAATGGTTAGAATTGGTTTGAAGCGAAATACGTGTCACAAACTTTTCCAAAATTCCAAAAATGTTCCTTTCCACCCATACATGATAAAACAAATCAAATTTCGTCGATTCGAGGAGGTGCTGTGAGAATTTTTGAAACTCATGAAAAACGCTTTATCTCCACGAGATAAGAAGAATAGGCAAACGAAAAGATAAACCAATGTGCTTGCAGCAAATACTTTTCTCGAAAATTTTCAAAAGCACGCCAATGCTTCTAAAATAATCTAATCGGGTCAGAGGAGGTAATAAAAGTATTAGTTCATCGATAATAGGACTTTTTCTTAAGATATGGCAATTTTTAGAAAATGGCCTTTTTAGACCTTATAAGGCGAAAAGCGATAAGAATGGTTAGAATTGGTTTGAAGCGAAATACGTGTCCCAAATTTTTCCAAACCTCCTAAAATGTTCCTTACCACCCATACATGATAAAACAAATCGAATAACGTCGATTCATCTAGGTGCTGTGAGAATTTTTAAACTAGCGAAAAACGCTTTATCTCGTCGAGATAAGACGATTAGTGAAACGGACAGTGAAATTATTGTGTTTGCAGTGAGTAGGTTTTCTCGAAAATTTTCAAAGCTCGCCAATGCTTCTTAAATGATCTATTCGGGTAAGAGAAGAGAAAAAAAGTATTAGTTCATTGATTGGAGAACTATTTGCGATAATATATCAATGTTTAGAAATTGGTCTTTTAAGCGTCAGAAGCGTAAACGCCATAAAAAGGGTAAAAATTGGTTCGAAACGAAATACATGTTCCAAACTTTTTTAAACCCCCTAAAATGTTCCTTTCCACCCATACATGATTAAAGAAATCGAATTTCGTCGATTCATCTAGGTGCTGTTAGAATTTGTGAAACTCGTGAAAAACGCTTTATCTCGGTGAGATAAGACGATTAGTAAAACGTACAGTGAAATAACTGTGTTTGCAGTAATTAGGTTTTCTCGAAAATTTCCGAAAGCTCCCCAATGCTTCTAAAATGATCTATTCCGGTTAAAGGAGGTAATAAAAGTATTAGTTCATCGATTCTACCACTATTTCTTAAGAAATGGCTTTGTTTAGAAAATAACCTTTTTACCCTTATATTGCAAAGAGCCATAAGAATAGTAAGAATTGGTTTAAAGCGAAATACGTGTCTCAAACTTTTCCAAAATTCCTAAAATGTTCCTTTCCACCCATACATGATAAAACAAATTGAATTTTGTCGATTCGACGTGGTGCTGTGAGAATTAGTGAAACTCGCGAAAAACGCTTTAGTTCGGCGAGATAAGACGATTAGTGAAACTGACAGTGAAATTACTGTGTTTCCATAGAGTAGATTCTCTCGAAAATTTCCAAAAGCACGCCAATGCTTCTAAAATGATCTATTCGGGTCAGAGGACGTAATAAAAGTATTAGTTCATCGATTCGATAAGTATTTCTTAAGATATGGCAATATTTAGAAAATGGCCTCTTTAGACTTTATAGGGCGAAAAGCGATAAGAATGGTTAGAATGGGTTTGAAGCGAAATACGTGTCCCAAACTTTTTTAAACTTCCTAAAATGTTCCTTTCCACCCATACATGATAAAACAAATCGAAATTCGTCGATTCGACGAGATGCTTTCAAATTTTGTGAAACTCGTCAAAAACGCTTTATCTCGGCGAGAGAAGACGATTAGTGAAACAGACAGTGAAATTACTGTGTATGCAGTAAGGAGGTTTTATCGAAAATTTTCTAAAAATCCCCAATGCTTCTAAAATTATCTATTCGGTTCAGAGGAGGTAATAAAAGTATTAGTTGTTCGATTCGAGCACTATTTCTTAAAATATGGCAATGTTTAGAAAATGGCCTCTTTAGCCCTTATAGTGTAAACACCCATAATAATGGTTAGAATTGGTTTGAAGCGAAATACGTGTCCCAAACTTTTCCAAATCTTATAAAATGTTCCTTTCCAACCATACATGATAAAACAAATCGAATTTCGTCGATTCGATGAGGTGCTGTGAGAATTTGTGAAACTCGCGAAAAACGCTTTATCTCGGCGAGATAAGACGATTAGTGAAACGGACAGTGAAATTACTGTGTTTGCAGTGAGTAGGTTTTCTCGAAAATTTCCAAAACTCACCAATACTTCTAAAATGATCTATTCCGGTAAGAGAAGAGAATAAAAGTATTAGTTCATTGATTGGAGAACTATTTGCGATAATATTTCAATGTTTAGAAATTGGTCTTTTAAGCATCAGAAGCGGAAACGCCATAGAAAGGGTAAGAATGGGTTTGAAGCGAAATACATGTCCAAAACTTTTCCAAACCTCCTAAAATGTTCCTTTCCACCCATACATGATAAAACAAATCGAATAACGTCGATTCATCTAGGTGCTGTGAGAATTTGTGAAACTCGCGAAAAACGCTTTATCTCGGATAGATAAGACGATTAGTGAAACGGACAGTGAAATTATTGTGTTTGCAGTAAGGAGGTTTTATCGAAAATTTCCTAAAAATCCCCAATGTTCCTAAAATTATCTATTCGGGTCAGATGAGGTAATAAAAGTATTAGTTCTTCGATTCGAGAACTATTTCTTAAAATATGGCAATTTTTAGAAAATGGCCTCTTTAGCCATTATAGGGCGAAAAGCGATAAGAATGGTTAGAATTGATTTGAAGCGAAATACGTGTCCCAAACTTTTCCAAACCTCCTAAAATGTTCCTTTCCACCCATACATAATAAAACAAAATGAATAACGTCGATTCATCTAGGTGCTGTGAGAATTTGTGAAACTCGCAAAAAACGCTTTATCTGGGCGAGATAAGACGATTTGTGAAACGGACAGTGAAATTACTGTGTTTGTAGTGAGTAGGTTTTCTCAAAAATTTCCAAAAGCACGCCAATGCTTCTTTAATAATCTATTCCGGTCAGAGAAAGTAATAAAAGTATTAGTTCATCGATTCGAGCAATATTTCTTAAGATATGGCAATGTTTTGAAAATGGCCTCTTTAGCCCTTATAGTGTAAAAAGCCATAAGAATGGTTAGAATTGATTTGAAGCGAAATACGTGTCACAAACTTTTACAAATCTCCTAAAATGTTCCTTTCCAACCATACATGATAAAACAAATCGAATTTCGTTGAATCGATGAGGTGCTGTGAGAATTTGTGAAACTCGTGAAAAACGCTTTTTATCTCCACGAGATAAGAAGAATAGGCAAACGAAAAGATAAACTAATGTGCTTGCAGCAAGTAGGTTTTCTCGAAAATTTTCAAAAGCACACCGATGCTTCGAAAATAATCTATTCGGGTCAGACGAGGTAATAAAAGTATTAGTTCTTCGATTCGAGAACTATTTCTTAAAATATGGCAATTTTTAGAAAATGGCCTCTTTAGCCATTATAGGGCGAAAAGCGATAAGAATGGTTAGAATTGGTTTGAAGCGAAATACGTGTCCCAAACTTTTCCAAACCTCCTAAAATGTTCCTTTCCACCCATACATAATAAAACAAAACGAATAACGTCGATTCATCTAGGTGCTGTGAGAATTTGTGAAACTCGCAAAAAACGCTTTATCTCGGCGAGATAAGACGATTAGTGAAACGGACAGTGAAATTACTGTGTTTGCAGTGAGTAGGTTTTCTCGAAAATTTCCAAAAGCACGCCAATGCTTCTTTAATAATCTATTCCGGCCAGAGAAAGTAATAAAAGTATTAGTTCATCGATTCGAGCACTATTTCTTAAGAAATGGCAATTTTTAGAAAATGGCCTCTTTAGCCCTTATAGTGTAAAAAGCCATAAGAATGGTTAGAATTGGTTTGAAGCGAAATACGTGTCACAAACTTTTACAAATCTCCTAAAATATTCCTTTCCAACCATACATGATAAAACAAATCGAATTTCGTTGATTCGATGAGGTGCTGTGAGAATTTGTGAAACTCGCGAAAAACGCTTTATCTCGGCGAGATAAGACGATTAGTGAAACGGACAGTGAAATTACTGTGTTTGCAGTGAGTAGGATTTCTCGAAAATTTCCAAAAGCACGCCAATGCTTCTAAAATAATCTATTCGAGTAAGAGAAGAGAATAAAAGTTTTAGTTCATTGATTGGAGAACTACTATTTGCGATAATATTTCAATGTTTAGAAATTGGCCTTTTAAGATTCAGAAGCGCAAACGCTATAAAAAGGGTAAGAATTGGTTCGTAGCGAAATACGTGTCTCAAACTTTTCAAAACCTCCTAAAATGTTCCTTTCAGCCCATACATGATTAAAGAAATCGAATTTCGTCGATTCATCTAGGTGCTGTTAGAATTTGTGAAACTCGTGAAAAACGCTTTATCTCGGCGAGATAATACGATTAGTGAAACGGACAGCGAAATTACTCAGTTTACAGTTAGTAGGTTTTCTCGAAAATTTCCTAAAGCTCGCCATTGCTTCTAAAATAATCTATTCGGGTCAGAGGAGGTAATAAAAGTAGTAGTTCATGGATTCGAGCAGTATTTCTGAAAATATAGCAATGGTTAGAAAATGCCATCTTTAGACCTTATACGGCGAAAAGCGATAAGAATGGTTAGTATTGGTTTGAAGCGAAATACGTGTCCCAAACTTTATTAAACTTCCTAAAATGTTCCTTTCCACCCATACATGATAAAACAAATCGAATTTCGTCGATTCGACGAGATGCTTTCATAATTTTGTGAAACTCGTCAAAAACGCTTTATCTCGGCGAGATAAGACCATTAGTGAAACAGACAGTGAAATTACTGTGTTTGCAGTAAGGAGGTTTTCTCGAAAATTTCCAAAACTCGCCAATGCTTCTAAAGTGATCTATTCCGGTAAGAGAAGAGAATAAAAGTATTAGTTCATTGATTGGAGAACTATTTGCGATAATATTTCAATGTTTAGAAATTGGTCTTTTAAGCATCAGAAGCGGAAACGCCATAAAAAGGGTAAGAATGGGTTCGAAGCGAAATACATGTCCAAAACTTTTCCATACCCCCTAAAATGTTCCTTTCCACCAATACATGATAAAACAAATCGAATAACGTCGATTCATCTAGGTGCTGTGAGAATTTGTGAAACTCGCGAAAAACGCTTTATCTCGGTGAGATAAGATGATTAGTGAAACGGACAGTGAAATTACTGTGTTTGCAGTGAGTAGATTTTCCCGAAAATTTCCTAAAAATCCCCAATGCTTCTAAAATGATCTATTCGGGTCAGAGGAGGTAATAAAAGTATTAGTTCTTCGATTCGAGAACTATTTCTTAAAATATGGCAATTTTTAGAAAATGGCCTCTTTAGCCATTATAGGGCGAAAAGCGATAAAAATGGTTAGAATTGGTTTGAAGCGAAATACGTGACCCAAACTTTTTTAAACTTCCTAAAATCTTTCTTTCCACCCATACATGATAAAACAAATCGAATTTCGACGATTCGACGAGATGCTTTCATAATTTTGTGAAACTTGTCAAAAACGCTTTATCTCGGCTAGATAAGACGATTAGTGAAACAGACAGTGATATTACTGTGTTTGCAGTAAGGAGGTTTTATCGAAAATTTCCTAAAAATCACCAATGCTTCTAAAATTATCTATTCGGGTCAGAGGAGGTAATAAAAGTATTAGTTCAAAGATTCGAGCACGATTTCTTAAGATATGGCAATGTTTAGAAATTGGCCTATTTAGTCCTTATAGTGTAAAGAGCCATAGGAATGGTTAGAATTGGTTTGAAGCGAAATACGTGTCCCAAACTTTTTTAAACTTCCTAAAATCTTTCTTTCCACCCATACATGATAAAACAAATCGAATTTCGTCGATTCGATGAGGTGCTGTGAGAATTTGTGAAACTCGCAAAAAACGCTTTATCTCGGCGAGATAAGACGATTAGTGAAACGAACAGTGAAATTACTGTGTTTGCAGTGAGTAGGATTTCTCGAAAATTTCCAAAAGCACGCCAATGCTTCTAAAATAATTTATTCGGGTCAGAGGAGGTAATAAAAGTATTAGTTCATCGATTCGAGCACTATTTCTTAAGATATGGCAATGTTTAGAAAATGGCCTCTTGAGTCCTTATAGTGTAAACACCCATAAGAATGGTTAGAATTGGTTTGAAGCGAAATACGTGTCTCAAACTTTTTCAAAATTCCTAAAATGTTCCTTTCCACGCATACATGATAAAACAAATCGAATAACGTTGATTCATGTAGGTGCTGTGAGAATTTGTGAAACTCGCGAAAAACGCTTTATCTCAGCGAGATAAGAATATTATAGAAACGGACAGTGAATTACTGTGTTTGCAGCGAGTAGGTTTTCTCGAAAATTTTCAAAAGCTCGCCAATGCTTCTTAAATGATCTATTCGGGTAAGAGAAGTAAATAAAAGTATTAGTTCATTGATTGGATAACTATTTGCGATAATATTTCAATGTTTAGAAATTGGCCTCTTAAGCATCAGAAGCGCAAACGCCATAAAAAGGGTAAGAATTGGTTCGAATTAAATACGTGGCCCAAACTTTCCCCCATACATGATTAAAGAAATCGAATTTCTTCGATCCATCTAGGTGCTGTGAGAATTTGTGAAACTCGCGAAAAACGCTTTATCTCGGCGAGATAAGAATATTATAGAAACGGACAGTGAATTACTGTGTTTGCAGTGAGTAGGTTTTCTCGAAAATTTTCAAAAGCTCGCCAATGCTTCTTAAATGATCTATTCGGGTAAGAGAAGTAAATAAAAGTATTAGTTCATTGATTGGATAACTATTTGCGATAATATTTCAATGTTTAGAAATTGGCCTCTTAAGCATCAGAAGCGCAAACGCCATAAAAAGGGTAAGAATTGGTTCGAATTAAATACGTGGCCCAAACTTTCCCCCATACATGATTAAAGAAATCGAATTTCTTCGATCCATCTAGGTGCTGTGAGAATTTGTGAAACTCGCGAAAAACACTTTATCTCGGCGAGATAAGAATATTATAGAAACGGACAGTGAATTACTGTGTTTGCAGTGAGTAGGTTATTCGAAAATTTTCAAAAGCTCGCCAATGCTTCTAAAATGATCTATTCGGGAAAGATAAGAGAATGAAAGTATTTGTTCATTGCTTGGAGAACTATTTGCGATAATATTTCAATGTTTAGAAATTGGCCTTTAAAGCATCAGAAACGCAAACGCCATAAAAAAGGTAAGAATTGGTTCGAAGCGAAATACGTGTATAAAACTTTTCAAAACCTCCTAAAATGTTCATTTCCAACCATACATGATAAAACAAATCGAATTTCGTCTATTCGACGAGGTACTGTGAGAATTTTTGAAACTCGCGAAAAACGCTTTATCTCGGCGAGATAAGACGATTAGAGAAACAGACAGTGAAATTACTGTGTTTCCATAAAGGAGGTTTTCACGAAAATTTCCAAAAGCTCGCCAATGCTTCTAAAATGATCTATTCCGGTTAAAGGAGGTAAAAAAAGTTTTAGTTCATCGAATCCACAACTATTTCTTAAGAAATGGCAATGTTTAGAAAAAGCCATCTTTAGACCTTATAGTGCAAAGAGCCATAAGCATGGTTAGAATTGGTTTGAAGCGAAATACGTGTCTCAAACTTTTCCAAAATTCCTAAAATATTCCTTTCCACCCATACATGATAAAACAAATCGAATTTCATCGATTCGACGTAGTGCTGTGAGAATTTGTGAAACTCGTGAAAAACGCTTTATCTCGGCGAGATAAGACGATTAGTGAAACAGACAGTGAAATTACTGTGTTTGCAGAAGGAAGGTTTTCTCGAAAATTTCCAAAAGCTCCCCAATGTTTCTAAAATGATCTATTCGGGTCAGAGAATGTAATAAAAGTATTAGTTCATCGATTCGAGCACTATTTCTTAAGATATGGCAATGTTTAGAAAATGGCCTCTTTAGCCTTTATAGAGGGAAAAGCCATAAGAATGGTTAAAATTGGTTGGAAGCGAAATACGTGTACCAAACTTTTCCAAACCTCATAAAATGTTCCTTTCCACCCATACATGATAAAACAAATCGAATAACGTCGATTCATCTAGGTGCTGTGAGAATTTGTGAAACTCGCGAAAAACGCTTTATCTCGGCGAGATAAGACGATTAGTAAAACAGACAGTAAAATTAATGTGTTTGCAGTGAGTAGGTTTTCTCAAAAATTTTCAAAACTCGCCAATGCTTCTAAAATGATCTATTCGGGTAAGACAAGAGAATAAAAGTATCAGTTCTTTGATTGGAGAACTATTTGCGATAAAATTTCAGTGGTTAGAAATAGGCCTTTTAAGCATCAGAAGCGCAAACGCCATAAAAAGGGTTAGAATTGGTTCGAAGCGAAATACGTGTCCCAAACTTTTCAAAACCTCTTAAAATGTTATTTACCACTCATACATGATTAAAGAAATCGAATTTCGTCGATCCATCTAGATGCTGTTAGAATTTGTGAAACTCGTGAAAAACGCTTTATATCGGCGAGATAAGAATATTAGAGAAACGGACAGTGAAATTACTCTGTTTACAGTTAGTAGGATTTCTCGAAAATTTCCAAAAGCACGCCAATGCTTCTAAAATAATTTATTCGGGTCAGAGGAGGTAATAAAAGTATTAGTTCATCGATTCGACAAGTATTTCTTAAGATATGGCAATGTTTAGAAAATGGCCTCTTTAGCCCTTATACGGCGAAAAGCGATAAGAATGGTTAGAATTGGTTTGAAGCGAAATACGTGTCCCACACTTTTCCAAAATTCCTAAAATGTTCCTTTCCACGCATACATGATAAAACAAATCGAATAACGTCGATTCATCTAGGTGCTGTGAGAATTTGTGAAACTCGCGAAAAACGCTTTATCTCCACGAGATAAGAATATTAGAGAAACGGACAGTGAAATTAATTTGTTTGCAGTGAGTAGGTTATTCGAAAATTTTCAAAAGCTCGCCAATGCTTCTAAAATGATCTATTCGGGAAAGATAAGAGAATAAAAGTATTTGTTCATTGATTGGAGAACTATTTGCGATAATATTTCAATGTTTAGAAATTGGCCTTTAAAGCATCAGAAACGCAAACGCCATAAAAAAGGTAAGAATTGGTTCGAAGCGAAATACGTGTATAAAACTTTTCAAAACCTCCTAAAATGTTCATTTCCAACCATACATGATAAAACAAATCGAATTTCGTCTATTCGACGAGGTACTGTGAGAATTTTTGAAACTCGCGAAAAACGCTTTATCTCGGCGAGATAAGACGATTAGTGAAACAGACAGTGAAATTACTGTGTTTGCATAAAGGAGGTTTTCACGAAAATTTCCAAAAGCTCGCCAATGCTTCTAAAATGATCTATTCCGGTTAAAGGAGGTAAAAAAAGTTTTAGATCATCGAATCCACAACTATTTCTTAAGAAATGGCAATGTTTAGAAAATGGCCTCTTTAGACCTTATAGTGCAAAGAGCCATAAGCATGGTTAGAATTGGTTTGAAGCGAAATACGTGTCTCAAACTTTTCCAAAATTCCTAAAATATTCCTTTCCACCCATACATGATAAAACAAATCGAATTTCATCGATTCGACGTAGTGCTGTGAGAATTTGTGAAACTCGTGAAAAACGCTTTATTTCGGCGAGATAAGACGATTAGTGAAACAGACAGTGAAATTACTGTGTTTGCAGAATGGAGGTTTTCTCGAAAATTTCCAAAAGCTCCCCAATGTTTCTAAAATGATCTATTCCGGTTAAAGGAGGTAATAAAAGTATTAGTTCATCGATTCTACCACTATTTCTTAAGAAATGGCTTTGTTTAGAAAATAACCTTTTTACCCTTATATTGCAAAGAGCCATAAGAATAGTAAGAATTGGTTTAAAGCGAAATAAGTGTCCCAAACTTTTCCAAAATTCCTAAAATGTTCCTTTCCACGCATACATGATAAAACAAATCGAATAACCTCGATTCATCTAGGTGCTGTGAGAATTTGTGAAACTCGCGAAAAACGCTTTATCTCCACGAGATAAGAATATTAGAGAAACGGACAGTGAAATTAATGTGTTTGCAGTGAGTAGGTTATTCGAAAATTTTCAAAAGCTCGCCAATGCTTCTAAAATGATCTATTCCCGTTAAAGGAGGTAATAAAAGTATTAGTTCATCGATAATAGTACTATTTCTTAAGATATGGCAATGTTAAGAAAATGGCCTCTTTAGACCTTATACGTCGAAAAGCGATAAGAATGGTTAGAATTGGTTTGAAGCGAAATACGTGTCCCAAATTTTTCCAAACCTCCTAAAATGTTCCTTTCCACCCATACATGATAAAACAAATCGAATAACCTCGATTCAGCTAGGTGCTGTGAGAATTTGTGAAACTCGCGAAAAACGCTTTATCTCGTCGAGATAAAAAATATTAGAGAAACGGACAGTGAAATTAATGTGTTTGCAGTGAGTAGGTTATTCGAAAATTTTCAAAAGCTCGCCAATGCTTCTAAAATGATCTATTCGGGTAAGAGAAGAGAATAAAAGTATTTGTTCATTGATTGGAGAACTATTTGCGATAATATTTCAATGTTTAGAAATTGGCCTTTAAAGCGTCAGAAACGCAAACGCCATAAAAAGGGTAAGAATTGGTTCGAAGCGAAATACGTGTATAAAACTTTTCAAAACCTCCTAAAATGTTCATTTCCAACCATACATGATTAAACAAATCGAATTTCGTCGAATCATCTAGGTGCTGTTAGAATTTGTGAAACTCGCGAAAAACGCTTTATCTCCACGAGATAAGAAGATTAGAGAAATGCACTGTGAAATTACTGTTTTTGCAGTAAGTAGGTTTTCTCTAAAATTTCCTAAAGCTCCCCAAGGTTTCTAAAATAATTTATTCTGGTCAGAAAAGGTAATAAAAGTATTAGTTCATCGATTCGAGCACTATTTCTTAAGATATGGCAATGTTTAGAAAATGGCCTCTTTAGCCTTTATAGAGGGAAAAGCCATAAGAATGGTTAAAATTGGTTGGAAGCGAAATACGTGTACCAAACTTTTCCAAACCTCATAAAATGTTCCTTTCCACCCATACATGATAAAACAAATCGAATAACGTCGATTCATCTAGGTGCTGTTAGAATTTGTGAGACTCGCGAAAACGCTTTATCTCGGATAGATAAGACGATTAGTGAAACAGACAGTGAAATTACTATGTTTGCAGAAAGGAGGTTTTCTCGAAAATTTCCAAAAGCTCCCCAATGCTTCTAAAATGATCTATTCCGGTTAAAGGAGGTAATAAAAGTATTAGTTCATCGATTCTACCACTATTTCTTAAGAAATGGCTTTGTTTAGAAAATAACCTTTTTACCCTTATATTGCAAAGAGCCATAAGAATAGTAAGAATTGGTTAAAAAGCGAAATACGTGTCTCAAACTTTTCCAAAATTTCTAAAATGTTCCTTTCCACCCATACATGATAAAACAAATCGAATTTCGTCGATTCGACGAAGTGCTGTGAGAATTTGTGAAACTAGCGGTAAACGCTTTATCTCGGCGAGATAAGACGATTAGTGAAACGTACAGTGAAATTCATGTGTTTGCACTAAGGAGGTTTTATCGAAAATTTCCCAAAAATCCCCAATGCTTCTAAAATTATCTATTCGGGTCAGAGGAGGTAAAAAAAGTATTAGTTAATAGATTCGAGCACTATTTCTTAAAATATGGTAATTTTTAGAAAATGGCCTCTTTAGCCATTATAGGGCGAAAAGCGATAAGAATGGTTAGAATTGGTTTGAAGCGAAATACGTGTCCCAAACTTTTCCAAATCTTATAAAATGTTCCTTTCCAACCATACATGATAAAACAAATCGAATTTCGTCGATTCGATGAGGTGCTGTGAGAATTTGTGAAACTCGCGAAAAACGCTTTATCTCGGCGAGATAAGACGATTAGTGAAACGGACAGTGAAATTACTGTGTTTGCAGTGAGTAGGTTTTCTCGAAAATTTCCAAAACTCGCCAATCCTTCTAAAATGATCTATTCCGGTAAGAGAAGAGAATAAAAGTATTAGTTCATTGATTGGAGAACTATTTGCTATAATATTTCAATGTTTAGAAATTGGTATTTTAAGCATCAGAAGCGGAAACGCCATAGAAAGGGTAAGAATGGGTTCGAAGCGAAATACATGTCCAAAACTTTTCCAAACCTCCTAAAATGTTCCTTTCCATCCATACATGATAAAGCAAATCGAATAACGTCGATTCATCTAGGTGCTGTGAGAATTTGTGAAACTCGCTAAAAACGCTTTATCTCGAATAGATAAGACGGTTAGTGAAACGGACAGTGAAATTCATGTGTTTGCAGTAAGGAGGTTTTATCGAAAATTTCCAAAAAATCGCCAATGCTTCTGAAATGATCTATTCGGGTCAGAGGAGGTAATAAAAGTATTAGTTCTTCGATTCGAGAACTATTTCTTAAAATATGGCAATTTTTAGAAAATGGCCTCTTTAGCCATTATAGGGCGAAAAGCGATAAAAATGGTTAGAATTGGTTTGAAGCGAAATACGTGTCCCAAACTTTTCCAAAACTCCTAAAATGTTCCTTTCCACCCATACATGATTAAAGAAACCGAATTTCGTCGATCCATCTAGGTGCTGTGAGAATTTGTGAAACTCGCGAAAAACGCTTAATCTCGGCGATATAAGACGATTAGTGAAACGGACAGTGAAATTACTGTGTTTGCAGTGAGTAGGATTTCTCGAAAATTTCCAAAAGCACGCCAATGCTTCTAAAATGATCTATTCGGGAAGGAGAAGAGATTAAAAGTATTAGTTCATTAATTGGAGAATTATTTGCGATAATATTTCAATGTTTCGAAATTGGCGTTTTAAGCATCAGAAGCGCAAACGCCATAAAAAGGGTAAGAATTGGTTCGAAGCGAAATACGTGGCCCAAACTTTTCAAAATCTCCTAAAATGTTCTTTTCCACGCATACATGATTAAAGAAATCGAATTTCGTCGATCCATCTAGGTGTTGTGAGAATTTGTGAAACTCGCGAAAAACGCTTTATCTCGGCGAGATAAGACGATTAGTGAAACGGACAGTGAAATTACTCTGTTTACAGTTAGTAGGTTTTCTCGAAAATTTTCAAAACTCGCCAATTCTTCTAAAATGATCAATTCGGGTAAGAGAAGAGAATAAAAGTTTTAGTTCATTGATTGGAGAACTATTTGCGATAATATTTCAATGTTTAGAAAAAGGCCTTTTAAGAATCAGAAGCGTAATCGCCAAAAAAAGGATAAGAATTGGTTCGAAGCGAAATACGTGTCTCACACTTTTCAAAATCTCCTAAAATGTCCCTTTCCACCCATACATGATTAAAGAAATCGAATTTCGTCGATTCATCTAGGTGCTGTTAGAATTTGTGAAACTCGCGAAAAACGCTTTATCTCGGCGAGATAAGACGATTAGTGAAACGGACAGTGAAATTACTCTGTTTACAGTTAGTAGGTTTTCTCGAAAATTTCCTAAAGCTCGCCAATGCTTCTAAAATAATCTATTCGGGTCAGAGGAGATAATAAAAGTAGTAGTTCATCGATTCGAGCAGTATTTCGTAAGAAATGGCAATGTTTAGAAAATGGCCTCTTTAGCCCTAATAATAGTGCAAAAAGCGATAAGAATGGTTAGAATTGGTTTGAAGCGAAATACGTGTCTCAAACTTTTTCAAAATTACTAAAATGTTCCTTTCCACGCATACATGATAAAACAAATCGAATAACGTCGATTCATCTAGGTGGTGTGAGAATTTGTGAAACTCGCGAAAAACGCTTTATCTCGGTGAGATAAGTATATTATAGAAACGGACAGTGAATTACTGTGTTTGCAGTGAGTAGGTTTTCTCGAAAATTTTCAAAAGCTCGCCAATGCTTCTTAAATGATCTATTCCGGTAAGAGAAGTAAATAAAAGTATTAGTTCATTGATTGGATAACTATTTGCGATAATATTTCAATGTTTAGAAATTGGCCTCTTAAGCATCAGAAGCGCAAACGCCATAAAAAGGGTAAGAATTGGTTCGAATTAAATACGTGGCCCAAACTTTTCAAAACCTCTTAAAATGTTCCTATCCACCCATACATGATTAAAGAAATCGAATTTCGTCGATTAATCTAGGTGCTGTTAGAATTTGTGAAACTCGTGAAAAACGCTTTATCTCGGCGAGATAAGAATATTAGAGAAAAGGACAATGGAATTACTCTATTTACAGTTAGTAGGTTTTCTCGAAAATTTCCTAAAGCTCGCCATTGCTTCTAAAATAATCTATTCGGGTCAGAGGAGGTAAAAAAGTAGTAGTTCATCGATTCGAGCAGTATTTCTGAAAATATAGCAATGTTTAGAAAATGGCCTCTTTAGCCCTTATAGGGCGAAAAGCGATAAGAATGGTTAGAATTGGTTCGAAGCGAAATACGTGTCCAAAACTTTTCAAAACATCCTAAAATGTTCCTTTCAAACCATATATGATAAAACAAATCGAATTTTGTCGATTCGAAGAAGGTGCTGTGAGAATTTGTGAAACTCGGGAAAAACGCTTTATCTCGGCGAGATAAGACGATTAGTGAAAAGGTTAGTGAAATTACTGTTTTTGCAGTGAGTAGGTTTTCTCGAAAATTTCCAAAAGCACGCCAATGCTTCTAAAATAATCTATTCGGGTCATAGGAGGTAATAAAAGTATTAGTTCATCGATTCCAGCTCTATTTCTTAAGATATGGCAATTTTAGAAAATCGCCTCTTTAGCCCTTATAGTGCGAAAAGCGATAAGAATGGTTAGAATTAGTTTGATGCGAAATACGTATCCCAATCTTTTTTAAACTTATTAAAATGTTCCTTTCCACCCATACATGATAAAACAAATCGAATTTCGTTGATTCGATGAGGTGCTGTGAGAATTTGTGAAACTTGCGAAAAACGCTTTATCAGACGAGATAAGACGATTAGTGAAACGGACAGTGAAATTACTTTGTTTGCAGTGAGTAGGATTTCTCGAAAATTTCCAAAAGCACACCAATGCTTCTAAAATGATCTATTAGGGAATGATAAGAGATTAAAAGTATTAGTTTATTGATAGGAGAACTATTTGCGATAATATTTCAATGTTTAGAAATTGGTCTTTTAAGCATCAGGAGCGGAAACGCCATAAAAAGGGTAAGAATTGGTTCGAAGCGAAATACGTGTCCCAAACTTTTCAAATCCACCTAAAATATTCCTTTTCAACCATACATGATAAAACAAATCGAATAACGTCGATTCATCTAGGTGCTGTGAGAATTTTTAAACTAGCGAAAAACGCTTTATCTCGGCAAGATAAGACGATTAGTGAAACGGACAGTGAAATTATTGTGTTTGCAGTGAGTAGGTTTTCTCGAAAATTTTCAAAGCTCGCCAATGCTTCTTAAATGATCTATTCGGGTAAGAGAAGAGAAAAAAAGTATTAGTTCATTGATTGGAGAACTATTTGCGATAATATTTCAATGTTTAGAAATTGGTCTTTTAAGCGTCAGAAGCGTAAACGCCATAAAAAGGGTAAAAATTGGTTCGAAACGAAATACATGTTCCAAACTTTTTTAAACCCCCTAAAATGTTCCTTTCCACCCATACATGATTAAAGAAATCGAATTTCGTCGATTCATCTAGGTGCTGTTAGAATTTGTGAAACTCGTGAAAAACGCTTTATCTCGGTGAGATAAGACGATTAGTAAAACGTACAGTGAAATAACTGTGTTTGCAGTAATTAGGTTTTCTCGAAAATTTCCAAAAGCACGCCAATGCTTCTAAAATGATCTATTCGGGTCAGAGGACGTAATAAAAGTATTAGTTCATCGATTCGATAAGTATTTCTTAAGATATGGCAATATTTAGAAAATGGCCTCTTTAGACTTTATAGGGCGAAAAGCGATAAGAATGGTTAGAATGGGTTTGAAGCGAAATACGTGTCCCAAACTTTTTTAAACTTCCTAAAATGTTCCTTTCCACCCATACATGATAAAACAAATCGAAATTCGTCGATTCGACGAGATGCTTTCAAATTTTGTGAAACTCGTCAAAAACGCTTTATCTCGGCGAGAGAAGACGATTAGTGAAACAGACAGTGAAATTACTGTGTATGCAGTAAGGAGGTTTTATCGAAAATTTTCTAAAAATCCCCAATGCTTCTAAAATTATCTATTCGGTTCAGAGGAGGTAATAAAAGTATTAGTTGTTCGATTCGAGCACTATTTCTTAAAATATGGCAATGTTTAGAAAATGGCCTCTTTAGCCCTTATAGTGTAAACACCCATAATAATGGTTAGAATTGGTTTGAAGCGAAATACGTGTCCCAAACTTTTCCAAATCTTATAAAATGTTCCTTTCCAACCATACATGATAAAACAAATCGAATTTCGTCGATTCGATGAGGTGCTGTGAGAATTTGTGAAACTCGCGAAAAACGCTTTATCTCGGCGAGATAAGACGATTAGTGAAACGGACAGTGAAATTACTGTGTTTGCAGTGAGTAAGTTTTCTCGAAAATTTCCAAAACTCACCAATACTTCTAAAATGATCTATTCCGGTAAGAGAAGAGAATAAAAGTATTAGTTCATTGATTGGAGAACTATTTGCGATAATATTTCAATGTTTAGAAATTGGTCTTTTAAGCATCAGAAGCGGAAACGCCATAGAAAGGGTAAGAATGGGTTCGAAGCGAAATACATGTCCAAAACTTTTCCAAACCTCCTAAAATGTTCCTTTCCACCCATACATGATAAAACAAATCGAATAACGTCGATTCATCTAGGTGCTGTGAGAATTTGTGAAACTCGCGAAAAACGCTTTATCTCGGATAGATAAGACGATTAGTGAAACGGACAGTGAAATTCATGTCTTTGCAGTAAGGAGGTTTTATCGAAAATTTCCTAAAAATCCCCAATGTTCCTAAAATTATCTATTCGGGTCAGATGAGGTAATAAAAGTATTAGTTCTTCGATTCGAGAACTATTTCTTAAAATATGGCAATTTTTAGAAAATGGCCTCTTTAGCCATTATAGGGCGAAAAGCGATAAGAATGGTTAGAATTGATTTGAAGCGAAATACGTGTCCCAAACTTTTCCAAACCTCCTAAAATGTTCCTTTCCACCCATACATAATAAAACAAAACGAATAACGTCGATTCATCTAGGTGCTGTGAGAATTTGTGAAACTCGCAAAAAACGCTTTATCTGGGCGAGATAAGACGATTTGTGAAACGGACAGTGAAATTACTGTGTTTGTAGTGAGTAGGTTTTCTCAAAAATTTCCAAAAGCACGCCAATGCTTCTTTAATAATCTATTCCGGTCAGAGAAAGTAATAAAAGTATTAGTTCATCGATTCGAGCAATATTTCTTAAGATATGGCAACGTTTTGAAAATGGCCTCTTTAGCCCTTATAGTGTAAAAAGCCATAAGAATGGTTAGAATTGATTTGAAGCGAAATACGTGTCACAAACTTTTACAAATCTCCTAAAATGTTCCTTTCCAACCATACATGATAAAACAAATCGAATTTCGTTGAATCGATGAGGTGCTGTGAGAATTTGTGAAACTCGTGAAAAACGCTTTTTATCTCCACGAGATAAGAAGAATAGGCAAACGAAAAGATAAACTAATGTGCTTGCAGCAAGTAGGTTTTCTCGAAAATTTTCAAAAGCACACCGATGCTTCGAAAATAATCTATTCGGGTCAGACGAGGTAATAAAAGTATTAGTTCTTCGATTCGAGAACTATTTCTTAAAATATGGCAATTTTTAGAAAATGGCCTCTTTAGCCATTATAGGGCGAAAAGCGATAAGAATGGTTAGAATTGGTTTGAAGCGAAATACGTGTCCCAAACTTTTCCAAACCTCCTAAAATGTTCCTTTCCACCCATACATAATAAAACAAAACGAATAACGTCGATTCATCTAGGTGCTGTGAGAATTTGTGAAACTCGCAAAAAACGCTTTATCTCGGCGAGATAAGACGATTAGTGAAACGAACAGTGAAATTACTGTGTTTGCAGTGAGTAGGTTTTCTCGAAAATTTCCAAAAGCACGCCAATGCTTCTTTAATAATCTATTCCGGCCAGAGAAAGTAATAAAAGTATTAGTTCATCGATTCGAGCACTATTTCTTAAGAAATGGCAATTTTTAGAAAATGGCCTCTTTAGCCCTTATAGTGTAAAAAGCCATAAGAATGGTTAGAAATGGTTTGAAGCGAAATACGTGTCACAAACTTTTACAAATCTCCTAAAATATTCCTTTCCAACAATACATGATAAAACAAATCGAATTTCGTTGATTCGATGAGGTGCTGTGAGAATTTGTGAAACTCGCGAAAAACGCTTTATCTCGGCGAGATAAGACGATTAGTGAAACGGACAGTGAAATTACTGTGTTTGCAGTGAGTAGGATTTCTCGAAAATTTCCAAAAGCACGCCAATGCTTCTAAAATAATCTATTCGAGTAAGAGAAGAGAATAAAAGTTTTAGTTCATTGATTGGAGAACTATTTGCGATAATATTTCAATGTTTAGAAATTGGCCTTTTAAGAATCAGAAGCGCAAACGCCATAAAAAGGGTAAGAATTGGTTCGTAGCGAAATACGTGTCTCAAACTTTTCAAAACCTCCTAAAATGTTCCTTTCAGCCCATACATGATTAAAGAAATCGAATTTCGTCGATTCATCTAGGTGCTGTTAGAATTTGTGAAACTCGTGAAAAACGCTTTATCTCGGCGAGATAATACGATTAGTGAAACGGACAGTGAAATTACTCTGTTTACAGTTAGTAGGTTTTCTCGAAAATTTCCTAAAGCTCGCCATTGCTTCTAAAATAATCTATTCGGGTCAGAGGAGGTAATAAAAGTAGTAGTTCATGGATTCGAGCAGTATTTCTGAAAATATAGCAATGGTTAGAAAATGCCATCTTTAGACCTTATACGGCGAAAAGCGATAAGAATGGTTAGTATTGGTTTGAAGCGAAATACGTGTCCAAAACTTTATTAAACTTCCTAAAATGTTCCTTTCCACCCATACATGATAAAACAAATCGAATTTCGTCGATTCGACGAGATGCTTTCATAATTTTGTGAAACTCGTCAAAAACGCTTTATCTCGGCGAGATAAGACCATTAGTGAAACAGACAGTGATATTACTGTGTTTGCAGTAAGGAGGTTTTATCGAAAATTTTCTAAAAATCCCCAATGCTTCTAAAATTATCTATTCGGGTCAGAGGAGGTAATAAAAGTATTAGTTCATAGATTCGAGCACTATTTCTTAAAATATGGTAATTTTTAGAAAATGGCCTCTTTAGCCATTATAGGGCGAAAAGCGATAAGAATGGTTAGAATTGGTTTGAAGCGAAATACGTGTCCCAAACTTTTCCAAATCTTATAAAATGTTCCTTTCCAACCATACATGATAAAACAAATCGAATTTCGTCGATTCGATGAGGTGCTGTGAGAATTTGTGAAACTCGCGAAAAACGCTTTATCTCGGCGAGATAAGACGATTAGTGAAACGGACAGTGAAATTACTGTGTTTGCAGTGAGTAGGTTTTCTCGAAAATTTCCAAAACTCGCCAATCCTTCTAAAATGATCTATTCCGGTAAGAGAAGAGAATAAAAGTATTAGTTCATTGATTGGAGAACTATTTGCGATAATATTTCAATGTTTAGAAATTGGTCTTTCAAGCATCAGAAGCGGAAACGCCATAGAAAGGGTAAGAATGGGTTCGAAGCGAAATACATGTCCAAAACTTTTCCAAACCTCCTAAAATGTTCCTTTCCATCCATACATGATAAAGCAAATCGAATAACGTCGATTCATCTAGGTGCTGTGAGAATTTGTGAAACTCGCGAAAAACGCTTTATCTCGAATAGATAAGACGGTCAGTGAAACGGACAGTGAAATTCATGTGTTTGCAGTAAGGAGGTTTTATCGAAAATTTCCAAAAAATCCCCAATGCTTCTAAAATGATCTATTCGGGTCAGAGGAGGTAATAAAAGTATTAGTTCTTCGATTCGAGAACTATTTCTTAAAATATGGCAATTTTTAGAAAATGGCCTCTTTAGCCATTATAGGGCGAAAAGCGATAAGAATGGTTAGAATTGGTTTGAAGCGAAATACGTGTCACAAACTTTTACAAAGCTCCTAAAATGTTCCTTTCCAACCATACATGATAAAACTAATCGAATTTCGTTGATTCGATGAGGTGCTGTGAGAATTTCTGAAACTCGCGAAAAACGCTTTATCTCGGATAGATAAGACGATTAGTGAAACGGACAGTGAAATTACTGTGTTTGCAGTGAGTAGGTTTTCTCGAAAATTTCCTAAAAATCCCCTATGCTTCTAAAATTATCTATTCGGGTCAGAGGAGGTAATAAAAGTATCAGTTCTTCAATTCGAGAACTATTTCTTAAAATATGGCAATTTTAAGAAAATGGCTTCTTTAGCCATTCTATGGCGAAAAGCGATAAGAATGGTTAGAATTGGTTTGAAGCGAAATACGTGTCCCAAACTTTTCCAAACCTCCTAAAATATTCTTTTGCACCCATACATAATAAAACAAAACGAATAACGTCGATTCATCTAGGTGCTGTGAGAATTTGTGAAACTCGCAAAAAACGCTTTATCTCGGCGAGATAAGAATATTATAGAAACGGACAGTGAAATTACTGTGTTTGCAGTGAGTAGGTTTTCTCGAAAATTTCCAAAAGCACGCCAATGGTTCTTTAATAATCTATTCCGGTCAGAGAAAGTAATAAAAGTATTAGTTCATCGATTCGAGCAATATTTCTTAAGATATGGCAAGGTTTTAAAAATGGCCTCTTGAGCCCTTATAGTGTAAACACCCATAATAATGGTTAGAATTGGTTTGAAGCGAAATACGTGTCCCAAACTTTTCCAAATCTTATAAAATGTTCCTTTCCAACCATACATGATAAAACAAATCGAATTTCGTTGATTCGATAAGGTGCTGTGAGAATTGTTAAACTCGCGAAAAACGATTTATATCGGCGAGATAAGACGATTAGTGAAACGGACAGTGAAATTACTGTGTTTGCAGTGAGTAGGTTTTCTCGAAAATTTCCAAAACTCGCCAATGCTTCTAAAGTGATCTATTCCGGTAAGAGAAGAGAATAAAAGTATTAGTTCATTGATTGGAGAACTATTTGCGATAATATTTCAATGTTTAGAAATTGGTCTTTCAAGCATCAGAAGCGGAAACGCCATAGAAAGGGTAAGAATGGGTTCGAAGCGAAATACATGTCCAAAACTTTTCCAAACCTCCTAAAATGTTCCTTTCCATCCATACATGATAAAGCAAATCGAATAACGTCGATTCATCTAGGTGCTGTGAGAATTTGTGAAACTCGCGAAAAACGCTTTATCTCGAATAGATAAGACGGTTAGTGAAACGGACAGTGAAATTCATGTGTTTGCAGTAAGGAGGTTTTATCGAAAATTTCCAAAAAATCCCCAATGCTTCTAAAATGATCTATTCGGGTCAGAGGAGGTAATAAAAGTATTAGTTCTTCGATTCGAGAACTATTTCTTAAAATATGGCAATTTTTAGAAAATGGCCTCTTTAGCCATTATAGGGCGAAAAGCGATAAGAATGGTTAGAATTGGTTTGAAGCGAAATACGTGTCACAAACTTTTACAAAGCTCCTAAAATGTTCCTTTCCAACCATACATGATAAAACTAATCGAATTTCGTTGATTCGATGAGGTGCTGTGAGAATTTCTGAAACTCGCGAAAAACGCTTTATCTCGGATAGATAAGACGATTAGTGAAACGGACAGTGAAATTACTGTGTTTGCAGTGAGTAGGTTTTCTCGAAAATTTCCTAAAAATCCCCTATGCTTCTAAAATTATCTATTCGGGTCAGAGGAGGTAATAAAAGTATCAGTTCTTCAATTCGAGAACTATTTCTTAAAATATGGCAATTTTAAGAAAATGGCTTCTTTAGCCATTCTATGGCGAAAAGCGATAAGAATGGTTAGAATTGGTTTGAAGCGAAATACGTGTCCCAAACTTTTCCAAACCTCCTAAAATATTCTTTTGCACCCATACATAATAAAACAAAACGAATAACGTCGATTCATCTAGGTGCTGTGAGAATTTGTGAAACTCGCAAAAAACGCTTTATCTCGGCGAGATAAGAATATTATAGAAACGGACAGTGAAATTACTGTGTTTGCAGTGAGTAGGTTTTCTCGAAAATTTCCAAAAGCACGCCAATGGTTCTTTAATAATCTATTCCGGTCAGAGAAAGTAATAAAAGTATTAGTTCATCGATTCGAGCAATATTTCTTAAGATATGGCAAGGTTTTAAAAATGGCCTCTTGAGCCCTTATAGTGTAAACACCCATAATAATGGTTAGAATTGGTTTGAAGCGAAATACGTGTCCCAAACTTTTCCAAATCTTATAAAATGTTCCTTTCCAACCATACATGATAAAACAAATCGAATTTCGTTGATTCGATAAGGTGCTGTGAGAATTGTGAAACTCGCGAAAAACGATTTATATCGGCGAGATAAGACGATTAGTGAAACGGACAGTGAAATTACTGTGTTTGCAGTGAGTAGGTTTTCTCGAAAATTTCCAAAACTCGCCAATGCTTCTAAAGTGATCTATTCCGGTAAGAGAAGAGAATAAAAGTATTAGTTCATTGATTGGAGAACTATTTGCGATAATATTTCAATGTTTAGAAATTGGTCTTTTAAGCATCAGAAGCGGAAACGCCATAAAAAGGGTAAGAATAGGTTCGAAGCGAAATACATGTCCAAAACTTTTCCATACCTCCTAAAATGTTCCTTTCCACCAATACATGATAAAACAAATCGAATAACGTCGATTCATCTAGGTGCTGTGAGAATTTGTGAAACTCGCGAAAAACGCTTTATCTCGGTGAGATAAGATGATTAGTGAAACGGACAGTGAAATTACTGTGTTTGCAGTGAGTAGGTTTTCCCGAAAATTTCCTAAAAATCCCCAATGCTTCTAAAATTATCTATTCGGGTCAGAGGAGGTAATAAAAGTATCAGTTCTTCGATTCGAGAACTATTTCTAAAAATATGGCAATTTTTAGAAAATGGCCTCTTTAGCCATTATAGGGCGAAAAGCGATAAGAATGGTTAGAATTGGTTTGAAGCGAAATACGTGACCCAAACTTTTTTAAACTTCCTAAAATCTTTCTTTCCACCCATACATGATAAAACAAATCGAATTTCGACGATTCGACGAGATGCTTTCATAATTTTGTGAAACTTGTCAAAAACGCTTTATCTCGGCTAGATAAGACGATTAGTGAAACAGACAGTGATATTACTGTGTTTGCAGTAAGGAGGTTTTATCGAAAATTTCCTAAAAATCACCAATGCTTCTAAAATTATCTATTCGGGTCAGAGGAGGTAATAAAAGTATTAGTTCAAAGATTCGAGCACGATTTCTTAAGATATGGCAATGTTTAGAAAATGGCCTCTTGAGTCCTTATAGTGTAAACACCCATAAGAATGGTTAGAATTGGTTTGAAGCGAAATACGTGTCTCAAACTTTTTCAAAATTCCTAAAATGTTCCTTTCCACGCATACATGATAAAACAAATCGAATAACGTTGATTCATGTAGGTGCTGTGAGAATTTGTGAAACTCGCGAAAAACGCTTTATCTCAGCGAGATAAGAATATTATAGAAACGGACAGTGAATTACTGTGTTTGCAGTGAGTAGGTTTTCTCGAAAATTTTCAAAAGCTCGCCAATGCTTCTTAAATGATCTATTCGGGTAAGAGAAGTAAATAAAAGTATTAGTTCATTGATTGGATAACTATTTGCGATAATATTTCAATGTTTAGAAATTGGCCTCTTAAGCATCAGAAGCGCAAACGCCATAAAAAGGGTAAGAATTGGTTCGAATTAAATACGTGGCCCAAACTTTCCCCCATACATGATTAAAGAAATCGAATTTCTTCGATCCATCTAGGTGCTGTGAGAATTTGTGAAACTCGCGAAAAACGCTTTATCTCGGCGAGATAAGAATATTATAGAAACGGACAGTGAATTACTGTGTTTGCAGTGAGTAGGTTTTCTCGAAAATTTTCAAAAGCTCGCCAATGCTTCTTAAATGATCTATTCGGGAAAGAGAAGTAAATAAAAGTATTAGTTCATAGATTGGAGAACTATTTGCGATAATATTTCAATGTTTAGAAATTGGTCTTTTAAGCATCAGAAGCGCAAACGCCATAAAAAGGGTAAGAATTGGTTCGAATTAAATACGTGGCCCAAACTTTCCCCCATACATGATTAAAGAAATCGAATTTCTTCGATCCATCTAGGTGCTGTGAGAATTTGTGAAACCCGCGAAAAACACTTTATCTCGGCGAGATAAGAATATTATAGAAACGGACAGTGAATTACTGTGTTTGCAGTGAGTAGGTTTTCTCGAAAATTTTCAAAAGCTCGCCAATGCTTCTTAAATGATCTATTCGGGTAAGAGAAGTAAATAAAAGTATTAGTTCATTGATTGGATAACTATTTGCGATAATATTTCAATGTTTAGAAATTGGTCTTTTAAGCATCAGGAGCGGAAACGCCATAAAAAGGGTAAGAATTGGTTCGAAGCGAAATACGTGTCCCAAACTTTTCAAATCCACCTAAAATATTCCTTTTCAACCATACATGATAAAACAAATCGAATAACGTCGATTCATCTAGGTGCTGTGAGAATTTGTGAACCTCGCGAAAAACGCTTTATCTCGGCGAGATAAGACGATTAGTAAAACGGACAGTAAAATTACTGTGTTTGCAGTGAGTAGGTTTTCTCGAAAATTTTCAAAACTCGCCAATGCTTCTAAAATGATCTATTCGGGTAAGACAAGAGAATAAAAGTATCAGTTCTTTGATTGGAGAACTATTTGCGATAATATTTCAGTGCTTAGAAATAGGCCTTTTAAGCATCAGAAGCTCAAACGCCATAAAAAGGGTTAGAATTGGTTCGAAGCGAAATACGTGTCCCAAACTTTTCAAAACCTCTTAAAATGTTATTTACCACTCATACATGATTAAAGAAATCGAATTTCGTCGATCCATCTAGGTGCTGTTAGAATTTGTGAAACTCGTGAAAAACGCTTTATCTCGGCGATATAAGAATATTAGAGAAACGGACAGTGAAATTACTCTGTTTACAGTTAGTAGGATTTCTCGAAAATTTCCAAAAGCACGCCAATGCTTCTAAAATAATTTATTCGGGTCAGAGGAGGTAATAAAAGTATTAGTTCATCGATTAGAGCACTATTTCTTAAGATATGGCAATGTTTAGAAAATGGCCTCTTTAGCCCTTATACGGCGAACAGCGATAAGAATGGTTAGAATTGGTTTGAAGCGAAATACGTGTCACAAACTTTTCCAAAATTCCAAAAATGTTCCTTTCCACCCATACATGATAAAACAAATCGAATTTCGTCGATTCATCTAGGTGCTGTGAGAATTTTTGAAACTCATGAAAAACGCTTTATCTCCACGAGATAAGAAGAATAGGCAAACGAAAAGATAAACCAATGTGCTTGCAGCAAATACTTTTCTCGAAAATTTTCAAAAGCACGCCAATGCTTCTAAAATAATCTAATCGGGTCAGAGGAGGTAATAAAAGTATTAGTTCATCGATAATAGGACTTTTTCTTAAGATATGGCAATTTTTAGAAAATGGCCTTTTTAGACCTTATAAGGCGAAAAGCGATAAGAATGATTAGAATTGGTTTGAAGCGAAATACGTGTCCCAAATTTTTCCAAACCTCCTAAAATGTTCCTTACCACCCATACATGATAAAACAAATCGAATAACGTCGATTCATCTAGGTGCTGTGAGAATTTTTAAACTAGCGAAAAACGCTTTATCTCGTCGAGATAAGACGATTAGTGAAACGGACAGTGAAATTATTGTGTTTGCAGTGAGTAGGTTTTCTCGAAAATTTTCAAAGCTCGCCAATGCTTCTTAAATGATCTATTCGGGTAAGAGAAGAGAAAAAAAGTATTAGTTCATTGATTGGAGAACTATTTGCGATAATATTTCAATGTTTAGAAATTGGTCTTTTAAGCGTCAGAAGCGTAAACGCCATAAAAAGGGTAAAAATTGGTTCGAAACGAAATACATGTTCCAAACTTTTTTAAACCCCCTAAAATGTTCCTTTCCACCCATACATGATTAAAGAAATCGAATTTCGTCGATTCATCTAGGTGCTGTTAGAATTTGTGAAACTCGTGAAAAACGCTTTATCTCGGTGAGATAAGAC
The DNA here is from genome assembly GCA_030142905.1 of Heliopora coerulea. NCBI lineage: Eukaryota > Metazoa > Cnidaria > Anthozoa > Scleralcyonacea > Helioporidae > Heliopora > Heliopora coerulea. The sequence continues at coordinate 144,951 of JASJOG010000122.1, read as the reverse complement.
GATTAGTAAAACGTACAGTGAAATAACTGTGTTTGCAGTAATTAGGTTTTCTCGAAAATTTCCGAAAGCTCCCCAATGCTTCTAAAATGATCTATTCCGGTTAAAGGAGGTAATAAAAGTATTAGTTCATCGATTCTACCACTATTTCTTAAGAAATGGCTTTGTTTAGAAAATAACCTTTTTACCCTTATATTGCAAAGAGCCATAAGAATAGTAAGAATTGGTTTAAAGCGAAATACGTGTCTCAAACTTTTCCAAAATTCCTAAAATGTTCCTTTCCACCCATACATGATAAAACAAATTGAATTTTGTCGATTCGACGTGGTGCTGTGAGAATTAGTGAAACTCGCGAAAAACGCTTTAGTTCGGCGAGATAAGACGATTAGTGAAACTGACAGTGAAATTACTGTGTTTCCATAGAGTAGATTCTCTCGAAAATTTCCAAAAGCACGCCAATGCTTCTAAAATGATCTATTCGGGTCAGAGGACGTAATAAAAGTATTAGTTCATCGATTCGATAAGTATTTCTTAAGATATGGCAATATTTAGAAAATGGCCTCTTTAGACTTTATAGGGCGAAAAGCGATAAGAATGGTTAGAATGGGTTTGAAGCGAAATACGTGTCCCAAACTTTTTTAAACTTCCTAAAATGTTCCTTTCCACCCATACATGATAAAACAAATCGAAATTCGTCGATTCGACGAGATGCTTTCAAATTTTGTGAAACTCGTCAAAAACGCTTTATCTCGGCGAGAGAAGACGATTAGTGAAACAGACAGTGAAATTACTGTGTATGCAGTAAGGAGGTTTTATCGAAAATTTTCTAAAAATCCCCAATGCTTCTAAAATTATCTATTCGGTTCAGAAGAGGTAATAAAAGTATTAGTTGTTCGATTCGAGCACTATTTCTTAAAATATGGCAATGTTTAGAAAATGGCCTCTTTAGCCCTTATAGTGTAAACACCCATAATAATGGTTAGAATTGGTTTGAAGCGAAATACGTGTCCCAAACTTTTCCAAATCTTATAAAATGTTCCTTTCCAACCATACATGATAAAACAAATCGAATTTCGTCGATTCGATGAGGTGCTGTGAGAATTTGTGAAACTCGCGAAAAACGCTTTATCTCGGCGAGATAAGACGATTAGTGAAACGGACAGTGAAATTACTGTGTTTGCAGTGAGTAGGTTTTCTCGAAAATTTCCAAAACTCACCAATACTTCTAAAATGATCTATTCCGGTAAGAGAAGAGAATAAAAGTATTAGTTCATTGATTGGAGAACTATTTGCGATAATATTTCAATGTTTAGAAATTGGTCTTTTAAGCATCAGAAGCGGAAACGCCATAGAAAGGGTAAGAATGGGTTCGAAGCGAAATACATGTCCAAAAATTTTCCAAACCTCCTAAAATGTTCCTTTCCACCCATACATGATAAAACAAATCGAATAACGTCGATTCATCTAGGTGCTGTGAGAATTTGTGAAACTCGCGAAAAACGCTTTATCTCGGATAGATAAGACGATTAGTGAAACGGACAGTGAAATTCATGTCTTTGCAGTAAGGAGGTTTTATCGAAAATTTCCTAAAAATCCCCAATGTTCCTAAAATTATCTATTCGGGTCAGATGAGGTAATAAAAGTATTAGTTCTTCGATTCGAGAACTATTTCTTAAAATATGGCAATTTTTAGAAAATGGCCTCTTTAGCCATTATAGGGCGAAAAGCGATAAGAATGGTTAGAATTGATTTGAAGCGAAATACGTGTCCCAAACTTTTCCAAACCTCCTAAAATGTTCCTTTCCACCCATACATAATAAAACAAAACGAATAACGTCGATTCATCTAGGTGCTGTGAGAATTTGTGAAACTCGCAAAAAACGCTTTATCTCGGCGAGATAAGACGATTAGTGAAACGAACAGTGAAATTACTGTGTTTGCAGTGAGTAGGTTTTCTCGAAAATTTCCAAAAGCACGCCAATGCTTCTTTAATAATCTATTCCGGCCAGAGAAAGTAATAAAAGTATTAGTTCATCGATTCGAGCAATATTTCTTAAGAAATGGCAATTTTTAGAAAATGGCCTCTTTAGTCCTTATAGTGTAAAAAGCCATAAGAATGGTTAGAATTGATTTGAAGCGAAATACGTGTCACAAACTTTTACAAATCTCCTAAAATGTTCCTTTCCAACCATACATGATAAAACAAATCGAATTTCGTTGAATCGATGAGGTGCTGTGAGAATTTGTGAAACTCGTGAAAAACGCTTTTTATCTCCACGAGATAAGAAGAATAGGCAAACGAAAAGATAAACTAATGTGCTTGCAGCAAGTAGGTTTTCTCGAAAATTTTCAAAAGCACACCGATGCTTCGAAAATAATCTATTCGGGTCAGACGAGGTAATAAAAGTATTAGTTCTTCGATTCGAGAACTATTTCTTAAAATATGGCAATTTTTAGAAAATGGCCTCTTTAGCCATTATAGGGCGAAAAGCGATAAGAATGGTTAGAATTGGTTTGAAGCGAAATACGTGTCCCAAACTTTTCCAAACCTCCTAAAATGTTCCTTTCCACCCATACATAATAAAACAAAACGAATAACGTCGATTCATCTAGGTGCTGTGAGAATTTGTGAAACTCGCAAAAAACGCTTTATCTCGGCGAGATAAGACGATTAGTGAAACGAACAGTGAAATTACTGTGTTTGCAGTGAGTAGGTTTTCTCGAAAATTTCCAAAAGCACGCCAATGCTTCTTTAATAATCTATTCCGGCCAGAGAAAGTAATAAAAGTATTAGTTCATCGATTCGAGCACTATTTCTTAAGAAATGGCAATTTTTAGAAAATGGCCTCTTTAGTCCTTATAGTGTAAAAAGCCATAAGAATGGTTAGAATTGATTTGAAGCGAAATACGTGTCACAAACTTTTACAAATCTCCTAAAATGTTCCTTTCCAACCATACATGATAAAACAAATCGAATTTCGTTGAATCGATGAGGTGCTGTGAGAATTTGTGAAACTCGTGAAAAACGCTTTTTATCTCCACGAGATAAGAAGAATAGGCAAACGAAAAGATAAACTAATGTGCTTGCAGCAAGTAGGTTTTCTCGAAAATTTTCAAAAGCACACCGATGCTTCGAAAATAATCTATTCGGGTCAGACGAGGTAATAAAAGTATTAGTTCTTCGATTCGAGAACTATTTCTTAAAATATGGCAATTTTTAGAAAATGGCCTCTTTAGCCATTATAGGGCGAAAAGCGATAAGAATGGTTAGAATTGGTTTGAAGCGAAATACGTGTCCCAAACTTTTCCAAACCTCCTAAAATGTTCCTTTCCACCCATACATAATAAAACAAAACGAATAACGTCGATTCATCTAGGTGCTGTGAGAATTTGTGAAACTCGCAAAAAACGCTTTATCTCGGCGAGATAAGACGATTAGTGAAACGAACAGTGAAATTACTGTGTTTGCAGTGAGTAGGTTTTCTCGAAAATTTCCAAAAGCACGCCAATGCTTCTTTAATAATCTATTCCGGCCAGAGAAAGTAATAAAAGTATTAGTTCATCGATTCGAGCACTATTTCTTAAGAAATGGCAATTTTTAGAAAATGGCCTCTTTAGCCCTTATAGTGTAAAAAGCCATAAGAATGGTTAGAAATGGTTTGAAGCGAAATACGTGTCACAAACTTTTACAAATCTCCTAAAATATTCCTTTCCAACAATACATGATAAAACAAATCGAATTTCGTTGATTCGATGAGGTGCTGTGAGAATTTGTGAAACTCGCGAAAAACGCTTTATCTCGGCGAGATAAGACGATTAGTGAAACGGACAGTGAAATTACTGTGTTTGCAGTGAGTAGGATTTCTCGAAAATTTCCAAAAGCACGCCAATGCTTCTAAAATAATCTATTCGAGTAAGAGAAGAGAATAAAAGTTTTAGTTCATTGATTGGAGAACTATTTGCGATAATATTTCAATGTTTAGAAATTGGCCTTTTAAGAATCAGAAGCGCAAACGCCATAAAAAGGGTAAGAATTGGTTCGTAGCGAAATACGTGTCTCAAACTTTTCAAAACCTCCTAAAATGTTCCTTTCAGCCCATACATGATTAAAGAAATCGAATTTCGTCGATTCATCTAGGTGCTGTTAGAATTTGTGAACTCGTGAAAAACGCTTTATCTCGGCGAGATAATACGATTAGTGAAACGGACAGTGAAATTACTCTGTTTACAGTTAGTAGGTTTTCTCGAAAATTTCCTAAAGCTCGCCATTGCTTCTAAAATAATCTATTCGGGTCAGAGGAGGTAATAAAAGTAGTAGTTCATGGATTCGAGCAGTATTTCTGAAAATATAGCAATGGTTAGAAAATGCCATCTTTAGACCTTATACGGCGAAAAGCGATAAGAATGGTTAGTATTGGTTTGAAGCGAAATACGTGTCCAAAACTTTATTAAACTTCCTAAAATGTTCCTTTCCACCCATACATGATAAAACAAATCGAATTTCGTCGATTCGACGAGATGCTTTCATAATTTTGTGAAACTCGTCAAAAACGCTTTATCTCGGCGAGATAAGACCATTAGTGAAACAGACAGTGATATTACTGTGTTTGCAGTAAGGAGGTTTTATCGAAAATTTTCTAAAAATCCCCAATGCTTCTAAAATTATCTATTCGGGTCAGAGGAGGTAATAAAAGTATTAGTTCATAGATTCGAGCACTATTTCTTAAAATATGGTAATTTTTAGAAAATGGCCTCTTTAGCCATTATAGGGCGAAAAGCGATAAGAATGGTTAGAATTGGTTTGAAGCGAAATACGTGTCCCAAACTTTTCCAAATCTTATAAAATGTTCCTTTCCAACCATACATGATAAAACAAATCGAATTTCGTCGATTCGATGAGGTGCTGTGAGAATTTGTGAAACTCGCGAAAAACGCTTTATCTCGGCGAGATAAGACGATTAGTGAAACGGACAGTGAAATTACTGTGTTTGCAGTGAGTAGGTTTTCTCGAAAATTTCCAAAACTCGCCAATCCTTCTAAAATGATCTATTTCGGTAAGAGAAGAGAATAAAAGTATTAGTTCATTGATTGGAGAACTATTTGCGATAATATTTCAATGTTTAGAAATTGGTCTTTTAAGCATCAGAAGCGGAAACGCCATAGAACGGGTAAGAATGGGTTCGAAGCGAAATACATGTCCAAAACTTTTCCAAACCTCCTAAAATGTTCCTTTCCATCCATACATGATAAAGCAAATCGAATAACGTCGATTCATCTAGGTGCTGTGAGAATTTGTGAAACTCGCGAAAAACGCTTTATCTCGAATAGATAAGACGGTTAGTGAAACGGACAGTGAAATTCATGTGTTTGCAGTAAGGAGGTTTTATCGAAAATTTCCTAAAAATCCCCAATGCTTCTAAAATGATCTATTCGGGTCAGAGGAGGTAATAAAAGTATTAGTTCTTCGATTCGAGAACTATTTCTTAAAATATGGCAATTTTTAGAAAATGGCCTCTTTAGCCATTATAGGGCGAAAAGCGATAAGAATGGTTAGAATTGGTTTGAAGCGAAATACGTGTCACAAACTTTTACAAAGCTCCTAAAATGTTCCTTTCCAACCATACATGATAAAACTAATCGAATTTCGTTGATTCGATGAGGTGCTGTGAGAATTTCTGAAACTCGCGAAAAACGCTTTATCTCGGATAGATAAGACGATTAGTGAAACGGACAGTGAAATTACTGTGTTTGCAGTGAGTAGGTTTTCTCGAAAATTTCCTAAAAATCCCCTATGCTTCTAAAATTATCTATTCGGGTCAGAGGAGGTAATAAAAGTATCAGTTCTTCAATTCGAGAACTATTTCTTAAAATATGGCAATTTTAAGAAAATGGCTTCTTTAGCCATTCTATGGCGAAAAGCGATAAGAATGGTTAGAATTGGTTTGAAGCGAAATACGTGTCCCAAACTTTTCCAAACCTCCTAAAATATTCTTTTGCACCCATACATAATAAAACAAAACGAATAACGTCGATTCATCTAGGTGCTGTGAGAATTTGTGAAACTCGCAAAAAACGCTTTATCTCGGCGAGATAAGAATATTATAGAAACGGACAGTGAAATTACTGTGTTTGCAGTGAGTAGGTTTTCTCGAAAATTTCCAAAAGCACGCCAATGGTTCTTTAATAATCTATTCCGGTCAGAGAAAGTAATAAAAGTATTAGTTCATCGATTCGAGCAATATTTCTTAAGATATGGCAAGGTTTTAAAAATGGCCTCTTGAGCCCTTATAGTGTAAACACCCATAATAATGGTTAGAATTGGTTTGAAGCGAAATACGTGTCCCAAACTTTTCCAAATCTTATAAAATGTTCCTTTCCAACCATACATGATAAAACAAATCGAATTTCGTTGATTCGATAAGGTGCTGTGAGAATTGTTAAACTCGCGAAAAACGATTTATATCGGCGAGATAAGACGATTAGTGAAACGGACAGTGAAATTACTGTGTTTGCAGTGAGTAGGTTTTCTCGAAAATTTCCAAAACTCGCCAATGCTTCTAAAGTGATCTATTCCGGTAAGAGAAGAGAATAAAAGTATTAGTTCATTGATTGGAGAACTATTTGCGATAATATTTCAATGTTTAGAAATTGGTCTTTTAAGCATCAGAAGCGGAAACGCCATAAAAAGGGTAAGAATGGGTTCGAAGCGAAATACATGTCCAAAACTTTTCCATACCTCCTAAAATGTTCCTTTCCACCAATACATGATAAAACAAATCGAATAACGTCGATTCATCTAGGTGCTGTGAGAATTTGTGAAACTCGCGAAAAACGCTTTATCTCGGTGAGATAAGATGATTAGTGAAACGGACAGTGAAATTACTGTGTTTGCAGTGAGTAGGTTTTCCCGAAAATTTCCTAAAAATCCCCAATGCTTCTAAAATTATCTATTCGGGTCAGAGGAGGTAATAAAAGTATCAGTTCTTCGATTCGAGAAATATTTCTAAAAATATGGCAATTTTTAGAAAATGGCCTCTTTAGCCATTATAGGGCGAAAAGCGATAAGAATGGTTAGAATTGGTTTGAGGCGAAATACGTGACCCAAACTTTTTTAAACTTCCTAAAATCTTTCTTTCCACCCATACATGATAAAACAAATCGAATTTCGACGATTCGACGAGATGCTTTCATAATTTTGTGAAACTTGTCAAAAACGCTTTATCTCGGCTAGATAAGACGATTAGTGAAACAGACAGTGATATTACTGTGTTTGCAGTAAGGAGGTTTTATCGAAAATTTCCTAAAAATCACCAATGCTTCTAAAATTATCTATTCGGGTCAGAGGAGGTAATAAAAGTATTAGTTCAAAGATTCGAGCACGATTTCTTAAGATATGGCAATGTTTAGAAAATGGCCTCTTGAGTCCTTATAGTGTAAACACCCATAAGAATGGTTAGAATTGGTTTGAAGCGAAATACGTGTCTCAAACTTTTTCAAAATTCCTAAAATGTTCCTTTCCACGCATACATGATAAAACAAATCGAATAACGTTGATTCATGTAGGTGCTGTGAGAATTTGTGAAACTCGCGAAAAACGCTTTATCTCAGCGAGATAAGAATATTATAGAAACGGACAGTGAATTACTGTGTTTGCAGTGAGTAGGTTTTCTCGAAAATTTTCAAAAGCTCGCCAATGCTTCTTAAATGATCTATTCGGGTAAGAGAAGTAAATAAAAGTATTAGTTCATTGATTGGATAACTATTTGCGATAATATTTCAATGTTTAGAAATTGGCCTCTTAAGCATCAGAAGCGCAAACGCCATAAAAAGGGTAAGAATTGGTTCGAATTAAATACGTGGCCCAAACTTTCCCCCATACATGATTAAAGAAATCGAATTTCTTCGATCCATCTAGGTGCTGTTAGAATTTGTGAAACTCGTGAAAAACGCTTTATCTCGGCGAGATAAGAATATTAGAGAAACGGACAGTGAAATTACTCTTTTTACAGTTAGTAGGTTTTCTCGAAAATTTCCTAAAGCTCGCCATTGCTTCTAAAATAATCTATTCGGGTCAGAGGAGGTAAAAAAGTAGTAGTTCATCGATTCGAGCAGTATTTCTGAAAATATAGCAATGTTTAGAAAAAGCCATCTTTAGACATTATAGATCCGAAAAGCTATAAGAATGGTTAGTATTGGTTTGAAGCGAAATACTTGTCCCAAACTTTTTTAAACTTCGTAAAATGTTCCTTTCCACCCATACATGATAAAACAAATCGAATTTCGTCGATTCGACGAGATGCTTTCATAATTTTGTGAAACTCGTCAAAAACGCTTTATCTCGGCGAGATAAGACGATTAGAGAAACAGACAGTGAAATTACTGTGTTTGCAGTAAGGAAGTTTTATCGAAAATTTCCTAAAAATCCCCAATGCTTCTAAAATGATCTATTCGGGTCAGAGAATGTAATAAAAGTATTAGTTCTTCGATTCGAGCACTATTTCTTAAAATATGGCAATTTTGAGAAAATGGCCTCTTTAGCCATCATAGGGCGAAAAGCGATAAAAATGGTTAGAATTGGTTTGAAGCGAAATACGTGTCCCAAACTTTTCCAAAACTCCTAAAATGTTCCTTTTCACCCATACATGATTAAATAAACCGAATTTCGTCGATCCATCTAGGTGCTGTGAGAATTTGTGAAACTCGCGAAAAACGCTTAATCTCGGCGATATAAGACAATTAGTGAAACGGACAGTGAAATTACTTTGTTTGCAGTGAGTAGGATTTCTCGAAAATTTCCAAAAGCACGCCATTGCTTCTAAAATGATCTATTCGGGAAGGATAAGAGATTAAAAGTATTAGTTCATTGATAGGAGAACTATTTGCGATAATATTTCAATGTTTAGAAATTGGTCTTTTAAGCATCAGAAGTGGAAAAGCCATAAAAAGGGTAAGAATTGGTTCGAAGCGAAATACGTGTCCCAAACTTTTCAAATCCACCTAAAATATTCCTTTCCAACCATACATGATAAAACAAATCGAATAACGTCGATTCATCTAGGTGCTGTGAGAATTTGTGAACCTCGCGAAAAACGCTTTATCTCGGCGAGATAAGACGATTAGTAAAACGGACAGTAAAATTAATGTGTTTGCATGAGTAGGTTTTTTCAAAAATTTTCAAAACTCGCCAATGCTTCTAAAATGATCTATTCGGGTAAGACAAGAGAATAAAAGTATCAGTTCTTTGATTGGAGAACTATTTGCGATAAAATTTCAGTGGTTAGAAATAGGCCTTTTAAGCATCAGAAGCGCAAACGCCATAAAAAGGGTTAGAATTGGTTCGAAGCGAAATACGTGTCCCAAACTTTTCAAAACCTCTTAAAATGTTATTTACCACTCATACATGATTAAAGAAATCGAATTTCGTCGATCCATCTAGGTGCTGTTAGAATTTGTGAAACTCGTGAAAAACGCTTTATCTCGGCGAGATAAGAATATTAGAGAAACGGACAGTGAAATTACTCTGTTTACAGTTAGTAGGATTTCTCGAAAATTTCCAAAAGCACGCCAATGCTTCTAAAATAATTTATTCGGGTCAGAGGAGGTAATAAAAGTATTAGTTCATCGATTCGACAAGTATTTTTTAAGATATGGCAATGTTTAGAAAATGGCCTCTTTAGCCCTTATACGGCGAAAAGCGATAAGAATGGTTAGAATTGGTTTGAAGCGAAATACGTGTCCCAAACTTTTCCAAAATTCCTAAAATGTTCCTTTCCACGCATACATGATAAAACAAATCGAATAACGTCGATTCATCTAGGTGCTGTGAGAATTTGTGAAACTCGCGAAAAACGCTTTATCTCCACGAGATAAGAATATTAGAGAAACGGACAGTGAAATTAATGTGTTTGCAGTGAGTAGGTTATTCGAAAATTTTCAAAAGCTCGCCAATGCTTCTAAAATGATCTATTCGGGAAAGATAAGAGAATGAAAGTATTTGTTCATTGCTTGGAGAACTATTTGCGATAATATTTCAATGTTTAGAAATTGGCCTTTAAAGCATCAGAAACGCAAACGCCATAAAAAAGGTAAGAATTGGTTCGAAGCGAAATACGTGTATAAAACTTTTCAAAACCTCCTAAAATGTTCATTTCCAACCATACATGATAAAACAAATCGAATTTCGTCTATTCGACGAGGTACTGTGAGAATTTTTGAAACTCGCGAAAAACGCTTTATCTCGGCGAGATAAGACGATTAGTGAAACAGACAGTGAAATTACTGTGTTTGCATAAAGGAGGTTTTCACGTAAATTTCCAAAAGCTCGCCAATGCTTCTAAAATGATCTATTCCGGTTAAAAGAGGTAAAAAAAGTTTTAGTTCATCGAATCCACAACTATTTCTTAAGAAATGGCAATGTTTAGAAAATGGCCTCTTTAGACCTTATAGTGCAAAGAGCCATAAGCATGGTTAGAATTGGTTTGAAGCGAAATACGTGTCTCAAACTTTTCCAAAATTCCTAAAATATTCCTTTCCACCCATACATGATAAAACAAATCGAATTTCATCGATTCGACGTAGTGCTGTGAGAATTTGTGAAACTCGTGAAAAACGCTTTATTTAGGCGAGATAAGACGATTAGTGAAACAGACAGTGAAATTACTGTGTTTGCAGAAGGGAGGTTTTCTCGAAAATTTCCAAAAGCTCCCCAATGTTTCTAAAATGATCTATTCCGGTTAAAGGAGGTAATAAAAGTATTAGTTCATCGATTCTACCACTATTTCTTAAGAAATGGCTTTGTTTAGAAAATAACCTTTTTACCCTTATATTGCAAAGAGCCATAAGAATAGTAAGAATTGGTTTAAAGCGAAATAAGTGTCCCAAACTTTTCCAAAATTCCTAAAATGTTCCTTTCCACGCATACATGATAAAACAAATCGAGTAATCTCGATTCATCTAGGTGCTGTGAGAATTTGTGAAACTCGCGAAAAACGCTTTATCTCCACGAGAAAAGAATATTAGAGAAACGGACAGTGAAATTAATGTGTTTGCAGTGAGTAGGTTATTCGAAAATTTTCAAAAGCTCGCCAATGCTTCTAAAATGATCTATTCCCGTTAAAGGAGGTAAAAAAAGTTTTAGTTCATCGATTCCACAACTATTTCTTAAGAAATGGCAATGTTTAGAAAATGGCCTCTTTAGACCATATACGGCGAAAAGCGATAAGAATGGTTAGAATTGGTTTGAAGCGAAATACGTGTCCCAAATTTTTCCAAACCTCCTAAAATGTTCCTTTCCACCCATACATGATAAAACAAATCGAATAACGTCGATTCAGCTAGGTGCTGTGAGAATTTGTGAAACTCGCGAAAAACGCTTTATCTCGTCGAGATAAAAAATATTAGAGAAACGGACAGTGAAATTAATGTGTTTGCAGTGAGTAGGTTATTCGAAAATTTTCAAAAGCTCGCCAATGCTTCTAAAATGATCTATTCGGGTAAGAGAAGAGAATAAAAGTATTTGTTCATTGATTGGAGAACTATTTGTAATAATATTTCAATGTTTAGAAATTGGCCTTTAAAGCGTCAGAAACGCAAACGCCATAAAAAGGGTAAGAATTGGTTCGAAGCGAAATACGTGTATAAAACTTTTCAAAACCTCCTAAAATGTTCATTTCCAACCATACATGATTAAACAAATTGAATTTCGTCGAATCATCTAGGTGCTGTTAGAATTTGTGAAACTCGCGAAAAACGCTTTATCTCGGCGAGATAAGAAGATTAGAGAAATGCACTGTGAAATTACTGTTTTTGCAGTAAGTAGGTTTTCTCTAAAATTTCCTAAAGCTCCCCAAGGTTTCTAAAATAATTTATTCTGGTCAGAAAAGGTAATAAAAGTATTAGTTCATCGATTCGAGCACTATTTCTTAAGATATGGCAATGTTTAGAAAATGGCCTCTTTAGCCTTTATAGAGGGAAAAGCCATAAGAATGGTTAAAATTGGTTGGAAGCGAAATACGTGTACCAAACTTTTCCAAACCTCATAAAATGTTCCTTTCCACCCATACATGATAAAACAAATCGAATAACGTCGATTCATCTAGGTGCTGTTAGAATTTGTGAGACTCGCGAAAAACGCTTTATCTCGGATAGATAAGACGATTAGTGAAACAGACAGTGAAATTACTGTGTTTGCAGAAAGGAGGTTTTCTCGAAAATTTCCAAAAGCTCCCCAATGCTTCTAAAATGATCTATTCCGGTTAAAGGAGGTAATAAAAGTATTAGTTCATCGATTCTACCACTATTTCTTAAGAAATGGCTTTGTTTAGAAAATAACCTTTTTACCCTTATATTGCAAAGAGCCATAAGAATAGTAAGAATTGGTTAAAAAGCGAAATACGTGTCTCAAACTTTTCCAAAATTTCTAAAATGTTCCTTTCCACCCATACATGATAAAACAAATCGAATTTCGTCGATTCGACGAAGTGCTGTGAGAATTTGTGAAACTCGCGAAAAACGCTTTATCTCGGCGAGATAAGACGATTAGTGAAACGTACAGTGAAATTCATGTGTTTGCACCAAGGAGGTTTTATCGAAAATTTCCTAAAAATCCCCAATGCTTCTAAAATTATCTATTCGGGTCAGAGTAGGTAATAAAAGTATTAGTTCTTCGATTCGAGCACTATTTCTTAAAATATGGCAAAGTTTTGAAAATGGCCTCTTTAGCCCTTATTGTGTAAACAACCATAAGAAAAGTTAGAATTGGTTTGAAGCGATATACGGTCCCAAACATTTCAAAACTTCCTAAAATGTTCCTGTCATACCATACATGATAAAACAAATCGAATTTCGTTGATACGATGAGGTGCTGTGAGAATTTGTGAAAATCGCGAAAAACGCTTTATCTCGGCAAGATAAGACGATTAATGAAACGGACAGTGAAATTCATGTGTTTGCACTAAGGAGGTTTTATCGAAAATTTCCTAAAAATCCCCAATGCTTCTAAAATTATCTATTCGGGTCAGAGGAGGTAATAAAAGTATTAGTTTTTCGATTCGAGCACTATTTCTTAAAATATGGCAATTTTTAGGAAATTTCATCTTTAGCCATTATAGGGCGAAAAGCGATAAGAATAGTTAGAATTGGTTTGAAGCGAAATACGTGGCCCAAACTTTTCCAAACCTTCTAAAATATTCCTTTCCACCCATACATGATAAAACAAATCGAATAACGTCGATTCATCTAGGTGCTGTGAGAATTTTTGAAATTCGCGAAAAACGCTTTATCTCGGCGAGATAAGACGATTAGTGAAACGGACAGTGAAATTACTGTGTTGCAGTGAGTAGGAATTCTCGAAAATGTCCAAAAGGACGCCAATGTTTCAAAAATAATCTATTCGGGTCAGAGGAGGTAATAAAAGTATTAGTTCATCGATTCGATCAGTATTTCTTAAGATATAGCAATGTTTAGAAAATGGCCCTTTAGCCCTTATATGGCGAAAAGCGATAAGAATGGTTAGAATTGGTTCGAAGCGAAATACGTGTCCCAAACTTTTCAAAACCTCCTAAAATGTTCCTTTCCACGCATACATGATAAAACAAATCGAATTTCGTCGATTCGACGAGGTGCTGTGAGATTTTGTGAAATTCGTGAAAAACGCTTTATCTAGGCAAGATAAGACGATTAGTGAAACGGACAGTGAAATTACAGTGTTTGCTGTAAGGAGGTTTTCTCTAAAATTTTCAAAAGCTCACCAATGCTTCTAAAATGATCTATTCGGGAAGAAGAAGAGATTAAAAGTATTAGTTCATTGATTGGAGAATTATTTGCGATAATATTTCAATATTTAGAAATTGGTCTTTTAAGCATCAGAAGGGGAAACGCCATAAAAAGGGTAAGAATTAGTTCGAAGCGAAATACATGTCCTAAACTTTTCCAAACCTCCTAAAATGTTCCTTTCCACCCATACATGATAAAACAAATCGAATTTCGTCGATTCGACTAGGTGCTGTTAGAATTTGTGAAACTCGCGAAAAACGCTTTATCTCCACGAGATAAGAAGAATATGGAAACGAAAAGATAAACTAATGTGCTTCCAGCAAGAAGGTTTTCTCGAAAATTTCCAAAAGCACGCCAATGCTTCTAAAATAATCTATTCGGGTCAGAGGAGGTAATAAAAGTATTAGTTCATCGATAATAGGAGTATTTCTTAAGATATGGCAATGTTTAGAAAATGGCCTCTTTAGACCTTATACGGCGAAAAGCGATAAGAATGGTTAGAATTGGTTTGAAGCGAAATACGTGTCCCAAATTTTTCCAAACCTCCTAAAATGTTCCTTTCCACCCATACATGATAAAACAAATCGAATTTCGTTGATTGGATGAGGGGCTTTGAGAATTTGTGAATCTCGTGAAAAACGCTTCATCTCGGCGAGTTAAGACGTTTAGTGAAACAGACAGTGAAATTACTGTGTTTGCAGAAAGGAGGTTTTCGCGAAAATTTCCAAAAGCTCCCCAATGCTTCTAAAATGATCTATTCCTGATAAAGGAGGTAATAAAAGTATTAGTTCATCGATTCTACCACAATTTCTTAAGAAATGGCTTTGTTTAGAAAATGGCCTATTTAGCCCTTATATTGCAAAGAGCCATAAGAATGGTTAGAATTGGTTTAAAGCGAAATACGTGTCTCAAACTTTTCCAAAATTCCTAAAATGTTCCTTTCCACCCATACATGATAAAACAAATCGAATAACGTCGATTCATCTAGGTGCTGTGAGAATTTGTGAAACTCGCGAAAAACGCTTTATCTCGTCGAGATAAGACGATTAGTGAAACGGACAGTTAAATTACTGTGTTTGCAGTGAGTAGGAATTCTCGAAAATGTCCAAAAGCACGCCAATGCTTCTAAAATAATCTATTCGGGTCAGAGGAGGAATAAAAGTATCAGTTCATCGATTCGAGCACTATTTCTTAAAAAATGGCAATGTTTAGAAAATGGCCTCTTTAGCCCTTATAGTGTAAAGAGCCATAAGAATGGTTAGAATTGGTTTGAAGCGAAATACGTGTCTCAAACTTTTTTAAACCCCCTAAAATGTTCCTTTCCACCCATACATGATTAAAGAAATCGAATTTCGTTGATCCATCTATGTGCTGTTAGAATTTGTAAACTCGTGAAAAACGCTTTATTTCGGCGAGATAAGAATATTAGAGAAACGGACAGTGAAATTACTGAGTTTACAGTTAGTAGGTTTTCACGAAAATTTCCTAAAGCTCGCTATTGCTTCTAAAATGCTCTATTCCGATTAAAGGAGGTAATAAAAGTATTAGTTCATCGATTCGAGCACTATTTCTTAAGAAATGGCAATGTTTCGAAAATGGCCTATTTTGCCCTTATAGTGCAAAGAGCCATAAGAATTGTTAGAATTTGTTTGAAGCGAAATACGTGTCTCAAACTTTTTAAAACCGCTAAAAATTTTCCTTTCCACCCATATATTATAAAAGAAATTGAATTTCGTTGATTCGACTAGGTGCTGTCCGATTTTCTGAAACTCGCGAAAAACGCTTTATCTCTGCGAGGTAAGACGATTAGTGAAACGGACAGTGAAATTACTGTATTTGCAGTGAGTAGGAATTCACGAAAATGTCCAAAAGAACGCCAATGCTTCTAAAATTATCTACTCGGGTCAGAGGAGGTAATAAAAGAATTAGTTAATCGATTCCAGAACTATTTCTTAAGATATGGCAATGATTAGAAAATGGCCCGTTTAGCCCTTATAGTGCGAAAAGCTATAAGAATGGTTAGAATTATTTTGAAGTGAAATACGTGTCCCAATCTTTTTTAAACCCCCTAAAATGTTCCTTTCCACCCATATATGATAAAAAAATTGAATTTCGTCGATTCATCTAGGTGCTGTTAGAATTTGTTAAACTCGTGAAAAACGCTTTATCTCGGCGATATAAGAAAATTAGAGAAACGTACAGTGAAATTACTGTGTTTGCAGTAAGGAAGTTTTTTCGAAAATTTCCTAAAGCTCGCCAATGCTTCTAAAATGATCTATTCCGGATAAAAAAGATAATAAAAGTATTAGTTCATCGATTCGAGCACTATTTCTTAAGAAATGGCAATGTTTCTAAAGTGGCCTCTTTTGCCCTTATAGTGCAAAGAGCCATAAAAATTGTTAGAATTATTTTGAAGCGAAATACACGTCCAAAATTTTCTCAAACCCCAAAAAATGTTCCTTTCCACCCATACATTATAAAATAAATTGAATTTCGTTAATTCGATGAGGTGCTGTCCGATTTTGTGAAAGTCGCGAAAAACGCTTTATCTCGGCGAGATAAGACGATTAGTGAAACGGACAGTGATATTACTGTGTTTGCAGTAAGTAGGATTTCTTGAAAATGTCCAAAAGCCCGACAATGCTCCTAAAATAATCTATTCAGGTCAGAGGAGCTAATAAAAGTATTAGTTCATCGATTCAAATACTATTTCTTAAGAAATGGCAATGTTTAGAAAATGGCCTCTTTAGCCCTTATAGTGCGAAAAGCGATAAGAATGGTTAGAATTAGTTTGAAGCGAAATACGTGTCCAAAACTTTTCCAAACCTCCTAAAATGTTCCTTTCCAACCATACATGATTAAAGAAATCGAATTTCGTCGATGAATCTAAGTGCTGTTAGAATTTGTGAAACTCGTGAAAAACTCTTTATCTCGGCGAGATAAGACGATTAGTGAAACTGACAGTGAAATTACTGAGTTTACAGTTAGAAGGTTTTCATGAAAATTTCCTAAAGCTCGCCAATGCTTCTAAAATGATTTAATTCTGTTAAAGGAGGTAATAAAAGTATTAGTTCATCGATTCGAGCTCTATTTCTTAAGAAATGGCAATGTTTCGAAAATGGCCTCTTTTGCCCTTATAGTGCAAAGAGCCATAAGAATTGTTAGAATTGGTTTGAAGCGAAATACGTGTCTCAAACTTTTTTAAACCCCCAAAATGTTATTTTCCACCCAGATATTTTAAAAGAAATTAAATTTCGTTAATTCGATGAGGTGCTGTCCGATTTTGTGAAACTCGCGAAAAACGCTTTATCTCTGCGAGATAAGACGATTAGTGAAACGTACAGTGAAATTACTGTGTTTGCAGTGAGTAGGAATTCTCGAAAATGTCCAAAAGCACGCCAATGCTTCTAAAATAATCTATTCGGGTCAGAGGAGGTAATAAATGTAATAGTTCGTCGATTCGAATACTATTTCTTAAGAAATGGCAATGTTTAGAAAATGGCCTCTTTAGCCCTTATAGTGCGAAAAGCGATAAGAATGGTTAGAATTCGTTTGAAGCGAAATACGTGTCCCAATCTTTTTTAAACCTCCTAAAATGTTCCTTTCCACGCATACATGATAAAACAAATCGAATTTCGTTGATTCGATTAGGTGCTGTGAGAATATGTGAAAATAGCGAAAAACGCTTTATCTCGGCGAGATAAGACGATTAGAGAAACGGACAGTGAAATTACTATGTTTGCAGTTTGTAGGATTTCTCGAAAATTTCCAAAAGTACGCCAATGCTTCTAAAATAATCTATTCGGGTCACAGAAAGTAATTAAAGTATTAGTTCATCGATTCAATTACTATTTTTTAAGATGTGGCAATGTTTAGAAAATGGCCTCTTTAGACTTTATAGTGCGAAAAGTGATTAAAATGGTTAGAATTTGTTTGAAGCGAAATACGTGTCCCAAACTTTTCCAAACCTCCAAAAATGTTCCTTTCCACCCATTCATGATAAAACTAATCGAATTTCGTCGATTCGACGAGGTTTTGTGAGAATTTGTGAAACTCGTGAAAAATGCTTTATCTCCACGAGATAAGAAGAATAGGCAAACGAAAAGATAAACTAATGTGCTTGCAGCAAGTACGTTTTCTCGAAAATTTCCAAAAGCACGCCAATGCTTCTAAAATAATCTATTCGGGTCAGAGGAGGTAATAAAAGTATTAGTTCATCGATTCGAGCAGTATTTCTTAAGATATGGCAATGTTTAGAAAATGGCCTCTTTAGCCCTTATAGTGTAAAGAGCAAAAAGAATGGTTAGAATTGGTTTGAAGCGAAATACGTGTCCCAAACTTTTTTAAACCTCCTAAAATGTTCCTTTACACCTATACATAAAAGAAATCGAATTTCGTTCATTCGATGAGTTGCTGTCCGATTTTGTGAAACTCACGAAAAACGCTTTATCACGGCGAGATAAGACGATTAGTGAAACGGACTGTGAAATTACTGTGTTTCCAGTGAGTAGGTTCTCTCGAAAATTTCCAAAAGCACGTCAATGCATCTAAAATGATCTATTCGGGTCATAAGATGTAATAAAAGTATTAGTTCATCGATTCGAGCAGTATTTCTTAAGATATGGCAATGTTTAGAAAATGGATTCTTTAGACCTTAAAGGGCGAAAAGCGATAAGAATGGTTAGAATTGGTTTGAAGCGAAATACATGTCCCAAACTTTTCCAAACCTCCTAAAATGTTCCTTTCCACCCATTCATGATAAAACAAATCGAATTTCGTCGATTCGACGAGGTTTTGTGAGAATTTGTGAAACTCGTGAAAAATGCTTTATCTCCACGTGATAAGAAGAATAGGCAAACGAAAAGATAAACTAATGTGATTGCAGCAAGTAGGTTTTCTCGAAAATTACCAAAGCACGCCAACGCTTCTAAAATAATCTATTCGGGTTAGAGGAGGTAATAAAGGTATTAGTTCATCGATTCGAGCAGTATTTCTTAAGATATGGCAATGTTTAGAAAATGGCCTCTTAAGCATCAGAAACGCAAACGCCATAAAAAGGGTAAGAATTGGTTCGAAGCGAAATACGTTTCCAAAACTTTTCAAAACTTCCTAAAATGTTCCTATCACCCATACATGATTAAAGAAATCGAATTTCGTCGATCCATCTCGGTGCTGTTAAAATTTGTGAAACTCGTGAAAAACGCTTTATCTCGGCGAGATAAGAATATTAGAGAAACGGACAGTGAAATTACTGTGTTTACAGTTAGTAGGTTTTCTCGAAAATTTCCTAAAGCTCGCCAATGCTTCTAAAATAATCTAATCGGGTCAGAGGAGGTAATAAAAGTATTAGTTCATCGATATCGAGCAGTATTTTTTAAGAAATGGCAATGTTTAGAAAATGGCCTCTTTAGCCCTTATAGTGTAAAGAGCCATAAGAATGGTAAGAATTGGTTTGAAGCGAAATACGTATCCAAAACTTTTTTAAACCTCGTAAAATGTCCCTTTCTAACCATACATGATAAAATAAATCGAATTTCGTCGATTCGACGAGTTTATTTCAGATATTGTGAAACTCGTCAAAAACGCTTTATCTCGGCGAGATTAGACGATTAGTGAAACAGACAGTGAAATTACTGTGTTTGCAGTAAGAGGTTTTCTCTAAAATTTCCTAAAAATCGCCAATGCTTCTAAAATTATCTATTCGGGTCAGAGGAGGTAATAAAAGTATTAGTTCATCGATTCGAGCACTATTTCTTAAAATATGGCAATGTTTAGAAAATGGCCTCTTTATCCTTTATAGGGCGAAAAGCGATAAGAATGGTTAGAATTCGTTCGAAGCGAAATACGTGTCCCAAACTTTTCCAAAATTCCTAAAATATTCCTTTCCACCCATACATGATAAAACAAATCGAATTTCTTTGATCGAGGAGGTTCTGTCAGATTTTGTGAAACTCGCGAAAAACGCTTTATTTCGGCGAGATAATTCGATTAGTGAAACGGACAGTGAAATTACTGAGTTTGCAGTGAGTAGGTTTTCACGAAAATTTTCAAAAGCTTGCCAATGCTTCTAAAATGATCTATTCGGGTAAGAGAAGAGAATAAAAGTATTAGTTCATTGATTGGAGAACTATTTGCGATTATATTTCAATGTTTAGAAATTGGCCTCTTAAGCTTCAGAAGCCCAAATGCCATAAAAAGGGTAAGAATTGGTTGGAAGCGAAATACGTTTCCAAATTTTTTCAAAACCTCCTAAAATGTTCCTTTCCACCCATACATGATTAAAGAAATCGAATTTCGTGGATCCATCTTTGTGCTGGGAGAATTTGTGAAACTCGTGAAAAACGCTTTATCTCGGCGAGATAAGAATATTAGAGAAACGGACAGTGAAATTACTGTGTTTACAGTTAGTAGGTTTTCTCGAAAATTTCCTAAAAATCCCCAATGCTTCTAAAATTATCTATTCGGGTCAGAGGAGGTAATAAAAGTATTAGTTCATCGATTCGAGCACTATTTCTTAAAATATGGCAATGTTTAGAAAATGGCCTCTTTAGCCCTTATACGGCGAAAAGCGATAAGAATGGTTAGAATTGGTTTGAAGCGAAATACGTGTCCTAAACTTTTCCAAAATTCCTAAAATGTTTCTTTCCACCCATACATAATTAAAGAATCGAATTTCGTCGATTCATCTAAGTGCTGTTAAAATTTGTGAAACTCGTGAAAAACGCTTTATCTATCTCCACGAGATAAGAAGAATTGGCAAATGAAAAGATAAACTAATGTGATTGCAGCAAGTAGGTTTCCCCGAAAATTTCCAAAAGCACACTAATTTTTCTAAAATAATCTATTCGGGTCAGAGGAGGTAATGAAAGTATTAGTTCATCGATTCGAGCAGTATTTCTTAAGATATGACAATGTTTAGAAAATGGCCTCTTTAGCCCTTATAGGGCGAAAAGCGAAAAGAATGGTTAGAATTGGTTCGAAGCGAAATACGTATCCAAAACTTTTCAAAACCTCCTAAAATGTTCCTATCCACCCATACATGATTAAAGAAATCGAATTTCGTCGATTCATCTAGGTGCTGTTAGAATTTGTGAAACTCGTGAAAAACGGTTAATCTAGGCGAGATAAGACGATTAGTGAAACAGATGGTGAAATTACTGTGTTTGCAGTAAGTAGGTTTTCTCAAAAATTTTCCAAAGCACGCCAATGTTTCTAAAATAATCTATTCGGGTCAGAGGAGGTAATAAAAGTATTAGTTCTTCGATTCGAGCACTATTTCTTAAAATATGGCAATGTTTAGAAAATGGCCTCTTTAGCACTTATAGTGTAAAGAGCAAAAAGAATGGTTAGAATTGGTTTGAAGCGAAATACGTGTTCCAAACTTTTCCAAAATTCCTAAAATGTTCCTTTCCACCCATACATGATAAAACAAATCGAATTTCGTTGATTCGATGAGGTGCTGTCCGATTTTGGGAATCTCGCGAAAAACGCTTTATCTCTGCGAGATAAGACGATTAGTGAAACGGACAGTGAAATTACTGTGTTTGCAGTTAGTAGGAATTCTCGAAAATGTCCAAAAGCACGCCAATGCTTCTAAAATAATCTATTTGGGTCAGAGGATGAATAAAAGTATCAGTTCATCGATTCGAGCACTATTTCGTAAGATATGGCAATGTTTAGAAAATGGCCTCTTTAGCACTTATAGTGTAAAGAGCAAAAAGAATGGTTAGAATTGGTTTGAAGCGAAAGCCGTGTCTCAAACTTTTTTAAACCCCCTAAAATGTTCCTTTCCACCCATACATGATTAAAGAAATCGAATTTCGTCGATTCATCTAGGTGCTGTTAGAATTTGTGAAACTCGTGGAAAACGCTTTTTTTCGGCGAGATAAGAAGATTAGAGAAACGGACAGTGAAATTACTGTGTTTGCAGTAAGGAGGTTTTCTCGAAAATTTCCTAAAGCTCGCCAATGCTTCTAAAATGATCTATTCCGGTTAAAGGAAGTAATAAAAGTATTATTTCATTGATTCGAGCACTATTTCTTAAGTTTTGGCAATGTTTCGAAAATGGCCTATTTTGCCCTTATAGTGCAAAAGGCCATAAGAATTGTTAGAATTGGTTTGAAGCGAAATACGTGTCTCAAACTTTTTTAAGCTCCCAAAAATGTTATTTTCCACCCATATATTATAAAACAAATTGTATTTCGTTGATTCGATGAGGTGCTGTCCGATTTTGTGAAACTCGCGAAAAACGCTTTATCTCTGCGAGATAAGACGATTAGTGAAACGGACAGTGAAATTACTGTGTTTGCAGTGAGTAGGAATTCTCGAAAATTTCCAAAAGCATACCAATGCTTCTAAAATGATCTATTCGGGTCAGAGGAGGAATTAAAGTATTAGTTCATCGATTCGAGCACTATTTCTTAAGAAATGGCAATGTTTCGAAAATGGCCTATTTTGCCCTTATAGTGCAAAGAGCCATAAGAATTGTTAGAATTGGTTTGAAGCGAAGTACGTGTTTCAAACTTTTTTAAACCCTCAAAAATGTTATTTTCCACCCATATATTATAAAACAAATTGAATTTCGTTGATTGGATGAGGTGCTGTCCGATTTTGTGAAACTCGCGAAAAACGCTTTATCTCGGCGAGATAAGACGATTAGTGAAACGGACAGTGAAATTACTGTGTTTGCAGTGAGTAGGAATTCTCGAAAATGTCCAAAAGCACGCCAGTGCTTCTAAAATAATCTATTCGGGTCAGAGGAGGAATAAAAGTATTAGTTCATCGATTCGAGCACTATTCCTTAAGAAATGGCAATGTTTCGAAAATGGCCTATTTTGCCCTTATAGTGCAAAGAGCCATAAGAAAATGTTAGAATTGGTTTGTAGCGAAATACGTGTCTCAAACTTTTTTAAACTCCCAAAAATGGTATTTTCCAACCATATATTATAAAAGAAATTGAATTTCGTTGATTCGATGATGTGCTGTCCGATTTTGTGAAACTCGCGAAA
Organism: Heliopora coerulea; assembly: GCA_030142905.1. Taxonomy (NCBI): domain Eukaryota; kingdom Metazoa; phylum Cnidaria; class Anthozoa; order Scleralcyonacea; family Helioporidae; genus Heliopora; species Heliopora coerulea. The sequence continues at coordinate 122,173 of JASJOG010000122.1, read as the reverse complement.
AACGCTTTATCATTGTGAGATAAGACGATTAGTGAAACGGACAGTGAAATTACTGTGTTTGCAGTGAGTAGGAATTCTCGAAAATGTCCAAAAGCACGCCAATGCTTCTAAAATAATCTATTCGGGTCAGAGGAGGAATAAAAGTATTAGTTCAACGATTCGAGCACTATTTCTTAAGAAATGGCAATTTTTAGAAAATGGCCTCTTTAGCCCTTATACTGTAAAGAGCCAAAAGAATGGTTAGAATTTGTTTGAAGCGAAATACGTGTCTCAAACTTTTTTAAACACCCTAAAATGTTCCTTTCCACCCATACATGATAAAACAAATCGAATTTTGTTGATTCGATTAGGTGCTGTCCGATCTTGTGACTCTCGCGAAAAACGCTTTATCTCGGCGAGATAAGACGATTAGTGAAACGGACAGTGAAATTACTGTGTTTGCAGTGAGTAGGTTTCCTCGAAAATTTCAATAAACACGCCAATGCTTCTAAAATAATCTATTCGGGTCAGAGGAGGTAATAAAAGTATTAGTTCATCGATTCAAGCACTATTTCATAAGATATGGCAATGTTTAGAAAATTGCCTCTTTAGCCCTTATACGGCGAAAAGCGATAAGAATGGTTAGAATTGGTTTGAAGCGAAATACGTGTCCCAAACTTTTACAAAACTCCTAAATTGTTCCTTTCCACCCATACATGATAAAACAAATCGAATAACGTCGATTCATTTTGGTGCTGTGAGAATTTGTGAAACTCACGAAAAACGCTTTATCTCGGCAAAATAAGACGATTAGTGAAACGGACAATGAAATTACTGTGTTTGCAGTGAGTAGGATTTCTCGAAATTTTCCATAAAGCACGCCAATGCTTCTAAAATAATCTATTCGGGTCAGACGAGGTAATAAAAGTATTAGTTCATCGATTCGAGCAGTATTTCTTAAGATATGGCAATGTTTAGAAAATTGCCTCTTTAGCCCTTAAAGTGTGAAAAGCGATAAGAATGGTTAGAATTTGTTCGAAGCGAAATACGTGTACCAAACTTTTCCAAATCTCCTAAAATGTTCCTTTCCACGCATACATGATAAAACAAATCGAATAACGTCGATTCGACAAGGTGCTTGAGAAATTGTGAAACTCGTGAAAAACGCTTTATCTAGGTGAGATAAGACGATTAGTGAAACAGACAGTGAAATTACTGTTTTTGCAGTAAGTAGGTTTTCTCGAAAATTTCCTAAAGCTCCCCAAGGTTTCTAAAATAATTTATTCTGGTCAGAAAATGTAATAAAAGTATTAGTTCATCGATTCGAGCACTATTTCTTAAGATATGGCAATGTTTAGAAAATGGCCTCTTTAGCCTTTATAGAGGGAAAAGCCATAAGAATGGTTAAAATTGGTTGGAAGCGAAATACGTGTACCAAACTTTTCCAAACCTCATAAAATGTTCCTTTCCACCCATACATGATAAAACAAATCGAATAACGTTGATTCATCTAGGTGCTGTTAGAATTTGTGAGACTCGCGAAAAACGGTTTATCTCGGATAGATAAGACGATTAGTGAAACAGACAGTGAAATTACTGTATTTGCAGTGAGTAGGATTTCTCGAAATTTTCCATAAAGCACGCCAATGCTTCTAAAATAATCTATTCGGGTCAGACGAGGTAATAAAAGTATTAGTTCATCGATTCGAGCAGTATTTCTTAAGATATGGCAATGTTTAGAGAATTGCCTCTTTAGCCCTTAAAGTGTGAAAAGCGATAAGAATGGTTAGAATTTGTTCGAAGCGAAATACGTGTACCAAACTTTTCCAAATCTCCTAAAATGTTCCTTTCCACCCATACATGATAAAACAAATCGAATAACGTCGATTCATCTAGGTGCTGTTAGAATTTGTGAGACTCGCGAAAAACGCTTTATCTCGGATAGATAAGACGATTAGTGAAACAGACAGTGAAATTACTGTGTTTGCAGTAAGTAGGTTTTCTCGAAAATTTCCTAAAGCTCCCCAAGGTTTCTAAAATAATTTAATCTGATCAGAAAAGGTAATAAAAGTATTAGTTCATCGATTCGAGCAGTATTTCTTAAGATATGGCAATGTTTAGAAAATGGCCTCTTTAGCCTTTTTAGTGCAAAAAGCCATAAGACATGTTAGAATTGGTTATAGGTGAAATACGTGTCCCAAACTTTTCTAAAATTCCTAAAATTTTCCATTCCACCCATACATGATAAAACAAATCGAATTTCGTCGATTCGACGAGATGCTGTTAGAATTTGTGAAACTCGTGAAAAACGCTTTATCTAGGCGAGATAAGACGATTAGTGAAATAGACAGTGAAATTACTGTGTTTGCGTTAAGGAGGTTTTCTCGAAAATTTCCAAAAGCTCGCTAAGGCTTCTAAAATGATCTATTCGGGTCAGAAAAGGTAATAAAAGTATTAGTTCATCGATTCGAGCACTATTTTTTAATATATGGCAATGTTTAGAAAATAGCCTCTTTAGCCTTTATAGTGCTAAAAGCCATAAGAAATGTTAGAGTTTGTTTGAAGCGAAATACGTGTCCCAAACTTTTCCAAACCTCCTAAAATGTTCCTTTCCACGCATACATGATAAAACAAATCGAATTTCATCGATTCGACGAGGTGCTTGAGAAATTGTGAAACTCGTGAAAAACGCTTTATCTAGTCGAGATAAGAAGATTAGTGAAACAGACAGTGAAATTACTGTGTTTGCAGTAAGGAGGTTTTCTCGAAAATTTCCAAAAGCACGCCAATGCTTCTAAAATAATCTATTCCGGTTAAAGTAGGTAATATAAGTATTGGTTCATCGATTCGAGCAGTATTTCTTAAGATAAGGCAATGTTTAGAAAATGTCCTCTTTAGCCCTTATAGTGCAAAGAGACATAAGAATGGTTAGAATTGGTTTGAAGCGAAATACGTGTCCCAAACATTTCCAGAACCTCCTAAAATGTTCCTTTCCACCAATTCATAATAAAACAAATCGAATGACGTCGAATAATGAAGGTGTTTTGAGAATTTGTGAAACTCGTGGAAAACGCTTTATCTCGGCGAGATAAGACGATTAGTTAAACGGACAGTGAAATTACTGTGTTTGCAGTGAGTAGGAATTCTCGAAAAAGTCCAAAAGCACGCCAATGCTTCTAAAATAATCTATTCGGGTCATAGGAGGAATAAAAGTATTAGTTCAACGATTCGAGCACTATTTCTTAAGAAATGGCAATTTTTAGAAAATGGCCTCTTTAGCCCTTATACTGTAAAGAGCCTAAAGAACGGTTAGAATTTGTTTGAAGCGAAATACGTGTCCCAAACTTTTTTAAACACTCTAAAATGTTCCTTTACACCCATACATGATAAAACAAATCGAATTTTGTTGATTCGATTAGGTGCTGTCCGATCTTGTGACTCTCTCAAAAAACGCTTTATCTCGGCGAGATAAGACGATTAGTGAACCGGACAGTGAAATTACTGAGTTTACAGTTAGAAGGTTTTCACGAAAATTTCCTAAAGCTCGCCAATGCTTCTAAAATGATTTAATTCTGATAAAGGAAGTAATAAAAGTATTAGTTCATCGATTCGAGCTCTATTTCTTAAGAAATGGCAATGTTTCGAAAATGGCCTATTTTGCCCTTATAGTGCAAAGAGCCATAAGAATTGTTAGAATTGGTTTGAAGCGAAATACGTATCTCAAACTTTTTTAAACCCCCAAAAATGTTATTTTCCACCCATATATTATAAAGGAAATTGAATTTCGTTGATTCGATGAGGTGCTGTCCGATTTTGTGAAAATCGCGAAAAACGCTTTATCTCTGCGAGATAAGACGATTAGTTAAACGGACAGTGAAATTACTGTGATTGCAGTGAGTAGGAATTCTCGTAAATGTCCAAAAGCACGCCAATGCTTCTAAAATAATCTATTCGGGTCAGAGGAGGAATAAAAGTATTAGTTCAACGATTCGAGCACTATTTCTTAAGAAATGGCAATTTTTAGAAAATGGCCTCTTTAGCCCTTATACTGTAAAGAGCCTAAAGAATGGTTAGATTTGGTTTGAAGCGAAATACGTGTCCCAAACTTTTTTAAACACCCTAAAATGTTCCTTTCCACCAATACATGATAAAACAAATCGAATTTTGTTGATTCGATTAGGTGCTGTCCGATCTTGTGACTCTCGCAAAAAACGCTTTATCTCGGCGAGATAAGACGATTAGTGAAACGGACAGTGAAATTACTGTGTTTGCAGTGAGTAGGATTTCTCGAAAATTTCCAAAACCACGCCAAGCTTCTAAAATGATCTAATCCTGTTAAAAAAAGGTAATAGAAGTATTAGTTCATCGATTCCAGCACTATTTCTTAAGATATGGCAATGTTTAGAATATGGCCTCTTTAGCCTTATAGTGCTAAGATCGATAAGAATAGTTAGAATTGGTTTGAAGCGAAATACGTGCCCAAACTTTTCCAAACCTCCTATAATGTTTCTTTCCACCCATAAATGATAAAACAAATCGAATAACGTCGATTCATCTAAGTGCTGTGAGAATTTGTGAAACTCGCGAAAAACGCTTTATCTCGGCGAGATAAGACGATTAGTGAAACGGACAGTGAAATTACTGTGTTTGCAGTAAGGAAGTTTTCTCGAAAATTTCCAAAAGCTAGCAAAGGCTTCTAAAATGATCTATTCGGGTCAGAAAAGATAATAAAAGTATTAGTTCATCGATTCGAGCAGTATTTCGTAAGAAATGGCAATGTTTAGAAAATGGCCTCTTTTGCTTTTATAGGGCGAAAAGCGATAAGAATGGTTAAAATTGGTTTGAAACGAAATACGTGTCCAAAACTTTTCCAAAATTCCTAAAATGTTCCTTTCCACCCATACATGATAAAACAAATCGAATTTCGTTGATTCGATGAGGTGCTGTGAGAATTTGTGAAACTCGTGAAAAACGCTTTATCTCAACGAGATAAGAAGAAGAGGCAAACGAAAAGATAAACTAATGTGCTTGCAGTAAGTAGGTTTTCTCGAAAATTTCCAAAAGCACGCCAATGCTTCTAAAATAATCTATTCATGTGAGAGGAAGTGATAAAAGTATTAGTTAATCGATTCGAGCACGATTTCTTAAGATATGGCAATGTTTAGATAATGGCCTCTTTAGCCCTTATAGTGCGAAAATCGATAAGAATGGTTAGAATTGGTTCGAAGCGAAATACGTGTCTCAAACTTTTCCAAAATTCCTAAAATGTTCATTTCCACGCATACATGATAAAACAAATCGAATTTCGTCTATTCGACGAGGTGCTTTGAGAATTTGTGAAACTCGTGAAAAACGCTTTATCTTTGCGAGATAAGACGAATAGTGAAACGGACAGTTGGATTACAGTGTTTGCAGTGAGTAGGAATTCTCGAAAATGTCCAAAAGGACGCCAATGTTTCAAAAATAATCTATTCGGGTCAGAGGAGGTAATAAAAGTATTAGTTCATCGATTCGATCAGTATTTCTTAAGATATAGCTATGTTTAGAAAATGGCCCTTTAGCCCTTATATGGCGAAAAGCGATAAGAATGGTTAGAATTGGTTCGAAGCGAAATACGTGTCCCAAACTTTTCAAAACCTCCTAAAATGTTCCTTTCCACGCATACATGATAAAACAAATCGAATTTCGTCGATTCGACGAGGTGCTGTGAGATTTTGTGAAATTCGTGAAAAACGCTTTATCTAGGCAAGATAAGACGATTAGTGAAACGGACAGTGAAATTACAGTGTTTGCTGTAAGGAGGTTTTCTCTAAAATTTTCAAAAGCTCACTAATGCTTCTAAAATGATCTATTCGGGAAGAAGAAGAGATTAAAAGTATTAGTTCATTGATTGGAGAATTATTTGCGATAATATTTCAATATTTAGAAATTGGTCTTTTAAGCATCAGAAGGGGAAACGCCATAAAAAGGGTAAGAATTAGTTCGAAGCGAAATACATGTCCTAAACTTTTCCAAACCTCCTAAAATGTTCCTTTCCACCCATACATGATAAAACAAATCGAATTTCGTCGATTCGACTAGGTGCTGTTAGAATTTGTGAAACTCGCGAAAAACGCTTTATCTCCACGAGATAAGAAGAATATGGAAACGAAAAGATAAACTAATGTGCTTCCAGCAAGAAGGTTTTCTCGAAAATTTCCAAAAGCACGCCAATGCTTCTAAAATAATCTATTCGGGTCAGAGGAGGTAATAAAAGTATTAGTTCATCGATAATAGGAGTATTTCTTAAGATATGGCAATGTTTAGAAAATGGCCTCTTTAGACCTTATACGGCGAAAAGCGATAAGAATGGTTAGAATTGGTTTGAAGCGAAATACGTGTCCCAAATTTTTCCAAACCTCCTAAAATGTTCCTTTCCACCCATACATGATAAAACAAATCGAATTTCGTTGATTGGATGAGGGGCTTTGAGAATTTGTGAATCTCGTGAAAAACGCTTCATCTCGGCGAGTTAAGACGTTTAGTGAAACAGATAGTGAAATTACTGTGTTTGCAGAAAGGAGGTTTTCGCGAAAATTTCCAAAAGCTCCCCAATGCTTCTAAAATGATCTATTCCTGATAAAGGAGGTAATAAAAGTATTAGTTCATCGATTCTACCACAATTTCTTAAGAAATGGCTTTGTTTAGAAAATGGCCTATTTAGCCCTTATATTGCAAAGAGCCATAAGAATGGTTAGAATTGGTTTAAAGCGAAATACGTGTCTCAAACTTTTCCAAAATTCCTAAAATGTTCCTTTCCACCCATACATGATAAAACAAATCGAATAACGTCGATTCATCTAGGTGTTGTGAGAATTTGTGAAACTCGCGAAAAACGCTTTATCTCGTCGAGATAAGACGATTAGTGAAACGGACAGTTAAATTACTGTGTTTGCAGTGAGTAGGATTTCTCGAAAATGTCCAAAAGCACGCCAATGCTTCTAAAATAATCTATTCGGGTCAGAGGAGGAATAAAAGTATCAGTTCATCGATTCGAGCACTATTTCTTAAAAAATGGCAATGTTTAGAAAATGGCCTCTTTAGCCCTTATAGTGTAAAGAGCCATAAGAATGGTTAGAATTGGTTTGAAGCGAAATACGTGTCTCAAACTTTTTTAAACCCCCTAAAATGTTCCTTTCCACCCATACATGATTAAAGAAATCGAATTTCGTTGATCCATCTATGTGCTGTTAGAATTTGTAAACTCGTGAAAAACGCTTTATTTCGGCGAGATAAGAATATTAGAGAAACGGACAGTGAAATTACTGAGTTTACAGTTAGTAGGTTTTCACGAAAATTTCCTAAAGCTCGCTATTGCTTCTAAAATGCTCTATTCCGGTTAAAGGAGGTAATAAAAGTATTAGTTCATCGATTCGAGCACTATTTCTTAAGAAATGGCAATGTTTCGAAAATGGCCTATTTTGCCCTTATAGTGCAAAGAGCCATAAGAATTGTTAGAATTTGTTTGAAGCGAAATACGTGTCTCAAACTTTTTAAAACCGCTAAAAATTTTCCTTTCCACCCATATATTATAAAAGAAATTGAATTTCGTTGATTCGACTAGGTGCTGTCCGATTTTCTGAAACTCGCGAAAAACGCTTTATCTCTGCGAGGTAAGACGATTAGTGAAACGGACAGTGAAATTACTGTATTTGCAGTGAGTAGGAATTCACGAAAATGTCCAAAAGAACGCCAATACTTCTAAAATTATCTACTCGGGTCAGAGGAGGTAATAAAAGAATTAGTTAATCGATTCCAGCACTATTTCTTAAGATATGGCAATGATTAGAAAATGGCCCGTTTAGCCCTTATAGTGCGAAAAGCTATAAGAATGGTTAGAATTATTTTGAAGTGAAATACGTGTCCCAATCTTTTTTAAACCCCCTAAAATGTTCCTTTCCACCCATATATGATAAAAAAATTGAATTTCGTCGATTCATCTAGGTGCTGTTAGAATTTGTTAAACTCGTGAAAAACGCTTTATCTCGGCGATATAAGAAAATTAGAGAAACGTACAGTGAAATTACTGTGTTTGCAGTAAGGAAGTTTTTTCGAAAATTTCCTAAAGCTCGCCAATGCTTCTAAAATGATCTATTCCGGATAAAAAAGATAATAAAAGTATTAGTTCATCGATTCGAGCACTATTTCTTAAGAAATGGCAATGTTTCTAAAGTGGCCTCTTTTGCCCTTATAGTGCAAAGAGCCATAAAAATTGTTAGAATTATTTTGAAGCGAAATACACGTCCAAAATTTTCTCAAACCCCAAAAAATGTTCCTTTCCACCCATACATTATAAAATAAATTGAATTTCGTTAATTCGATGAGGTGCTGTCCGATTTTGTGAAAGTCGCGAAAAACGCTTTATCTCGGCGAGATAAGACGATTAGTGAAACGGACAGTGATATTACTGTGTTTGCAGTAAGTAGGATTTCTTGAAAATGTCCAAAAGCCCGACAATGCTCCTAAAATAATCTATTCAGGTCAGAGGAGCTAATTAAAGTATTAGTTCATCGATTCAAATACTATTTCTTAAGAAATGGCAATGTTTAGAAAATGGCCTCTTTAGCCCTTATAGTGCGAAAAGCGATAAGAATGGTTAGAATTAGTTTGAAGCGAAATACGTGTCCAAAACTTTTCCAAACCTCCTAAAATGTTCCTTTCCAACCATACATGATTAAAGAAATCGAATTTCGTCGATGAATCTAAGTGCTGTTAGAATTTGTGAAACTCGTGAAAAACTCTTTATCTCGGCGAGATAAGACGATTAGTGAAACTGACAGTGAAATTACTGAGTTTACAGTTAGAAGGTTTTCATGAAAATTTCCTAAAGCTCGCCAATGCTTCTTAAATGATTTAATTCTGTTAAAGGAGGTAATAAAAGTATTAGTTCATCGATTCGAGCTCTATTTCTTAAGAAATGGCAATGTTTCGAAAATGGCCTCTTTTGCCCTTATAGTGCAAAGAGCCATAAGAATTGTTAGAATTGGTTTGAAGCGAAATACGTGTCTCAAACTTTTTTAAACCCCCAAAATGTTATTTTCCACCCAGATATTTTAAAAGAAATTAAATTTCGTTGATTCGATGAGGTGCTGTCCGATTTTGTGAAACTCGCGAAAAACGCTTTATCTCTGCGAGATAAGACGATTAGTGAAACGTACAGTGAAATTACTGTGTTTGCAGTGAGTAGGAATTCTCGAAAATGTCCAAAAGCACGCCAATGCTTCTAAAATAATCTATTTGGGTCAGAAGAGGTAATAAAAGTAATAGTTCGTCGATTCGAATACTATTTCTTAAGAAATGGCAATGTTTAGAAAATGGCCTCTTTAGCCCTTATAGTGCGAAAAGCGATAAGAATGGTTAGAATTCGTTTGAAGCGAAATACGTGTCCCAATCTTTTTTAAACCTCCTAAAATGTTCCTTTCCACGCATACATGATAAAACAAATCGAATTTCGTTGATTCGATTAGGTGCTGTGAGAATATGTGAAAATAGCGAAAAACGCTTTATCTCGGCGAGATAAGACGATTAGAGAAACGGACAGTGAAATTACTATGTTTGCAGTTTGTAGGATTTCTCGAAAATTTCCAAAAGTACGCCAATGCTTCTAAAATAATCTATTCGGGTCACAGAAAGTAATTAAAGTATTAGTTCATCGATTCAATTACTATTTTTTAAGATGTGGCAATGTTTAGAAAATGGCCTCTTTAGACTTTATAGTGCGAAAAGTGATTAAAATGGTTAGAATTTGTTTGAAGCGAAATACGTGTCCCAAACTTTTCCAAACCTCCAAAAATGTTCCTTTCCACCCATTCATGATAAAACTAATCGAATTTCGTCGATTCGACGAGGTTTTGTGAGAATTTGTGAAACTCGTGAAAAATGCTTTATCTCCACGAGATAAGAAGAATAGGCAAACGAAAAGATAAACTAATGTGCTTGCAGCAAGTACGTTTTCTCGAAAATTTCCAAAAGCACGCCAATGCTTCTAAAATAATCTATTCGGGTCAGAGGAGGTAATAAAAGTATTAGTTCATCGATTCGAGCAGTATTTCTTAAGATATGGCAATGTTTAGAAAATGGCCTCTTTAGCCCTTATAGTGTAAAGAGCAAAAATAAAGGTTAGAATTGGTTTGAAGCGAAATACGTGTCCCAAACTTTTTTAAACCTCCTAAAATGTTCCTTTACACCTATACATAAAAGAAATCGAATTTCGTTCATTCGATGAGTTGCTGTCCGATTTTGTGAAACTCACGAAAAACGCTTTATCACGGCGAGATAAGACGATTAGTGAAACGGACTGTGAAATTACTGTGTTTCCAGTGAGTAGGTTCTCTCGAAAATTTCCAAAAGCACGTCAATGCATCTAAAATGATCTATTCGGGTCATAAGATGTAATAAAAGTATTAGTTCATCGATTCGAGCAGTATTTCTTAAGATATGGCAATGTTTAGAAAATGGATTCTTTAGACCTTAAAGGGCGAAAAGCGATAAGAATGGTTAGAATTGGTTTGAAGCGAAATACGTGTCCCAAACTTTTCCAAACCTCCTAAAATGTTCCTTTCCACCCATTCATGATAAAACAAATCGAATTTCGTCGATTCGACGAGGTGCTGTGAGAATTTGTGAAACTCGTGAAAAATGCTTTATCTCCACGTGATAAGAAGAATAGGCAAACGAAAAGATAAACTAATGTGATTGCAGCAAGTAGGTTTTCTCGAAAATTACCAAAGCACGCCAACGCTTCTAAAATAATCTATTCGGGTTAGAGGAGGTAATAAAGGTATTAGTTCATCGATTCGAGCAGTATTTCTTAAGATATGGCAATGTTTAGAAAATGGCCTCTTAAGCATCAGAAACGCAAACGCCATAAAAAGGGTAAGAATTGGTTCGAAGCGAAATACGTTTCCAAAACTTTTCAAAACTTCCTAAAATGTTCCTATCACCCATACATGATTAAAGAAATCGAATTTCGTCGATCCATCTCGGTGCTGTTAAAATTTGTGAAACTCGTGAAAAACGCTTTATCTCGGCGAGATAAGAATATTAGAGAAACGGACAGTGAAATTACTGTGTTTACAGTTAGTAGGTTTTCTCGAAAATTTCCTAAAGCTCGCCAATGCTTCTAAAATAATCTAATCGGGTCAGAGGAGGTAATAAAAGTATTAGTTCATCGATATCGAGCAGTATTTTTTAAGAAATGGCAATGTTTAGAAAATGGCCTCTTTAGCCCTTATAGTGTAAAGAGCCATAAGAATGGTAAGAATTGGTTTGAAGCGAAATACGTATCCAAAACTTTTTTAAACCTCGTAAAATGTCCCTTTCTAACCATACATGATAAAATAAATCGAATTTCGTCGATTCGACGAGTTTATTTCAGATATTGTGAAACTCGTCAAAAACGCTTTATCTCGGCGAGATTAGACGATTAGTGAAACAGACAGTGAAATTACTGTGTTTGCAGTAAGAGGTTTTCTCTAAAATTTCCTAAAAATCGCCAATGCTTCTAAAATTATCTATTCGGGTCAGAGGAGGTAATAAAAGTATTAGTTCATCGATTCGAGCACTATTTCTTAAAATATGGCAATGTTTAGAAAATGGCCTCTTTATCCTTTATAGGGCGAAAAGCGATAAGAATGGTTAGAATTCGTTCGAAGCGAAATACGTGTCCCAAACTTTTCCAAAATTCCTAAAATATTCCTTTCCACCCATACATGATAAAACAAATTGAATTTCTTTGATCGAGGAGGTTCTGTCAGATTTTGTGAAACTCGCGAAAAACGCTTTATTTCGGCGAGATAATTCGATTAGTGAAACGGACAGTGAAATTACTGAGTTTGCAGTGAGTAGGTTTTCACGAAAATTTTCAAAAGCTTGCCAATGCTTCTAAAATGATCTATTCGGGTAAGAGAAGAGAATAAAAGTATTAGTTCATTGATTGGAGAACTATTTGCGATTATATTTCAATGTTTAGAAATTGGCCTCTTAAGCTTCAGAAGCCCAAACGCCATAAAAAGGGTAAGAATTGGTTGGAAGCGAAATACGTTTCCAAATTTTTTCAAAACCTCCTAAAATGTTCCTTTCCACCCATACATGATTAAAGAAATCGAATTTCGTCGATCCATCTTGGTGCTGGGAGAATTTGTGAAACTCGTGAAAAACGCTTTATCTCGGCGAGATAAGAATATTAGAGAAACGGACAGTGAAATTACTGTGTTTACAGTTAGTAGGTTTTCTCGAAAATTTCCTAAAAATCCCCAATGCTTCTAAAATTATCTATTCGGGTCAGAGGAGGTAATAAAAGTATTAGTTCATCGATTCGAGCACTATTTCTTAAAATATGGCAATGTTTAGAAAATGGCCTCTTTAGCCCTTATACGGCGAAAAGCGATAAGAATGGTTAGAATTGGTTTGAAGCGAAATACGTGTCCTAAACTTTTCCAAAATTCCTAAAATGTTTCTTTCCACCCATACATAATTAAAGAATCGAATTTCGTCGATTCATCTAAGTGCTGTTAAAATTTGTGAAACTCGTGAAAAACGCTTTATCTATCTCCACGAGATAAGAAGAATTGGCAAATGAAAAGATAAACTAATGAGATTGCAGCAAGTAGGTTTCCCCGAAAATTTCCAAAAGCACACTAATTTTTCTAAAATAATCTATTCGGGTCAGAGGAGGTAATGAAAGTATTAGTTCATCGATTCGAGCAGTATTTCTTAAGATATGACAATGTTTAGAAAATGGCCTCTTAAGCCCTTATAGGGCGAAAAGCGAAAAGAATGGTTAGAATTGGTTCGAAGCGAAATACGTATCCAAAACTTTTCAAAACCTCCTAAAATGTTCCTATCCACCCATACATGATTAAAGAAATCGAATTTCGCGATTCATCTAGGTGCTGTTAGAATTTGTGAAACTCGTGAAAAACGGTTAATCTAGGCGAGATAAGACGATTAGTGAAACAGATGGTGAAATTACTGTGTTTGCAGTAAGTAGGTTTTCTCAAAAATTTTCCAAAGCACGCCAATGTTTCTAAAATAATCTATTCGGGTCAGAGGAGGTAATAAAAGTATTAGTTCTTCGATTCGAGCACTATTTCTTAAAATATGGCAATGTTTAGAAAATGGCCTCTTTAGCCTTTATAGGGCGAAAAGGGATAAGAATGGTTAGAATTGGTTTGAAGCGAAATACGTGTCCCAAACTTTTCCAAAATTCCTAAAATGTTCCTTTCCACCCATACATGATAAAACAAATCGAATTTCGTTGATTCGATGAGGTGCTGGGAGAATTTGTGAAACTCGTGAAAAACGCTTTACCTATCTCCACGAGATAAGAAGAATAGGCAAATGAAAAGATAAACTAATGTGCTTGCAGCGAGTAGGTTTTCTCGAAAATTTTCAAAAGCTCGCCAATGCTTCTAAAATAATCTATTCGGGTCAGAGGAGGTAATAAAAGTATTAGTTCATCGATTCGAGCACTATTTCTTAAGATATGGCAATGTTTAGAAAATGGCCTCTTTAGCCCTTATAGTGTAAAGAGCAAAAAGAATGGTTAGAATTGGTTTGAAGCGAAATACGTGTACCAAAGTTTTAGAAACCTCCTAAAATGTTCCTTTCCACCCATAAATGATAAAACAAATCGAATAACGTCGATTCATCTAGGTGCTGTGAGAATTTGTGAAACTCGCGAAAAACGCTTTATCTCGGTGAGATAAGACGATTAGAGAAACGTATAGTGAAATAACTGTGTTTGCAATAAGTAGGTTTTCTCCAAAATTTTCAAAAGCTCGCCAATGCTTTAAAAATAACCTATGCGGGTCATAGGAGGTAATAAAAGTATTAGTTCTTCGATTCGAGCACTATTTCGTAAGATATGGCAATGTTTAGAAAATGGCCTCTTTAGCACTTATAGTGTAAAGAGCAAAAAGAATGGTTAGAATTGGTTTGAAGCGAAATACGTGTCCCAAATTTTTACAAACATCCTAAAATGTTCCTTTCCACCCATACATGATAAAACAAATCGAATAACGTCGATTAATCTAGGTTCTGTAAGAATTTGTGTAACTCGCGAAAAACGCTTTATCTCGGCGAGATAAGACGATTAGTGAAACGGACAGTGAAATTACTGAGTTTACAGTTAGTAGGTTTTCTCGAAAATTTCCTAAAACTCGCCAATGCTTCTAAAATGATCTATTCCGGTTAAAGGAGGTAATAAAAGTATTAGTTCATCGATTCGATCAGTATTTCTTAAGATATAGCTATGTTTAGAAAATGGCCCTTTAGCCCTTATATGGCGAAAAGCGATAAGAATGGTTAGAATTGGTTCGAAGCGAAATACGTGTCCCAAACTTTTCAAAACCTCCTAAAATGTTCCTTTCCACGCATACATGATAAAACAAATCGAATTTCGTCGATTCGACGAGGTGCTGTGAGATTTTGTGAAATTCGTGAAAAACGCTTTATCTAGGCAAGATAAGACGATTAGTGAAACGGACAGTGAAATTACAGTGTTTGCTGTAAGGAGGTTTTCTCTAAAATTTTCAAAAGCTCACCAATGCTTCTAAAATGATCTATTCGGGAAGAAGAAGAGATTAAAAGTATTAGTTCATTGATTGGAGAATTATTTGCGATAATATTTCAATATTTAGAAATTGGTCTTTTAAGCATCAGAAGGGGAAACGCCATAAAAAGGGTAAGAATTAGTTCGAAGCGAAATACATGTCCTAAACTTTTCCAAACCTCCTAAAATGTTCCTTTCCACCCATACATGATAAAACAAATCGAATTTCGTCGATTCGACTAGGTGCTGTTAGAATTTGTGAAACTCGCGAAAAACGCTTTATCTCCACGAGATAAGAAGAATATGGAAACGAAAAGATAAACTAATGTGCTTCCAGCAAGAAGGTTTTCTCGAAAATTTCCAAAAGCACGCCAATGCTTCTAAAATAATCTATTCGGGTCAGAGGAGGTAATAAAAGTATTAGTTCATCGATAATAGGAGTATTTCTTAAGATATGGCAATGTTTAGAAAATGGCCTCTTTAGACCTTATACGGCGAAAAGCGATAAGAATGGTTAGAATTGGTTTGAAGCGAAATACGTGTCCCAAATTTTTCCAAACCTCCTAAAATGTTCCTTTCCACCCATACATGATAAAACAAATCGAATTTCGTTGATTGGATGAGGGGCTTTGAGAATTTGTGAATCTCGTGAAAAACGCTTCATCTCGGCGAGTTAAGACGTTTAGTGAAACAGATAGTGAAATTACTGTGTTTGCAGAAAGGAGGTTTTCGCGAAAATTTCCAAAAGCTCCCCAATGCTTCTAAAATGATCTATTCCTGATAAAGGAGGTAATAAAAGTATTAGTTCATCGATTCTACCACAATTTCTTAAGAAATGGCTTTGTTTAGAAAATGGCCTATTTAGCCCTTATATTGCAAAGAGCCATAAGAATGGTTAGAATTGGTTTAAAGCGAAATACGTGTCTCAAACTTTTCCAAAATTCCTAAAATGTTCCTTTCCACCCATACATGATAAAACAAATCGAATAACGTCGATTCATCTAGGTGCTGTGAGAATTTGTGAAACTCGCGAAAAACGCTTTATCTCGTCGAGATAAGACGATTAGTGAAACGGACAGTTAAATTACTGTGTTTGCAGTGAGTAGGATTTCTCGAAAATGTCCAAAAGCACGCCAATGCTTCTAAAATAATCTATTCGGGTCAGAGGAGGAATAAAAGTATCAGTTCATCGATTCGAGCACTATTTCTTAAAAAATGGCAATGTTTAGAAAATGGCCTCTTTAGCCCTTATAGTGTAAAGAGCCATAAGAATGGTTAGAATTGGTTTGAAGCGAAATACGTGTCTCAAACTTTTTTAAACCCCCTAAAATGTTCCTTTCCACCCATACATGATTAAAGAAATCGAATTTCGTTGATCCATCTATGTGCTGTTAGAATTTGTAAACTCGTGAAAAACGCTTTATTTCGGCGAGATAAGAATATTAGAGAAACGGACAGTGAAATTACTGAGTTTACAGTTAGTAGGTTTTCACGAAAATTTCCTAAAGCTCGCTATTGCTTCTAAAATGCTCTATTCCGGTTAAAGGAGGTAATAAAAGTATTAGTTCATCGATTCGAGCACTATTTCTTAAGAAATGGCAATGTTTCGAAAATGGCCTATTTTGCCCTTATAGTGCAAAGAGCCATAAGAATTGTTAGAATTTGTTTGAAGCGAAATACGTGTCTCAAACTTTTTAAAACCGCTAAAAATTTTCCTTTCCACCCATATATTATAAAAGAAATTGAATTTCGTTGATTCGACTAGGTGCTGTCCGATTTTCTGAAACTCGCGAAAAACGCTTTATCTCTGCGAGGTAAGACGATTAGTGAAACGGACAGTGAAATTACTGTATTTGCAGTGAGTAGGAATTCACGAAAATGTCCAAAAGAACGCCAATACTTCTAAAATTATCTACTCGGGTCAGAGGAGGTAATAAAAGAATTAGTTAATCGATTCCAGCACTATTTCTTAAGATATGGCAATGATTAGAAAATGGCCCGTTTAGCCCTTATAGTGCGAAAAGCTATAAGAATGGTTAGAATTATTTTGAAGTGAAATACGTGTCCCAATCTTTTTTAAACCCCCTAAAATGTTCCTTTCCACCCATATATGATAAAAAAATTGAATTTCGTCGATTCATCTAGGTGCTGTTAGAATTTGTTAAACTCGTGAAAAACGCTTTATCTCGGCGATATAAGAAAATTAGAGAAACGTACAGTGAAATTACTGTGTTTGCAGTAAGGAAGTTTTTTCGAAAATTTCCTAAAGCTCGCCAATGCTTCTAAAATGATCTATTCCGGATAAAAAAGATAATAAAAGTATTAGTTCATCGATTCGAGCACTATTTCTTAAGAAATGGCAATGTTTCTAAAGTGGCCTCTTTTGCCCTTATAGTGCAAAGAGCCATAAAAATTGTTAGAATTATTTTGAAGCGAAATACACGTCCAAAATTTTCTCAAACCCCAAAAAATGTTCCTTTCCACCCATACATTATAAAATAAATTGAATTTCGTTAATTCGATGAGGTGCTGTCCGATTTTGTGAAAGTCGCGAAAAACGCTTTATCTCGGCGAGATAAGACGATTAGTGAAACGGACAGTGATATTACTGTGTTTGCAGTAAGTAGGATTTCTTGAAAATGTCCAAAAGCCCGACAATGCTCCTAAAATAATCTATTCAGGTCAGAGGAGCTAATAAAAGTATTAGTTCATCGATTCAAATACTATTTCTTAAGAAATGGCAATGTTTAGAAAATGGCCTCTTTAGCCCTTATAGTGCGAAAAGCGATAAGAATGGTTAGAATTAGTTTGAAGCGAAATACGTGTCCAAAACTTTTCCAAACCTCCTAAAATGTTCCTTTCCAACCATACATGATTAAAGAAATCGAATTTCGTCGATGAATCTAAGTGCTGTTAGAATTTGTGAAACTCGTGAAAAACTCTTTATCTCGGCGAGATAAGACGATTAGTGAAACTGACAGTGAAATTACTGAGTTTACAGTTAGAAGGTTTTCATGAAAATTTCCTAAAGCTCGCCAATGCTTCTTAAATGATTTAATTCTGTTAAAGGAGGTAATAAAAGTATTAGTTCATCGATTCGAGCTCTATTTCTTAAGAAATGGCAATGTTTCGAAAATGGCCTCTTTTGCCCTTATAGTGCAAAGAGCCATAAGAATTGTTAGAATTGGTTTGAAGCGAAATACGTGTCTCAAACTTTTTTAAACCCCCAAAATGTTATTTTCCACCCAGATATTTTAAAAGAAATTAAATTTCGTTGATTCGATGAGGTGCTGTCCGATTTTGTGAAACTCGCGAAAAACGCTTTATCTCTGCGAGATAAGACGATTAGTGAAACGTACAGTGAAATTACTGTGTTTGCAGTGAGTAGGAATTCTCGAAAATGTCCAAAAGCACGCCAATGCTTCTAAAATAATCTATTTGGGTCAGAAGAGGTAATAAAAGTAATAGTTCGTCGATTCGAATACTATTTCTTAAGAAATGGCAATGTTTAGAAAATGGCCTCTTTAGCCCTTATAGTGCGAAAAGCGATAAGAATGGTTAGAATTCGTTTGAAGCGAAATACGTGTCCCAATCTTTTTTAAACCTCCTAAAATGTTCCTTTCCACGCATACATGATAAAACAAATCGAATTTCGTTGATTCGATTAGGTGCTGTGAGAATATGTGAAAATAGCGAAAAACGCTTTATCTCGGCGAGATAAGACGATTAGAGAAACGGACAGTGAAATTACTATGTTTGCAGTTTGTAGGATTTCTCGAAAATTTCCAAAAGTACGCCAATGCTTCTAAAATAATCTATTCGGGTCACAGAAAGTAATTAAAGTATTAGTTCATCGATTCAATTACTATTTTTTAAGATGTGGCAATGTTTAGAAAATGGCCTCTTTAGACTTTATAGTGCGAAAAGTGATTAAAATGGTTAGAATTTGTTTGAAGCGAAATACGTGTCCCAAACTTTTCCAAACCTCCAAAAATGTTCCTTTCCACCCATTCATGATAAAACTAATCGAATTTCGTCGATTCGACGAGGTTTTGTGAGAATTTGTGAAACTCGTGAAAAATGCTTTATCTCCACGAGATAAGAAGAATAGGCAAACGAAAAGATAAACTAATGTGCTTGCAGCAAGTACGTTTTCTCGAAAATTTCCAAAAGCACGCCAATGCTTCTAAAATAATCTATTCGGGTCAGAGGAGGTAATAAAAGTATTAGTTCATCGATTCGAGCAGTATTTCTTAAGATATGGCAATGTTTAGAAAATGGCCTCTTTAGCCCTTATAGTGTAAAGAGCAAAAATAAAGGTTAGAATTGGTTTGAAGCGAAATACGTGTCCCAAACTTTTTTAAACCTCCTAAAATGTTCCTTTACACCTATACATAAAAGAAATCGAATTTCGTTCATTCGATGAGTTGCTGTCCGATTTTGTGAAACTCACGAAAAACGCTTTATCACGGCGAGATAAGACGATTAGTGAAACGGACTGTGAAATTACTGTGTTTCCAGTGAGTAGGTTCTCTCGAAAATTTCCAAAAGCACGTCAATGCATCTAAAATGATCTATTCGGGTCATAAGATGTAATAAAAGTATTAGTTCATCGATTCGAGCAGTATTTCTTAAGATATGGCAATGTTTAGAAAATGGATTCTTTAGACCTTAAAGGGCGAAAAGCGATAAGAATGGTTAGAATTGGTTTGAAGCGAAATACGTGTCCCAAACTTTTCCAAACCTCCTAAAATGTTCCTTTCCACCCATTCATGATAAAACAAATCGAATTTCGTCGATTCGACGAGGTGCTGTGAGAATTTGTGAAACTCGTGAAAAATGCTTTATCTCCACGTGATAAGAAGAATAGGCAAACGAAAAGATAAACTAATGTGATTGCAGCAAGTAGGTTTTCTCGAAAATTACCAAAGCACGCCAACGCTTCTAAAATAATCTATTCGGGTTAGAGGAGGTAATAAAGGTATTAGTTCATCGATTCGAGCAGTATTTCTTAAGATATGGCAATGTTTAGAAAATGGCCTCTTAAGCATCAGAAACGCAAACGCCATAAAAAGGGTAAGAATTGGTTCGAAGCGAAATACGTTTCCAAAACTTTTCAAAACTTCCTAAAATGTTCCTATCACCCATACATGATTAAAGAAATCGAATTTCGTCGATCCATCTCGGTGCTGTTAAAATTTGTGAAACTCGTGAAAAACGCTTTATCTCGGCGAGATAAGAATATTAGAGAAACGGACAGTGAAATTACTGTGTTTACAGTTAGTAGGTTTTCTCGAAAATTTCCTAAAGCTCGCCAATGCTTCTAAAATAATCTAATCGGGTCAGAGGAGGTAATAAAAGTATTAGTTCATCGATATCGAGCAGTATTTTTTAAGAAATGGCAATGTTTAGAAAATGGCCTCTTTAGCCCTTATAGTGTAAAGAGCCATAAGAATGGTAAGAATTGGTTTGAAGCGAAATACGTATCCAAAACTTTTTTAAACCTCGTAAAATGTCCCTTTCTAACCATACATGATAAAATAAATCGAATTTCGTCGATTCGACGAGTTTATTTCAGATATTGTGAAACTCGTCAAAAACGCTTTATCTCGGCGAGATTAGACGATTAGTGAAACAGACAGTGAAATTACTGTGTTTGCAGTAAGAGGTTTTCTCTAAAATTTCCTAAAAATCGCCAATGCTTCTAAAATTATCTATTCGGGTCAGAGGAGGTAATAAAAGTATTAGTTCATCGATTCGAGCACTATTTCTTAAAATATGGCAATGTTTAGAAAATGGCCTCTTTATCCTTTATAGGGCGAAAAGCGATAAGAATGGTTAGAATTCGTTCGAAGCGAAATACGTGTCCCAAACTTTTCCAAAATTCCTAAAATATTCCTTTCCACCCATACATGATAAAACAAATCGAATTTCTTTGATCGAGGAGGTTCTGTCAGATTTTGTGAAACTCGCGAAAAACGCTTTATTTCGGCGAGATAATTCGATTAGTGAAACGGACAGTGAAATTACTGAGTTTGCAGTGAGTAGGTTTTCACGAAAATTTTCAAAAGCTTGCCAATGCTTCTAAAATGATCTATTCGGGTAAGAGAAGAGAATAAAAGTATTAGTTCATTGATTGGAGAACTATTTGCGATTATATTTCAATGTTTAGAAATTGGCCTCTTAAGCTTCAGAAGCCCAAACGCCATAAAAAGGGTAAGAATTGGTTGGAAGCGAAATACGTTTCCAAATTTTTTCAAAACCTCCTAAAATGTTCCTTTCCACCCATACATGATTAAAGAAATCGAATTTCGTCGATCCATCTTGGTGCTGGGAGAATTTGTGAAACTCGTGAAAAACGCTTTATCTCGGCGAGATAAGAATATTAGAGAAACGGACAGTGAAATTACTGTGTTTACAGTTAGTAGGTTTTCTCGAAAATTTCCTAAAAATCCCCAATGCTTCTAAAATTATCTATTCGGGTCAGAGGAGGTAATAAAAGTATTAGTTCATCGATTCGAGCACTATTTCTTAAAATATGGCAATGTTTAGAAAATGGCCTCTTTAGCCCTTATACGGCGAAAAGCGATAAGAATGGTTAGAATTGGTTTGAAGCGAAATACGTGTCCTAAACTTTTCCAAAATTCCTAAAATGTTTCTTTCCACCCATACATAATTAAAGAATCGAATTTCGTCGATTCATCTAAGTGCTGTTAAAATTTGTGAAACTCGTGAAAAACGCTTTATCTATCTCCACGAGATAAGAAGAATTGGCAAATGAAAAGATAAACTAATGAGATTGCAGCAAGTAGGTTTCCCCGAAAATTTCCAAAAGCACACTAATTTTTCTAAAATAATCTATTCGGGTCAGAGGAGGTAATGAAAGTATTAGTTCATCGATTCGAGCAGTATTTCTTAAGATATGACAATGTTTAGAAAATGGCCTCTTTAGCCCTTATAGGGCGAAAAGCGAAAAGAATGGTTAGAATTGGTTCGAAGCGAAATACGTATCCAAAACTTTTCAAAACCTCCTAAAATGTTCCTATCCACCCATACATGATTAAAGAAATCGAATTTCGCGATTCATCTAGGTGCTGTTAGAATTTGTGAAACTCGTGAAAAACGGTTAATCTAGGCGAGATAAGACGATTAGTGAAACAGATGGTGAAATTACTGTGTTTGCAGTAAGTAGGTTTTCTCAAAAATTTTCCAAAGCACGCCAATGTTTCTAAAATAATCTATTCGGGTCAGAGGAGGTAATAAAAGTATTAGTTCTTCGATTCGAGCACTATTTCTTAAAATATGGCAATGTTTAGAAAATGGCCTCTTTAGCCTTTATAGGGCGAAAAGGGATAAGAATGGTTAGAATTGGTTTGAAGCGAAATACGTGTCCCAAACTTTTCCAAAATTCCTAAAATGTTCCTTTCCACCCATACATGATAAAACAAATCGAATTTCGTTGATTCGATGAGGTGCTGGGAGAATTTGTGAAACTCGTGAAAAACGCTTTACCTATCTCCACGAGATAAGAAGAATAGGCAAATGAAAAGATAAACTAATGTGCTTGCAGCGAGTAGGTTTTCTCGAAAATTTTCAAAAGCTCGCCAATGCTTCTAAAATAATCTATTCGGGTCAGAGGAGGTAATAAAAGTATTAGTTCATCGATTCGAGCACTATTTCTTAAGATATGGCAATGTTTAGAAAATGGCCTCTTTAGCCCTTATAGTGTAAAGAGCAAAAAGAATGGTTAGAATTGGTTTGAAGCGAAATACGTGTACCAAAGTTTTAGAAACCTCCTAAAATGTTCCTTTCCACCCATAAATGATAAAACAAATCGAATAACGTCGATTCATCTAGGTGCTGTGAGAATTTGTGAAACTCGCGAAAAACGCTTTATCTCGGTGAGATAAGACGATTAGAGAAACGTATAGTGAAATAACTGTGTTTGCAATAAGTAGGTTTTCTCGAAAATTTTCAAAATCTCGCCAATGCTTTAAAAATAACCTATGCGGGTCATAGGAGGTAATAAAAGTATTAGTTCTTCGATTCGAGCACTATTTCGTAAGATATGGCAATGTTTAGAAAATGGCCTCTTTAGCACTTATAGTGTAAAGAGCAAAAAGAATGGTTAGAATTGGTTTGAAGCGAAATACGTGTCCCAAATTTTTACAAACATCCTAAAATGTTCCTTTCCACCCATACATGATAAAACAAATCGAATAACGTCGATTAATCTAGGTTCTGTAAGAATTTGTGTAACTCGCGAAAAACGCTTTATCTCGGCGAGATAAGACGATTAGTGAAACGGACAGTGAAATTACTGAGTTTACAGTTAGTAGGTTTTCTCGAAAATTTCCTAAAACTCGCCAATGCTTCTAAAATGATCTATTCCGGTTAAAGGAGGTAATAAAAGTATTAGTTCATCGATTCGAGCACTATTTCTTAAGAAATGGCAAAGTTTCGAAATTGGCCTATTTTGCCCTTATAGTGCAAAGAGCCATAAGAATTGTTAGAATTGGTTTAAAGCGAAATACGTGTCTCAAACTTTTTTAAACCTCTAAAAATGTTCCTTTCCACCCATTTATTATAAAAGAAATTGAATTTCGTTGATTCGATGAGGTGCTGTCCGATTTTGGGAATCTCGCGAAAAACGCTTTATCTCTGCGAGATAAGACGATTAGTGAAACGGACAGTGAAATTACTGTGTTTGCAGTTAGTAGGAATTCTCGAAAATGTCCAAAAGCACGCCAATGCTTCTAAAATAATCTATTTGGGTCAGAGGAGGAATAAAAGTATCAGTTCATCGATTCGAGCACTATTTCTTAAGAAATGGCAATGTTTAGAAAATGGCCTCTTTAGCCCTTATAGTGTAAAGAGCCATAAGAATGGTTAGAATTGGTTTGAAGCGAAATACGTGTCTCAAACTTTTTTAAACCCCCTAAAATGTTCCTTTCCACCCATACATGATTAAAGAAATCGAATTTCGTCGATTCATCTAGGTGCTGTTAGAATTTGTGAAACTATTGAAAAACGCTTTTTTTCGGCGAGATAAGAAGATTAGAGAAACGGACAGTGAAATTACTGTGTTTGCAGTAAGGAGGTTTTCTCGAAAATTTCCTAAAGCTCGCCAATGCTTCTAAAATGATCTATTCCGGTTAAAGGAAGTAATAAAAGTATTAGTTCATTGATTCGAGCACTATTTCTTAAGTTTTGGCAATGTTTCGAAAATGGCCTATTTTGCCCTTATAGTGCAAAGGGCCATAAGAATTGTTAGAATTGGTTTGAAGCGAAATACGTGTCTCAAACTTTTTTAAGCTCCCAAAAATGTTATTTTCCACCCATATATTATAAAACAAATTGTATTTCGTTGATTCGATGAGGTGCTGTCCGATTTTGTGAAACTCGCGAAAAACGCTTTATCTCTGCGAGATAAGACGATTAGTGAAACGGACAGTGAAATTACTGTGTTTGCAGTGAGTAGGAATTCTCGAAAATTTCCAAAAGCATACCAATGCTTCTAAAATGATCTATTCGGGTCAGAGGAGGAATTAAAGTATTAGTTCATCGATTCGAGCACTATTTCTTAAGAAATGGCAATGTTTCGAAAATGGCCTATTTTGCCCTTATAGTGCAAAGAGCCATAAGAATTGTTAGAATTGGTTTGAAGCGAAATACGTGTTTCAAACTTTTTTAAACCCTCAAAAATGTTATTTTCCACCCATATATTATAAAACAAATTGAATTTCGTTGATTGGATGAGGTGCTGTCCGATTTTGTGAAACTCGCGAAAAACGCTTTATCTCGGCGAGATAAGACGATTAGTGAAACGGACAGTGAAATTACTGTGTTTGCAGTGAGTAGGAATTCTCGAAAATGTCCAAAAGCACGCCAGTGCTTCTAAAATAATCTATTCGGGTCAGAGGAAGAATAAAAGTATTAGTTCATCGATTCGAGCACTATTTCTTAAGAAATGGCAATGTTTCGAAAATGGCCTATTTTGCCCTTATAGTGCAAAGAGCCATAAGAAAATGTTAGAATTGGTTTGTAGCGAAATACGTGTCTCAAACAATTTTAAACTCCCAAAAATGGTATTTTCCAACCATATATTATAAAAGAAATTGAATTTCGTTGATTCGATGAGGTGCTGTCCGATTTTGTGAAACTCGCGAAAAACGCTTTATCATTGTGAGATAAGACGATTAGTGAAACGGACAGTGAAATTACTGTGTTTGCAGTGAGTAGGAATTCTCGAAAATGTCCAAAAGCACGCCAATGCTTCTAAAATAATCTATTCGGGTCAGAGGAGGAATAAAAGTATTAGTTCAACGATTCGAGCACTATTTCTTAAGAAATGGCAATTTTTAGAAAATGGCCTCTTTAGCCCTTATACTGTAAAGATCCAAAAGAATGGTTAGAATTTGTTTGAAGCGAAATACGTGTCTCAAACTTTTTTAAACACCCTAAAATGTTCCTTTCCACCCATACATGATAAAACAAATCGAATTTTGTTGATTCGATTAGGTGCTGTCCGATCTTGTGACTCTCGCGAAAAACGCTTTATCTCGGCGAGATAAGACGATTAGTGAAACGGACAGTGAAATTACTGTGTTTGCAGTGAGTAGGTTTCCTCGAAAATTTCAATAAACACGCCAATGCTTCTAAAATAATCTATTCGGGTCAGAGGAGGTAATAAAAGTATTAGTTCATCGATTCAAGCACTATTTCATAAGATATGGCAATGTTTAGAAAATTGCCTCTTTAGCCCTTATACGGCGAAAAGCGATAAGAATGGTTAGAATTTGTTCGAAGCGAAATACGTGTACCAAACTTTTCCAAATCTCCTAAAATGTTCCTTTCCACGCATACATGATAAAACAAATCGAATAACGTCGATTCGACAAGGTGCTTGAGAAATTGTGAAACTCGTGAAAAACGCTTTATCTCGGATAGATAAGACGATTAGTGAAACAGACAGTGAAATTACTGTTTTTGCAGTAAGTAGGTTTTCTCGAAAATTTCCTAAAGCTCCCCAAGGTTTCTAAAATAATTTATTCTGGTCAGAAAATGTAATAAAAGTATTAGTTCATCGATTCGAGCACTATTTCTTAAGATATGGCAATGTTTAGAAAATGGCCTCTTTAGCCTTTATAGAGGGAAAAGCCATAAGAATGGTTAAAATTGGTTGGAAGCGAAATACGTGTACCAAACTTTTCCAAACCTCATAAAATGTTCCTTTCCACCCATACATGATAAAACAAATCGAATAACGTCGATTCATCTAGGTGCTGTTAGAATTTGTGAAACTCGCGAAAAACGGTTTATCTCGGATAGATAAGACGATTAGTGAAACAGACAGTGAAATTACTGTGTTTGCAGTGAGTAGGATTTCTCGAAATTTTCCATAAAGCACGCCAATGCTTCTAAAATAATCTATTCGGGTCAGACGAGGTAATAAAAGTATTAGTTCATCGATTCGAGCAGTATTTCTTAAGATATGGCAATGTTTAGAGAATTGCCTCTTTAGCCCTTAAAGTGTGAAAAGCGATAAGAATGGTTAGAATTTGTTCGAAGCGAAATACGTGTACCAAACTTTTCCAAATCTCCTAAAATGTTCCTTTCCACGCATACATGATAAAACAAATCGAATAACGTCGATTCGACAAGGTGCTTGAGAAATTGTGAAACTCGTGAAAAACGCTTTATCTCGGATAGATAAGACGATTAGTGAAACAGACAGTGAAATTACTGTTTTTGCAGTAAGTAGGTTTTCTCGAAAATTTCCTAAAGCTCCCCAAGGTTTCTAAAATAATTTATTCTGGTCAGAAAATGTAATAAAAGTATTAGTTCATCGATTCGAGCACTATTTCTTAAGATATGGCAATGTTTAGAAAATGGCCTCTTTAGCCTTTATAGAGGGAAAAGCCATAAGAATGGTTAAAATTGGTTGGAAGCGAAATACGTGTACCAAACTTTTCCAAACCTCATAAAATGTTCCTTTCCACCCATACATGATAAAACAAATCGAATAACGTCGATTCATCTAGGTGCTGTTAGAATTTGTGAAACTCGCGAAAAACGGTTTATCTCGGATAGATAAGACGATTAGTGAAACAGACAGTGAAATTACTGTGTTTGCAGTGAGTAGGATTTCTCGAAATTTTCCATAAAGCACGCCAATGCTTCTAAAATAATCTATTCGGGTCAGACGAGGTAATAAAAGTATTAGTTCATCGATTCGAGCAGTATTTCTTAAGATATGGCAATGTTTAGAGAATTGCCTCTTTAGCCCTTAAAGTGTGAAAAGCGATAAGAATGGTTAGAATTTGTTCGAAGCGAAATACGTGTACCAAACTTTTCCAAATCTCCTAAAATGTTCCTTTCCACCCATACATGATAAAACAAATCGAATAACGTCGATTCATCTAGGTGCTGTTAGAATTTGTGAGACTCGCGAAAAACGCTTTATCTCGGATAGATAAGACGATTAGTGAAACAGACAGTGAAATTACTGTGTTTGCAGTAAGTAGGTTTTCTCGAAAATTTCCTAAAGCTCCCCAAGGTTTCTAAAATAATTTAATCTGATCAGAAAAGGTAATAAAAGTATTAGTTCATCGATTCGAGCAGTATTTCTTAAGATATGGCAATGTTTAGAGAATTGCCTCTTTAGCCCTTAAAGTGTGAAAAGCGATATGAATGGTTAGAATTTGTTCGAAGCGAAATACGTGTCCCAAACTTTTCTAAAATTCCTAAAATTTTCCATTCCACCCATACATGATAAAACAAATCGAATTTCGTCGATTCGACGAGATGCTGTTAGAATTTGTGAAACTCGTGAAAAACGCTTTATCTCGGCGAGATAAGACGATTAGTGAAATAGACAGTGAAATTACTGTGTTTGCGTTAAGGAGGTTTTCTCGAAAATTTCCAAAAGCTCGCTAAGGCTTCTAAAATGATCTATTCGGGTCAGAAAAGGTAATAAAAGTATTAGTTCATCGATTCGAGCATTATTTTTTAATATATGGCAATGTTTAGAAAATAGCCTCTTTAGCCTTTATAGTGCTAAAAGCCATAAGAAATGTTAGAGTTTGTTTGAAGCGAAATACGTGTCCCAAACTTTTCCAAACCTCCTAAAATGTTCCTTTCCACGCATACATGATAAAACAAATCGAATTTCATCGATTCGACGAGGTGCTTGAGAAATTGTGAAACTCGTGAAAAACGCTTTATCTAGGCGAGATAAGAAGATTAGTGAAACAGACAGTGAAATTACTGTGTTTGCAGTAAGGAGGTTTTCTCGAAAATTTCCAAAAGCACGCCAATGCTTCTAAAATAATCTATTCCGGTTAAAGTAGGTAATATAAGTATTGGTTCATCGATTCGAGCAGTATTTCTTAAGATAAGGCAATGTTTAGAAAATGTCCTCTTTAGCCCTTATAGTGCAAAGAGACATAAGAATGGTTAGAATTGGTTTGAAGCGAAATACGTGTCCCAAACATTTCCAGAACCTCCTAAAATGTTCCTTTCCACCAATTCATAATAAAACAAATCGAATGACGTCGAATAATGAAGGTGTTTTGAGAATTTGTGAAACTCGTGGAAAACGCTTTATCTCGGCGAGATAAGACGATTAGTTAAACGGACAGTGAAATTACTGTGTTTGCAGTGAGTAGGAATTCTCGAAAAAGTCCAAAAGCACGCCAATGCTTCTAAAATAATCTATTCGGGTCAGAGGAGGAATAAAAGTATTAGTTCAACGATTCGAGCACTATTTCTTAAGAAATGGCAATTTTTAGAAAATGGCCTCTTTAGCCCTTATACTGTAAAGAGCCTAAAGAACGGTTAGAATTTGTTTGAAGCGAAATACGTGTCCCAAACTTTTTTAAACACCCTAAAATGTTCCTTTCCACCCATACATGATAAAACAAATCGAATTTTGTTGATTCGATTAGGTGCTGTCCGATCTTGTGACTCTCGCAAAAAACGCTTTATCTCGGCGAGATAAGACGATTAGTGAACCGGACAGTGAAATTACTGAGTTTACAGTTAGAAGGTTTTCACGAAAATTTCCTAAAGCTCGCCAATGCTTCTAAAATGATTTAATTCTGATAAAGGAAGTAATAAAAGTATTAGTTCATCGATTCGAGCTCTATTTCTTAAGAAATGGCAATGTTTCGAAAATGGCCTATTTTGCCCTTATAGTGCAAAGAGCCATAAGAATTGTTAGAATTGGTTTGAAGCGAAATACGTATCTCAAACTTTTTTAAACCCCCAAAAATGTTATTTTCCACCCATATATTATAAAGGAAATTGAATTTCGTTGATTCGATGAGGTGCTGTCCGATTTTGTGAAACTCGCGAAAAACGCTTTATCTCTGCGAGATAAGACGATTAGTTAAACGGACAGTGAAATTACTGTGATTGCAGTGAGTAGGAATTCTCGAAAATGTCCAAAAGCACGCCAATGCTTCTAAAATAATCTATTCGGGTCAGAGGAGGAATAAAAGTATTAGTTCAACGATTCGAGCACTATTTCTTAAGAAATGGCAATTTTTAGAAAATGGCCTCTTTAGCCCTTATACTGTAAAGAGCCTAAAGAATGGTTAGAATTGGTTTGAAGCGAAATACGTGTCCCAAACTTTTTTAAACACCCTAAAATGTTCCTTTCCACCAATACATGATAAAACAAATCGAATTTTGTTGATTCGATTAGGTGCTGTCCGATCTTGTGACTCTCGCAAAAAACGCTTTATCTCGGCGAGATAAGACGATTAGTGAAACGGACAGTGAAATTACTGTGTTTGCAGTGAGTAGGATTTCTCGAAAATTTCCAAAACCACGCCAAGCTTCTAAAATGATCTAATCCTGTTAAAAAAAGGTAATAGAAGTATTAGTTCATCGATTCCAGCACTATTTCTTAAGATATGGCAATGTTTAGAATATGGCCTCTTTAGCCTTATAGTGCTAAGATCGATAAGAATAGTTAGAATTGGTTTGAAGCGAAATACGTGCCCAAACTTTTCCAAACCTCCTATAATGTTTCTTTCCACCCATAAATGATAAAACAAATCGAATAACGTCGATTCATCTAAGTGCTGTGAGAATTTGTGAAACTCGCGAAAAACGCTTTATCTCGGCGAGATAAGACGATTAGTGAAACGGACAGTGAAATTACTGTGTTTGCAGTAAGGAAGTTTTCTCGAAAATTTCCAAAAGCTAGCCAAGGCTTCTAAAATGATCTATTCGGGTCAAAAAAGAAAAAAAAAGTATTAGTTCATCGATTCGAGCAGTATTTCGTAAGAAATGGCAATGTTTAGAAAATGGCCTCTTTTGCTTTTATAGGGCGAAAAGCGATAAGAATGGTTAAAATTGGTTTGAAACGAAATACGTGTCCAAAACTTTTCCAAAATTCCTAAAATGTTCCTTTCCACCCATACATGATAAAACAAATCGAATTTCGTTGATTCGATGAGGTGCTGTGAGAATTTGTGAAACTCGTGAAAAACGCTTTATCTCAACGAGATAAGAAGAAGAGGCAAACGAAAAGATAAACTAATGTGCTTGCAGTAAGTAGGTTTTCTCGAAAATTTCCAAAAGCACGCCAATGCTTCTAAAATAATCTATTCATGTGAGAGGAAGTGATAAAAGTATTAGTTATTCGATTCGAGCAGTATTTCTTAAGATATGGCAATGTTTAGATAATGGCCTCTTTAGCCCTTATAGTGCGAAAATCGATAAGAATGGTTAGAATTGGTTCGAAGCGAAATACGTGTCTCAAACTTTTCCAAAATTCCTAAAATGTTCATTTCCACGCATACATGATAAAACAAATCGAATTTCGTCTATTCGACGAGGTGCTTTGAGAATTTGTGGAACTCGTGAAAAACGCTTTATCTTTGCGAGATAAGACGAATAGTGAAACGGACAGTGGAATTACAGTGTTTGCAGTGACGAGGTTTTCTCGAAAATTTCCAAAAGCACGCCAATGCTTCTAAAATAATCTATTCGGGTGAGAGGAGGTAATAAAAGTATTAGTTCATCGATTCGAGCAGTATTTCTTAAGATATGGCAATGTTTAGAAAATGGCCTGTTTTGTCCTTATAGTGCAAAGAGGCATAAGAATTGATAGAATTGGCTTGAAGCGAAATACGTGTCCCAAACTTTTCCAAACCTCCTAAATTGTTCCTTTCCACGCGTACATGATAAAACAAATCGAATTTCGTCGATTCGACAAGATGCTTGAGAATTTTTGATACTCGTGAACAACGCTTTATCTTGGCGAGAAAAGACAATTAGTGAAACAGACAGTGAAATTACTGCGTTTGCAGTAAAGACGTTTTATCGAAAATTTTCAAAAGCACGCCAACGCTTCTAAAATGATCTATTCCGGATAAAGGAGGTAATAAAAGTATTAGTTCATCGATTCCAGTACTATTTCTTAAGATATGCCAATGTTTAGAAAATGGCCTCTTTAGTCCTTATAGGGCGAAAAGCGATAAGAATGGTTAGAATTGGTTTGAAGCGAAATACGTGTCCCAAACTTTTCCAAAATTCGTAAAATGTTCCTTTCGACCCATACATGATAAAAGAAATCGAATTTCGTCGATTCGACGAGGTGCTGTGAGAATTTGTGATACTCGCGAAAAATGCTTTATATCGGCAAGATAAGACGATTAGTGAAACGGACAGTGAAATTACCGTGTTTGCAGTGAGGAGGTTATCTCGAAAATTTCCAAAAGCACGCCAATGCTTCTAAAATAATCTATTCGGGTCAGAGGAGGTAATAAAAGTATTAGTTTATTGATTCCAGCACTATTTCTTAAGAAATGGCAATGTTTAGAAAATGGCCTCTTTAGCCCTTATAGTGCAAAGAGCCATAGGAATGGTTAGAATTGGTTTGAAGCGAAATACGTATCCCGACTTTTTTAAACACACTAAAATGTTCCTTTGCACCCATACATGATAAAACAAATCGAATAACGTCGATCATTTATTTTTTTTGAGAATTTTTGAAACTCGTGAAAAACGCTTTATCTCGGCGAGATAAGACGATTAGTGAAACGGACAGTGAAATTACTGTGTTTGTAGTGAGTAGGTTTACTCGAAAATTTTCAAAAGCACGCCAATGCTTCTAAAATAATCTATTCGAGTCAGAGGAGATAATAAAAGTATTAGTTCATCGATTCGAACAGTATTCCTTAAGATATGGCAATGTTTAGAAAATAGCCTCTTTAGCCCATATAGGGCGAAAAGCGATAAGAATGATTAGAATTGGTTTGAAGCGAAATACGTGTCCCAAACTTTTCCAAAATTCCTAAAATGATCCTTTCCATCCATACATGATAAAAAAATCGAATAACGTTGTTTCATCTAGGTGCTGTGAGAATTTGTGAAACTCGTGAAAAACGCTTTATCTCAACGAGATAAGAAGAATAGGAAAACGAAAAGATAAACTAATGTGCTTGCAGTAAGTAGGTTTTCTCGAAAATTTTCAAAAGCACGCCAATGCTTCTAAAATAATCTATTCGGGTGAGAGGAGGTAATAAAAGTATTAGTTCATCGATTCCAGCACTATTCTTAGGATATGGCAATGTTTAGAAAATGGCCCCCTTAACCCTTATAGGGCGAAAAGCGATAAAAACGGTTAGAATTGGTTGGAAGCGAAATACGTGTACCAAACTTTTGCATCCCTCCTAAAATGTTCCTTTCCACCCATGCATGATAAAACAAATCGAATTTCGTCGATTCGACAAGGTGCTGTGAGAATTTGTGAAACTCTTGAAAAACGCTTTATCCCGGCGAGATAAAAAGATTAGCCTTCATAGTGCAAAAAGCCATAAGAATGGTTTAGAATAGGTTCGAAGCGAAATACGTGTCCAAAACTTTTCCAAACCTCCTAAAATGTTCCTTTCCACGCATACATGATAAAACAAATCGAATAACGTCGATTCATCTAGGTGCTGTGAGAATTTGTGAAACTCGCGAAAAAAGCTTTATCTCGGCGAGATAAGACGATTAGTAAAACGGACAGTGAAATTACTGTGCTTGCAGTGAGGAGGTTTTCTCGAAAATATTCAAAAGCTCGCCAATGCTTCTGAAATGATCTATTCGAGTAAGAGAAGAGAATAAAAGTATTAGTTCATTGATTGGAGACTATTTGAGATAATATTTCAATGTTTAGAAATTGGACTCTTAAGCATCAGAAGCGCAATCGCCATAAGAAGGGTAAGAATTGGTTCGAAGCGAAATACGTGTCCAAAACTTTTCAAAACCGCCTTAAATGTTCATTTCCAACTATACATCATAAAACAAATCGAATTTCGTTGATTCGAAGAAATGCTGTGAGAATTTGTGAAACTCGTGAAAAATGCTTTATCTCCACGAGATAAGAAGAATAGGCAAACGAAAAGATAAACTTATGTGCTTGCAGTAAGTAGGTTTTCTCGAAAATTTCCAAAAGCACGCCAATGCTCCTAAAATAATCTATTCGGGTCAGAGGAGGTAATAAAAGTATTAGTGAAGCGTAAAGTGAAACTGTGTTTGCAGTGAGTAGCTTTTCTCGAAAGTTTCCCAAAACTCGCCAAGGCTTCTAAAATGATTTATTCGGATCAGTGAAGGTAATAAAAGTATTAGTTCATCGATTCGAGCAGTATTTCGTAAGAAATGGCAATGTTTAGAAAATGGCCTCTTTTGCCCTTATAGGGCGAAAAGCGATAAGAATGGTTAAAATTGGTTTGAAACGAAATACGTGTCCAAAACTTTTCCAAAATTCCTAAAATGTTCCTTTCCACCCATACATGATAAAACAAATCGAATTTCGTTGATTCGATGAGGTGCTGTGAGAATTTGTGAAACTCGTGAAAAACGCTTTATCTCAACGAGATAAGAAGAATAGGAAAACGAAAAGATAAACTAATGTGCTTGCAGTAAGTAGGTTTTCTCGAAAATTTTCAAAAGCACGCCAATGCTTCTAAAATAATCTATTCGGGTGAGAGGAGGTAATAAAAGTATTAGTTCATCGATTCCAGCACTATTTCTTAAGATATGGCAATGTTTAGAAAATGGCCTCTTTAGCACTTATAGGGCGAAAAGCGATAAGAATGGTTAGAATTGGTTTGAAGCGAAATACGTGTACCAAACTTTTGCAAACCTCCTAAAATGTTCCTTTCCACCCATGCATGATAAAACAAATAGAATTTCGTCGATTCGACAAGGTGCTGTGAGAATTTATGAAACTCTTGAAAAACGCTTTATCCCGGCGAGATAAGAAGATTAGCCTTCATAGTGCAAAAAGCCATAAGAATGGTTTAGAATAGGTTCGAAGCGAAATACGTGTCCAAAACTTTTCCAAACCTCCTAAAATGTTCCTTTCCACGCATACATGATAAAACAAATCGAATAACGTCGATTCATCTAGGTGCTGTGAGAATTTGTGAAACTCGCGAAAAAAGCTTTATCTCGGCGAGATAAGACGATTAGTAAAACGGACAGTGAAATTACTGTGCTTGCAGTGAGGAGGTTTTCTCGAAAATATTCAAAAGCTCGCCAATGCTTCTGAAATGATCTATTCGAGTAAGAGAAGAGAATAAAAGTATTAGTTCATTGATTGGAGACTATTTGAGATAATATTTCAATGTTTAGAAATTGGACTCTTAAGCATCAGAAGCGCAATCGCCATAAGAAGGGTAAGAATTGGTTCGAAGCGAAATACGTGTCCAAAACTTTTCAAAACCGCCTTAAATGTTCATTTCCAACTATACATCATAAAACAAATCGAATTTCGTTGATTCGAAGAAATGCTGTGAGAATTTGTGAAACTCGTGAAAAATGCTTTATCTCCACGAGATAAGAAGAATAGGCAAACGAAAAGATAAACTTATGTGCTTGCAGTAAGTAGGTTTTCTCGAAAATTTCCAAAAGCACGCCAATGCTCCTAAAATAATCTATTCGGGTCAGAGGAGGTAATAAAAGTATTAGTGAAGCGTAAAGTGAAACTGTGTTTGCAGTGAGTAGCTTTTCTCGAAAGTTTCCCAAAACTCGCCAAGGCTTCTAAAATGATTTATTCGGATCAGTGAAGGTAATAAAAGTATTAGTTCATCGATTCGAGCAGTATTTCGTAAGAAATGGCAATGTTTAGAAAATGGCCTCTTTTGCCCTTATAGGGCGAAAAGCGATAAGAATGGTTAAAATTGGTTTGAAACGAAATACGTGTCCAAAACTTTTCCAAAATTCCTAAAATGTTCCTTTCCACCCATACATGATAAAACAAATCGAATTTCGTTGATTCGATGAGGTGCTGTGAGAATTTGTGAAACTCGTGAAAAACGCTTTATCTCAACGAGATAAGAAGAATAGGAAAACGAAAAGATAAACTAATGTGCTTGCAGTAAGTAGGTTTTCTCGAAAATTTTCAAAAGCACGCCAATGCTTCTAAAATAATCTATTCGGGTGAGAGGAGGTAATAAAAGTATTAGTTCATCGATTCCAGCACTATTCTTAGGATATGGCAATGTTTAGAAAATGGCCCCCTTAACCCTTATAGGGCGAAAAGCGATAAAAACGGTTAGAATTGGTTGGAAGCGAAATACGTGTACCAAACTTTTGCATCCCTCCTAAAATGTTCCTTTCCACCCATGCATGATAAAACAAATCGAATTTCGTCGATTCGACAAGGTGCTGTGAGAATTTGTGAAACTCTTGAAAAACGCTTTATCTTCACGAGATAAAAGGATTAGTGAAGCGTAAAGTGAAACTGTGTTTCCAGTGAGTAGCTTTTCTCGAAAGTTTCCCAAAACTCGCCAAGGCTTTTAAAATAATCTATTCATGTGAGAGGAAGTGATAAAAGTATTAGTTCATCGATTCGAGCACGATTTCTTAAGATATGACAATGTTTAGGTAATGGCCTCTTTAGCCCTTATAAGGCGAAAAGCGATAAGAATGGTTAGAATTGGTTTGAAGAGAAATACGTGTCCAAAACTTTTCCAAAATTCCTAAAATGTTTCTTTCCACCCATACATGATAAAACAAATCGAATTTCGTTGATTCGATGAGGTGCTGTGAGAATTTGTCAAACTCGTGAAAAACGCTTTATCTCAAGATAAGAAGAATAGGGAAACGAAAAGATAAACTAATGTGCTTGCAGTAAGTAGGTTTTCTCGAAAATTTCCAAAAGCACGCCAATGCTTCTAAAATAATCTATTCGGGTGAGAGGAGTTAATAAAAGTATTAGTTCATCGATTGGAGCAGTATTTCTTAAGATAAGGGAATGTTTAGAATATGGCCTTTTTAGCCCTTATAGTGCAAAGAGCCATAAGAAGGGTAAGAATTGGTTCGAAGCGAAATACGTGTCAAAACTTTTAAAAACCTCCTAAAATGTTCCTTTCCAACCATACATTATTAAAGAAATCGAATTTCGTCGATTCATCTAGGTGCTGTTAGAATTTGTGAAACTCGTGAAAAACGCTTTATCTCGGCGAGATAAGACGATTAGTGAAACGGATAGTGAAATTACTGTGTTTGCGGTGAGTAGGTTTTCTCGAAAATTTCCAATAGCACGACAATGCTTCTAAAATAATCTATTCGGGTCAGAGGAGGTAATAAAAGTATTAGTTCATCGATTCGAGCACTATTTCTTAAGATATGGCAATGTTTAGAAAATGGCCTCTTTAGCACTTATAGGGCGAAAAGCGATAAGAATGGTTAGAATTGGTTTGAAGCGAAATACGTGTACCAAACTTTTGCAAACCTCCTAAAATGTTCCTTTCCACCCATGCATGATAAAACAAATAGAATTTCGTCGATTCGACAAGGTGCTGTGAGAATTTATGAAACTCTTGAAAAACGCTTTATCCCGGCGAGATAAGAAGATTAGCCTTCATAGTGCAAAAAGCCATAAGAATGGTTTAGAATAGGTTCGAAGCGAAATACGTGTCCAAAACTTTTCCAAACCTCCTAAAATGTTCCTTTCCACGCATACATGATAAAACAAATCGAATAACGTCGATTCATCTAGGTGCTGTGAGAATTTGTGAAACTCGCGAAAAAAGCTTTATCTCGGCGAGATAAGACGATTAGTAAAACGGACAGTGAAATTACTGTGCTTGCAGTGAGGAGGTTTTCTCGAAAATATTCAAAAGCTCGCCAATGCTTCTGAAATGATCTATTCGAGTAAGAGAAGAGAATAAAAGTATTAGTTCATTGATTGGAGACTATTTGAGATAATATTTCAATGTTTAGAAATTGGACTCTTAAGCATCAGAAGCGCAATCGCCATAAGAAGGGTAAGAATTGGTTCGAAGCGAAATACGTGTCCAAAACTTTTCAAAACCGCCTTAAATGTTCATTTCCAACTATACATCATAAAACAAATCGAATTTCGTTGATTCGAAGAAATGCTGTGAGAATTTGTGAAACTCGTGAAAAATGCTTTATCTCCACGAGATAAGAAGAATAGGCAAACGAAAAGATAAACTTATGTGCTTGCAGTAAGTAGGTTTTCTCGAAAATTTCCAAAAGCACGCCAATGCTCCTAAAATAATCTATTCGGGTCAGAGGAGGTAATAAAAGTATTAGTGAAGCGTAAAGTGAAACTGTGTTTGCAGTGAGTAGCTTTTCTCGAAAGTTTCCCAAAACTCGCCAAGGCTTCTAAAATGATTTATTCGGATCAGTGAAGGTAATAAAAGTATTAGTTCATCGATTCGAGCAGTATTTCGTAAGAAATGGCAATGTTTAGAAAATGGCCTCTTTTGCCCTTATAGGGCGAAAAGCGATAAGAATGGTTAAAATTGGTTTGAAACGAAATACGTGTCCAAAACTTTTCCAAAATTCCTAAAATGTTCCTTTCCACCCATACATGATAAAACAAATCGAATTTCGTTGATTCGATGAGGTGCTGTGAGAATTTGTGAAACTCGTGAAAAACGCTTTATCTCAACGAGATAAGAAGAATAGGAAAACGAAAAGATAAACTAATGTGCTTGCAGTAAGTAGGTTTTCTCGAAAATTTTCAAAAGCACGCCAATGCTTCTAAAATAATCTATTCGGGTGAGAGGAGGTAATAAAAGTATTAGTTCATCGATTCCAGCACTATTTCTTAAGATATGGCAATGTTTAGAAAATGGCCTCTTTAGCACTTATAGGGCGAAAAGCGATAAGAATGGTTAGAATTGGTTTGAAGCGAAATACGTGTACCAAACTTTTGCAAACCTCCTAAAATGTTCCTTTCCACCCATGCATGATAAAACAAATAGAATTTCGTCGATTCGACAAGGTGCTGTGAGAATTTATGAAACTCTTGAAAAACGCTTTATCCCGGCGAGATAAGAAGATTAGCCTTCATAGTGCAAAAAGCCATAAGAATGGTTTAGAATAGGTTCGAAGCGAAATACGTGTCCAAAACTTTTCCAAACCTCCTAAAATGTTCCTTTCCACGCATACATGATAAAACAAATCGAATAACGTCGATTCATCTAGGTGCTGTGAGAATTTGTGAAACTCGCGAAAAAAGCTTTATCTCGGCGAGATAAGACGATTAGTAAAACGGACAGTGAAATTACTGTGCTTGCAGTGAGGAGGTTTTCTCGAAAATATTCAAAAGCTCGCCAATGCTTCTGAAATGATCTATTCGAGTAAGAGAAGAGAATAAAAGTATTAGTTCATTGATTGGAGACTATTTGAGATAATATTTCAATGTTTAGAAATTGGACTCTTAAGCATCAGAAGCGCAATCGCCATAAGAAGGGTAAGAATTGGTTCGAAGCGAAATACGTGTCCAAAACTTTTCAAAACCGCCTTAAATGTTCATTTCCAACTATACATCATAAAACAAATCGAATTTCGTTGATTCGAAGAAATGCTGTGAGAATTTGTGAAACTCGTGAAAAATGCTTTATCTCCACGAGATAAGAAGAATAGGCAAACGAAAAGATAAACTTATGTGCTTGCAGTAAGTAGGTTTTCTCGAAAATTTCCAAAAGCACGCCAATGCTCCTAAAATAATCTATTCGGGTCAGAGGAGGTAATAAAAGTATTAGTGAAGCGTAAAGTGAAACTGTGTTTGCAGTGAGTAGCTTTTCTCGAAAGTTTCCCAAAACTCGCCAAGGCTTCTAAAATGATTTATTCGGATCAGTGAAGGTAATAAAAGTATTAGTTCATCGATTCGAGCAGTATTTCGTAAGAAATGGCAATGTTTAGAAAATGGCCTCTTTTGCCCTTATAGGGCGAAAAGCGATAAGAATGGTTAAAATTGGTTTGAAACGAAATACGTGTCCAAAACTTTTCCAAAATTCCTAAAATGTTCCTTTCCACCCATACATGATAAAACAAATCGAATTTCGTTGATTCGATGAGGTGCTGTGAGAATTTGTGAAACTCGTGAAAAACGCTTTATCTCAACGAGATAAGACGATTAGTGAAACAGACAGTGAAATTACTGTGTTTGCAGTAAGTAGGTTTTCTCGAAAATTTTCAAAAGCACGCCAATGCTTCTAAAATGATCTATTCGGGTGAGAGGAGGTAATAAAAGTATTAGTTCATCGATTCCAGCACTATTCTTAGGATATGGCAATGTTTAGAAATTGGCCTCTTAAGCATCAGAAGCGCAAACGCCATAAGAAGGGTAAGAATTTGGTCGAAGCGAAATACGTGTACCAAACTTTTGCATCTCTCCTAAAATGTTCCTTTCCACCCATGCATGATAAAACAAATCGAATTTCGTCGATTCGACAAGGTGCTGTGAGAATTTGTGAAACTCTTGAAAAACGCTTTATCTTCACGAGATAAAAGGATTAGTGAAGCGTAAAGTGAAACTGTGTTTCCAGTGAGTAGCTTTTCTCGAAAGTTTCCCAAAACTCGCCAAGGCTTTTAAAATAATCTATTCATGTGAGAGGAAGTGATAAAAGTATTAGTTCATCGATTCGAGCACTATTTCTTAAGATAAGGCAATGTTTAGAAAATGGCCTTTTTAGCCCTTATAGGGCGAAAAGCGATAAGAATGGTTAGAATTGGTTTGAAGAGAAATACGTGTCCAAAACTTTTCCAAAATTCCTAAAATGTTTCTTTCCACCCATACATGATAAAACAAATCGAATTTCGTTGATTCGATGAGGTGCTGTGAGAATTTGTGAAACTCGTGAAAAACGCTTTATCTCAACAAGATAAGAAGAATAGGGAAACGAAAAGATAAACTAATGTGCTTGCAGTAAGTAGGTTTTCTCGAAAATTTCCAAAAGCACGCCAATGCTTCTAAAATAATCTATTCGGGTGAGAGGAGTTAATAAAAGTATTAGTTCATCGATTGGAGCAGTATTTCTTAAGATAAGGCAATGTTTAGAATATGGCCTTTTTAGCCCTTATAGTGCAAAGAGCCATAAGAAGGGTAAGAATTGGTTCGAAGCGAAATACGTGTCAAAACTTTTAAAAACCTCCTAAAATGTTCCTTTCCAACCATACATTATTAAAGAAATCGAATTTCGTCGATTCATCTAGGTGCTGTTAGAATTTGTGAAACTCGTGAAAAACGCTTTATCTCGGCGAGAAAAGAAGATTAGAGAAACGGACAGTGAAATTACTGTGTTTGCAGTAAGTAAGTTTTCTCGAAAATTTCCTAAAGCACGCCAATGCTTCTAAAATAATCTATTCGGATCAGAGGAGGTAATAAAAGTATTAGTTCATCGATTCCAGCACTATTTCTTAAGATATGGCAATGTTTAGAAAATGGCCTCTTTAGCCTTTATAGTGCAAAAAGCGATAAGAATGGTTAGAATTGTTTTGAAGCGAAATACGTGTACCAAACTTTTCCAAACCCCTAAAATGTTCCTTTCCACCCATACATGATAAAAATAATCGAATTTCGTCGATTCGACAAAATGCTTTAAGAATTTGAGAAACACGTCAAAAACGCTTTATCTTTGCCAGATAAGACGATTAGTGAAACAGACAGTGAAATTACTGTGTTTGCAGTGAGTAGGTTTTCACGAAAATTTTCAAAAGCTTGCCAATGCTTCTAAAATGATCTATTCGGGTAAGAGAAGAGAATAAAAGTATTAGTTCATTTATTGGAAAACTATTTGCGATAATATTTCAATGTTTAGAAATTGGCCTCTTAAGCATCAGAAGCGCAAACGCCATAAGAAGGGTAAGAATTTGGTCGAAGCGAAATACTTGTCCAAAACTTTTCCAAACATCCTAAAATGTTCATTTCCACTCATACATGATAAAAAAAATAGAATTTCATTGATTCGATGAGAAGCTGTGAGAATTTGTGAAACTCGTGAAAAACGCTTTATCTTGGCGAGAAAAGACAATTAGTGAAACAGACAGTGAAATTACTGAGTTTGCAGTAAGGAGGTTTTCTCGAAAATTTTCAAAAGCACGCCAACGCTTCTAAAATGATCTATTCCGGATAAAGGAGGTAATAAAAGTATTAGTTCATCGATTCGAGCACTATTTCTTAAGATAAGGCAATGTTTAGAAAATGGCCTTTTTAGCCCTTATAGGGCGAAAAGCGATAAGAATGGTTAGAATTGGTTTGAAGAGAAATACGTGTCCAAAACTTTTCCAAAATTCCTAAAATGTTTCTTTCCACCCATACATGATAAAACAAATCGAATTTCGTTGATTCGATGAGGTGCTGTGAGAATTTGTGAAACTCGTGAAAAACGCTTTATCTCAACAAGATAAGAAGAATAGGGAAACGAAAAGATAAACTAATGTGCTTGCAGTAAGTAGGTTTTCTCGAAAATTTCCAAAAGCACGCCAATGCTTCTAAAATAATCTATTCGGGTGAGAGGAGTTAATAAAAGTATTAGTTCATCGATTGGAGCAGTATTTCTTAAGATAAGGCAATGTTTAGAATATGGCCTTTTTAGCCCTTATAGTGCAAAGAGCCATAAGAAGGGTAAGAATTGGTTCGAAGCGAAATACGTGTCAAAACTTTTAAAAACCTCCTAAAATGTTCCTTTCCAACCATACATTATTAAAGAAATCGAATTTCGTCGATTCATCTAGGTGCTGTTAGAATTTGTGAAACTCGTGAAAAACGCTTTATCTCGGCGAGAAAAGAAGATTAGAGAAACGGACAGTGAAATTACTGTGTTTGCAGTAAGTAAGTTTTCTCGAAAATTTCCTAAAGCACGCCAATGCTTCTAAAATAATCTATTCGGATCAGAGGAGGTAATAAAAGTATTAGTTCATCGATTCCAGCACTATTTCTTAAGATATGGCAATGTTTAGAAAATGGCCTCTTTAGCCTTTATAGTGCAAAAAGCGATAAGAATGGTTAGAATTGTTTTGAAGCGAAATACGTGTACCAAACTTTTCCAAACCCCTAAAATGTTCCTTTCCACCCATACATGATAAAAATAATCGAATTTCGTCGATTCGACAAAATGCTTTAAGAATTTGAGAAACACGTCAAAAACGCTTTATCTTTGCCAGATAAGACGATTAGTGAAACAGACAGTGAAATTACTGTGTTTGCAGTGAGTAGGTTTTCACGAAAATTTTCAAAAGCTTGCCAATGCTTCTAAAATGATCTATTCGGGTAAGAGAAGAGAATAAAAGTATTAGTTCATTTATTGGAAAACTATTTGCGATAATATTTCAATGTTTAGAAATTGGCCTCTTAAGCATCAGAAGCGCAAACGCCATAAGAAGGGTAAGAATTTGGTCGAAGCGAAATACTTGTCCAAAACTTTTCCAAACATCCTAAAATGTTCATTTCCACTCATACATGATAAAAAAAATAGAATTTCATTGATTCGATGAGAAGCTGTGAGAATTTGTGAAACTCGTGAAAAACGCTTTATCTTGGCGAGAAAAGACAATTAGTGAAACAGACAGTGAAATTACTGAGTTTGCAGTAAGGAGGTTTTCTCGAAAATTTTCAAAAGCACGCCAACGCTTCTAAAATGATCTATTCCGGATAAAGGAGGTAATAAAAGTATTAGTTCATCGATTCGAGCACTATTTCTTAAGATAAGGCAATGTTTAGAAAATGGCCTTTTTAGCCCTTATAGGGCGAAAAGCGATAAGAATGGTTAGAATTGGTTTGAAGAGAAATACGTGTCCAAAACTTTTCCAAAATTCCTAAAATGTTTCTTTCCACCCATACATGATAAAACAAATCGAATTTCGTTGATTCGATGAGGTGCTGTGAGAATTTGTGAAACTCGTGAAAAACGCTT
The DNA here is from genome assembly GCA_030142905.1 of Heliopora coerulea. NCBI lineage: Eukaryota > Metazoa > Cnidaria > Anthozoa > Scleralcyonacea > Helioporidae > Heliopora > Heliopora coerulea. The sequence goes on along the minus strand of JASJOG010000122.1, from coordinate 79,420 downwards.
TATCTCAACAAGATAAGAAGAATAGGGAAACGAAAAGATAAACTAATGTGCTTGCAGTAAGTAGGTTTTCTCGAAAATTTCCAAAAGCACGCCAATGCTTCTAAAATAATCTATTCGGGTGAGAGGAGTTAATAAAAGTATTAGTTCATCGATTGGAGCAGTATTTCTTAAGATAAGGCAATGTTTAGAATATGGCCTTTTTAGCCCTTATAGTGCAAAGAGCCATAAGAAGGGTAAGAATTGGTTCGAAGCGAAATACGTGTCAAAACTTTTAAAAACCTCCTAAAATGTTCCTTTCCAACCATACATTATTAAAGAAATCGAATTTCGTCGATTCATCTAGGTGCTGTTAGAATTTGTGAAACTCGTGAAAAACGCTTTATCTCGGCGAGAAAAGAAGATTAGAGAAACGGACAGTGAAATTACTGTGTTTGCAGTAAGTAAGTTTTCTCGAAAATTTCCTAAAGCACGCCAATGCTTCTAAAATAATCTATTCGGATCAGAGGAGGTAATAAAAGTATTAGTTCATCGATTCCAGCACTATTTCTTAAGATATGGCAATGTTTAGAAAATGGCCTCTTTAGCCTTTATAGTGCAAAAAGCGATAAGAATGGTTAGAATTGTTTTGAAGCGAAATACGTGTACCAAACTTTTCCAAACCCCTAAAATGTTCCTTTCCACCCATACATGATAAAAATAATCGAATTTCGTCGATTCGACAAAATGCTTTAAGAATTTGAGAAACACGTCAAAAACGCTTTATCTTTGCCAGATAAGACGATTAGTGAAACAGACAGTGAAATTACTGTGTTTGCAGTGAGTAGGTTTTCACGAAAATTTTCAAAAGCTTGCCAATGCTTCTAAAATGATCTATTCGGGTAAGAGAAGAGAATAAAAGTATTAGTTCATTTATTGGAAAACTATTTGCGATAATATTTCAATGTTTAGAAATTGGCCTCTTAAGCATCAGAAGCGCAAACGCCATAAGAAGGGTAAGAATTTGGTCGAAGCGAAATACTTGTCCAAAACTTTTCCAAACATCCTAAAATGTTCATTTCCACTCATACATGATAAAAAAAATAGAATTTCATTGATTCGATGAGAAGCTGTGAGAATTTGTGAAACTCGTGAAAAACGCTTTATCTTGGCGAGAAAAGACAATTAGTGAAACAGACAGTGAAATTACTGAGTTTGCAGTAAGGAGGTTTTCTCGAAAATTTTCAAAAGCACGCCAACGCTTCTAAAATGATCTATTCCGGATAAAGGAGGTAATAAAAGTATTAGTTCATCGATTCGAGCACTATTTCTTAAGATAAGGCAATGTTTAGAAAATGGCCTTTTTAGCCCTTATAGGGCGAAAAGCGATAAGAATGGTTAGAATTGGTTTGAAGAGAAATACGTGTCCAAAACTTTTCCAAAATTCCTAAAATGTTTCTTTCCACCCATACATGATAAAACAAATCGAATTTCGTTGATTCGATGAGGTGCTGTGAGAATTTGTGAAACTCGTGAAAAACGCTTTATCTCAACAAGATAAGAAGAATAGGGAAACGAAAAGATAAACTAATGTGCTTGCAGTAAGTAGGTTTTCTCGAAAATTTCCAAAAGCACGCCAATGCTTCTAAAATAATCTATTCGGGTGAGAGGAGTTAATAAAAGTATTAGTTCATCGATTGGAGCAGTATTTCTTAAGATAAGGCAATGTTTAGAATATGGCCTTTTTAGCCCTTATAGTGCAAAGAGCCATAAGAAGGGTAAGAATTGGTTCGAAGCGAAATACGTGTCAAAACTTTTAAAAACCTCCTAAAATGTTCCTTTCCAACCATACATTATTAAAGAAATCGAATTTCGTCGATTCATCTAGGTGCTGTTAGAATTTGTGAAACTCGTGAAAAACGCTTTATCTCGGCGAGAAAAGAAGATTAGAGAAACGGACAGTGAAATTACTGTGTTTGCAGTAAGTAAGTTTTCTCGAAAATTTCCTAAAGCACGCCAATGCTTCTAAAATAATCTATTCGGATCAGAGGAGGTAATAAAAGTATTAGTTCATCGATTCCAGCACTATTTCTTAAGATATGGCAATGTTTAGAAAATGGCCTCTTTAGCCTTTATAGTGCAAAAAGCGATAAGAATGGTTAGAATTGTTTTGAAGCGAAATACGTGTACCAAACTTTTCCAAACCCCTAAAATGTTCCTTTCCACCCATACATGATAAAAATAATCGAATTTCGTCGATTCGACAAAATGCTTTAAGAATTTGAGAAACACGTCAAAAACGCTTTATCTTTGCCAGATAAGACGATTAGTGAAACAGACAGTGAAATTACTGTGTTTGCAGTGAGTAGGTTTTCACGAAAATTTTCAAAAGCTTGCCAATGCTTCTAAAATGATCTATTCGGGTAAGAGAAGAGAATAAAAGTATTAGTTCATTTATTGGAAAACTATTTGCGATAATATTTCAATGTTTAGAAATTGGCCTCTTAAGCATCAGAAGCGCAAACGCCATAAGAAGGGTAAGAATTTGGTCGAAGCGAAATACTTGTCCAAAACTTTTCCAAACATCCTAAAATGTTCATTTCCACTCATACATGATAAAAAAAATAGAATTTCATTGATTCGATGAGAAGCTGTGAGAATTTGTGAAACTCGTGAAAAACGCTTTATCTTGGCGAGAAAAGACAATTAGTGAAACAGACAGTGAAATTACTGAGTTTGCAGTAAGGAGGTTTTCTCGAAAATTTTCAAAAGCACGCCAACGCTTCTAAAATGATCTATTCCGGATAAAGGAGGTAATAAAAGTATTAGTTCATCGATTCGAGCACTATTTCTTAAGATAAGGCAATGTTTAGAAAATGGCCTTTTTAGCCCTTATAGGGCGAAAAGCGATAAGAATGGTTAGAATTGGTTTGAAGAGAAATACGTGTCCAAAACTTTTCCAAAATTCCTAAAATGTTCCTTTCCACCCATACATGATAAAACAAATCGAATTTCGTTGATTCGATGAGGTGCTGTGAGAATTTGTGAAACTCGTGAAAAACGCTTTATCTCAACGAGATAAGAAGAATAGGGAAACGAAAAGATAAACTAATGTGCTTGCAGTAAGTAGGTTTTCTCGAAAATTTCCAAAAGCACGCCAATGCTTCTAAAATAATCTATTCGGGTGAGAGGAGGTAATAAAAGTATTAGTTCATCGATTCCAGCACTATTTCTTAAGATATGGCAATGTTTAGAAAATGGCCTCTTTAGCCCTTATAGTGCAAAAAGCGATAAGAATGGTTAGAATTGTTTTGAAGCGAAATACGTGTACCAAACTTTTCCAAACCCCTAAAATGTTCCTTTCCACCCATACATGATAAAAATAATCGAATTTCGTCGATTCGACAAAATGCTTTAAGAATTTGTGAAACTCGTGAAAAACGCTTTATCTTTGCCAGATAAGACGATTAGTGAAACAGACAGTGAAATTACTGTGTTTGCAGTGAGTAGGTTTTCACGAAAATTTTCAAAAGCTTGCCAATGCTTCTAAAATAATCTATTCGGGTAAGAGAAGAGAATAAAAGTATTAGTTCATTTATTGGAAAACTATTTGCGATAATATTTCAATGTTTAGAAAATGGCCTCTTAAGCATCAGAAGCGCAAACGCCATAAGAAGGGTAAGAATTTGGTCGAAGCGAAATACTTGTCCAAAACTTTTCCAAACATCCTAAAATGTTCATTTCCACTCATACATGATAAAAAAAATAGAATTTCATTGATTCGATGAGAAGCTGTGAGAATTTGTGAAACTCGTGAAAAACGCTTTATCTTGGCGAGAAAAGACAATTAGTGAAACAGACAGTGAAATTACTGAGTTTGCAGTAAGGAGGTTTTCTCGAAAATTTTCAAAAGCACGCCAACGCTTCTAAAATGATCTATTCCGGATAAAGGAGGTAATAAAAGTATTAGTTCATCGATTCGAGCACTATTTCTTAAGATAAGGCAATGTTTAGAAAATGGCCTTTTTAGCCCTTATAGGGCGAAAAGCGATAAGAATGGTTAGAATTGGTTTGAAGAGAAATACGTGTCCAAAACTTTTCCAAAATTCCTAAAATGTTTCTTTCCACCCATACATGATAAAACAAATCGAATTTCGTTGATTCGATGAGGTGCTGTGAGAATTTGTGAAACTCGTGAAAAACGCTTTATCTCAACGAGATAAGAAGAATAGGGAAACGAAAAGATAAACTAATGTGCTTGCAGTAAGTAGGTTTTCTCGAAAATTTCCAAAAGCACGCCAATGCTTCTAAAATAATCTATTCGGGTGAGAGGAGTTAATAAAAGTATTAGTTCATCGATTGGAGCAGTATTTCTTAAGATAAGGCAATGTTTAGAATATGGCCTTTTTAGCCCTTATAGTGCAAAGAGCCATAAGAAGGGTAAGAATTGGTTCGAAGCGAAATACGTGTCAAAACTTTTAAAAACCTCCTAAAATGTTCCTTTCCAACCATACATTATTAAAGAAATCGAATTTCGTCGATTCATCTAGGTGCTGTTAGAATTTGTGAAACTCGTGAAAAACGCTTTATCTCGGCGAGAAAAGAAGATTAGAGAAACGGACAGTGAAATTACTGTGTTTGCAGTAAGTAAGTTTTCTCGAAAATTTCCTAAAGCACGCCAATGCTTCTAAAATAATCTATTCGGATCAGAGGAGGTAATAAAAGTATTAGTTCATCGATTCCAGCACTATTTCTTAAGATATGGCAATGTTTAGAAAATGGCCTCTTTAGCCTTTATAGTGCAAAAAGCGATAAGAATGGTTAGAATTGTTTTGAAGCGAAATACGTGTACCAAACTTTTCCAAACCCCTAAAATGTTCCTTTCCACCCATACATGATAAAAATAATCGAATTTCGTCGATTCGACAAAATGCTTTAAGAATTTGAGAAACACGTCAAAAACGCTTTATCTTTGCCAGATAAGACGATTAGTGAAACAGACAGTGAAATTACTGTGTTTGCAGTGAGTAGGTTTTCACGAAAATTTTCAAAAGCTTGCCAATGCTTCTAAAATGATCTATTCGGGTAAGAGAAGAGAATAAAAGTATTAGTTCATTTATTGGAAAACTATTTGCGATAATATTTCAATGTTTAGAAATTGGCCTCTTAAGCATCAGAAGCGCAAACGCCATAAGAAGGGTAAGAATTTGGTCGAAGCGAAATACTTGTCCAAAACTTTTCCAAACATCCTAAAATGTTCATTTCCACTCATACATGATAAAAAAAATAGAATTTCATTGATTCGATGAGAAGCTGTGAGAATTTGTGAAACTCGTGAAAAACGCTTTATCTTGGCGAGAAAAGACAATTAGTGAAACAGACAGTGAAATTACTGAGTTTGCAGTAAGGAGGTTTTCTCGAAAATTTTCAAAAGCACGCCAACGCTTCTAAAATGATCTATTCCGGATAAAGGAGGTAATAAAAGTATTAGTTCATCGATTCGAGCACTATTTCTTAAGATAAGGCAATGTTTAGAAAATGGCCTTTTTAGCCCTTATAGGGCGAAAAGCGATAAGAATGGTTAGAATTGGTTTGAAGAGAAATACGTGTCCAAAACTTTTCCAAAATTCCTAAAATGTTTCTTTCCACCCATACATGATAAAACAAATCGAATTTCGTTGATTCGATGAGGTGCTGTGAGAATTTGTGAAACTCGTGAAAAACGCTTTATCTCAACAAGATAAGAAGAATAGGGAAACGAAAAGATAAACTAATGTGCTTGCAGTAAGTAGGTTTTCTCGAAAATTTCCAAAAGCACGCCAATGCTTCTAAAATAATCTATTCGGGTGAGAGGAGTTAATAAAAGTATTAGTTCATCGATTGGAGCAGTATTTCTTAAGATAAGGCAATGTTTAGAATATGGCCTTTTTAGCCCTTATAGTGCAAAGAGCCATAAGAAGGGTAAGAATTGGTTCGAAGCGAAATACGTGTCAAAACTTTTAAAAACCTCCTAAAATGTTCCTTTCCAACCATACATTATTAAAGAAATCGAATTTCGTCGATTCATCTAGGTGCTGTTAGAATTTGTGAAACTCGTGAAAAACGCTTTATCTCGGCGAGAAAAGAAGATTAGAGAAACGGACAGTGAAATTACTGTGTTTGCAGTAAGTAAGTTTTCTCGAAAATTTCCTAAAGCACGCCAATGCTTCTAAAATAATCTATTCGGATCAGAGGAGGTAATAAAAGTATTAGTTCATCGATTCCAGCACTATTTCTTAAGATATGGCAATGTTTAGAAAATGGCCTCTTTAGCCTTTATAGTGCAAAAAGCGATAAGAATGGTTAGAATTGTTTTGAAGCGAAATACGTGTACCAAACTTTTCCAAACCCCTAAAATGTTCCTTTCCACCCATACATGATAAAAATAATCGAATTTCGTCGATTCGACAAAATGCTTTAAGAATTTGAGAAACACGTCAAAAACGCTTTATCTTTGCCAGATAAGACGATTAGTGAAACAGACAGTGAAATTACTGTGTTTGCAGTGAGTAGGTTTTCACGAAAATTTTCAAAAGCTTGCCAATGCTTCTAAAATGATCTATTCGGGTAAGAGAAGAGAATAAAAGTATTAGTTCATTTATTGGAAAACTATTTGCGATAATATTTCAATGTTTAGAAATTGGCCTCTTAAGCATCAGAAGCGCAAACGCCATAAGAAGGGTAAGAATTTGGTCGAAGCGAAATACTTGTCCAAAACTTTTCCAAACATCCTAAAATGTTCATTTCCACTCATACATGATAAAAAAAATAGAATTTCATTGATTCGATGAGAAGCTGTGAGAATTTGTGAAACTCGTGAAAAACGCTTTATCTTGGCGAGAAAAGACAATTAGTGAAACAGACAGTGAAATTACTGAGTTTGCAGTAAGGAGGTTTTCTCGAAAATTTTCAAAAGCACGCCAACGCTTCTAAAATGATCTATTCCGGATAAAGGAGGTAATAAAAGTATTAGTTCATCGATTCGAGCACTATTTCTTAAGATAAGGCAATGTTTAGAAAATGGCCTTTTTAGCCCTTATAGGGCGAAAAGCGATAAGAATGGTTAGAATTGGTTTGAAGAGAAATACGTGTCCAAAACTTTTCCAAAATTCCTAAAATGTTTCTTTCCACCCATACATGATAAAACAAATCGAATTTCGTTGATTCGATGAGGTGCTGTGAGAATTTGTGAAACTCGTGAAAAACGCTTTATCTCAACAAGATAAGAAGAATAGGGAAACGAAAAGATAAACTAATGTGCTTGCAGTAAGTAGGTTTTCTCGAAAATTTCCAAAAGCACGCCAATGCTTCTAAAATAATCTATTCGGGTGAGAGGAGTTAATAAAAGTATTAGTTCATCGATTGGAGCAGTATTTCTTAAGATAAGGCAATGTTTAGAATATGGCCTTTTTAGCCCTTATAGTGCAAAGAGCCATAAGAAGGGTAAGAATTGGTTCGAAGCGAAATACGTGTCAAAACTTTTAAAAACCTCCTAAAATGTTCCTTTCCAACCATACATTATTAAAGAAATCGAATTTCGTCGATTCATCTAGGTGCTGTTAGAATTTGTGAAACTCGTGAAAAACGCTTTATCTCGGCGAGAAAAGAAGATTAGAGAAACGGACAGTGAAATTACTGTGTTTGCAGTAAGTAAGTTTTCTCGAAAATTTCCTAAAGCACGCCAATGCTTCTAAAATAATCTATTCGGATCAGAGGAGGTAATAAAAGTATTAGTTCATCGATTCCAGCACTATTTCTTAAGATATGGCAATGTTTAGAAAATGGCCTCTTTAGCCTTTATAGTGCAAAAAGCGATAAGAATGGTTAGAATTGTTTTGAAGCGAAATACGTGTACCAAACTTTTCCAAACCCCTAAAATGTTCCTTTCCACCCATACATGATAAAAATAATCGAATTTCGTCGATTCGACAAAATGCTTTAAGAATTTGAGAAACACGTCAAAAACGCTTTATCTTTGCCAGATAAGACGATTAGTGAAACAGACAGTGAAATTACTGTGTTTGCAGTGAGTAGGTTTTCACGAAAATTTTCAAAAGCTTGCCAATGCTTCTAAAATGATCTATTCGGGTAAGAGAAGAGAATAAAAGTATTAGTTCATTTATTGGAAAACTATTTGCGATAATATTTCAATGTTTAGAAATTGGCCTCTTAAGCATCAGAAGCGCAAACGCCATAAGAAGGGTAAGAATTTGGTCGAAGCGAAATACTTGTCCAAAACTTTTCCAAACATCCTAAAATGTTCATTTCCACTCATACATGATAAAAAAAATAGAATTTCATTGATTCGATGAGAAGCTGTGAGAATTTGTGAAACTCGTGAAAAACGCTTTATCTTGGCGAGAAAAGACAATTAGTGAAACAGACAGTGAAATTACTGAGTTTGCAGTAAGGAGGTTTTCTCGAAAATTTTCAAAAGCACGCCAACGCTTCTAAAATGATCTATTCCGGATAAAGGAGGTAATAAAAGTATTAGTTCATCGATTCGAGCACTATTTCTTAAGATAAGGCAATGTTTAGAAAATGGCCTTTTTAGCCCTTATAGGGCGAAAAGCGATAAGAATGGTTAGAATTGGTTTGAAGAGAAATACGTGTCCAAAACTTTTCCAAAATTCCTAAAATGTTTCTTTCCACCCATACATGATAAAACAAATCGAATTTCGTTGATTCGATGAGGTGCTGTGAGAATTTGTGAAACTCGTGAAAAACGCTTTATCTCAACAAGATAAGAAGAATAGGGAAACGAAAAGATAAACTAATGTGCTTGCAGTAAGTAGGTTTTCTCGAAAATTTCCAAAAGCACGCCAATGCTTCTAAAATAATCTATTCGGGTGAGAGGAGTTAATAAAAGTATTAGTTCATCGATTGGAGCAGTATTTCTTAAGATAAGGCAATGTTTAGAATATGGCCTTTTTAGCCCTTATAGTGCAAAGAGCCATAAGAAGGGTAAGAATTGGTTCGAAGCGAAATACGTGTCAAAACTTTTAAAAACCTCCTAAAATGTTCCTTTCCAACCATACATTATTAAAGAAATCGAATTTCGTCGATTCATCTAGGTGCTGTTAGAATTTGTGAAACTCGTGAAAAACGCTTTATCTCGGCGAGAAAAGAAGATTAGAGAAACGGACAGTGAAATTACTGTGTTTGCAGTAAGTAAGTTTTCTCGAAAATTTCCTAAAGCACGCCAATGCTTCTAAAATAATCTATTCGGATCAGAGGAGGTAATAAAAGTATTAGTTCATCGATTCCAGCACTATTTCTTAAGATATGGCAATGTTTAGAAAATGGCCTCTTTAGCCTTTATAGTGCAAAAAGCGATAAGAATGGTTAGAATTGTTTTGAAGCGAAATACGTGTACCAAACTTTTCCAAACCCCTAAAATGTTCCTTTCCACCCATACATGATAAAAATAATCGAATTTCGTCGATTCGACAAAATGCTTTAAGAATTTGAGAAACACGTCAAAAACGCTTTATCTTTGCCAGATAAGACGATTAGTGAAACAGACAGTGAAATTACTGTGTTTGCAGTGAGTAGGTTTTCACGAAAATTTTCAAAAGCTTGCCAATGCTTCTAAAATGATCTATTCGGGTAAGAGAAGAGAATAAAAGTATTAGTTCATTTATTGGAAAACTATTTGCGATAATATTTCAATGTTTAGAAATTGGCCTCTTAAGCATCAGAAGCGCAAACGCCATAAGAAGGGTAAGAATTTGGTCGAAGCGAAATACTTGTCCAAAACTTTTCCAAACATCCTAAAATGTTCATTTCCACTCATACATGATAAAAAAAATAGAATTTCATTGATTCGATGAGAAGCTGTGAGAATTTGTGAAACTCGTGAAAAACGCTTTATCTTGGCGAGAAAAGACAATTAGTGAAACAGACAGTGAAATTACTGAGTTTGCAGTAAGGAGGTTTTCTCGAAAATTTTCAAAAGCACGCCAACGCTTCTAAAATGATCTATTCCGGATAAAGGAGGTAATAAAAGTATTAGTTCATCGATTCGAGCACTATTTCTTAAGATAAGGCAATGTTTAGAAAATGGCGTCTTTAGCCTTTATAGGGCGAAAAGCGATAAGAATGGTTAGAATTGGTTTGAAGAGAAATACGTGTCCAAAACTTTTCCAAAATTCCTAAAATGTTTCTTTCCACCCATACATGATAAAACAAATCGAATTTCGTTGATTCGATGAGGTGCTGTGAGAAATTGTGAAACTCGTGAAAAACGCTTTATCTCAACAAGATAAGAAGAATAGGGAAACGAAAAGATAAACTAATGTGCTTGCAGTAAGTAGGTTTTCTCGAAAATTTCCAAAAGCACGCCAATGCTTCTAAAATAATCTATTCGGGTGAGAGGAGTTAATAAAAGTATTAGTTCATCGATTGGAGCAGTATTTCTTAAGATAAGGCAATGTTTAGAATATGGCCTTTTTAGCCCTTATAGTGCAAAGAGCCATAAGAAGGGTAAGAATTGGTTCGAAGCGAAATACGTGTCAAAACTTTTAAAAACCTCCTAAAATGTTCCTTTCCAACCATACATTATTAAAGAAATCGAATTTCGTCGATTCATCTAGGTGCTGTTAGAATTTGTGAAACTCGTGAAAAACGCTTTATCTCGGCGAGAAAAGAAGATTAGAGAAACGGACAGTGAAATTACTGTGTTTGCAGTAAGTAAGTTTTCTCGAAAATTTCCTAAAGCACGCCAATGCTTCTAAAATAATCTATTCGGATCAGAGGAGGTAATAAAAGTATTAGTTCATCGATTCCAGCACTATTTCTTAAGATATGGCAATGTTTAGAAAATGGCCTCTTTAGCCTTTATAGTGCAAAAAGCGATAAGAATGGTTAGAATTGTTTTGAAGCGAAATACGTGTACCAAACTTTTCCAAACCCCTAAAATGTTCCTTTCCACCCATACATGATAAAAATAATCGAATTTCGTCGATTCGACAAAATGCTTTAAGAATTTGAGAAACACGTCAAAAACGCTTTATCTTTGCCAGATAAGACGATTAGTGAAACAGACAGTGAAATTACTGTGTTTGCAGTGAGTAGGTTTTCACGAAAATTTTCAAAAGCTTGCCAATGCTTCTAAAATGATCTATTCGGGTAAGAGAAGAGAATAAAAGTATTAGTTCATTTATTGGAAAACTATTTGCGATAATATTTCAATGTTTAGAAATTGGCCTCTTAAGCATCAGAAGCGCAAACGCCATAAGAAGGGTAAGAATTTGGTCGAAGCGAAATACTTGTCCAAAACTTTTCCAAACCTCTTAAAATGTTCATTTCCACTCATACATGATAAAAAAAATAGAATTTCATTGATTCGATGAGAAGCTGTGAGAATTTGTGAAACTCGTGAAAAACGCTTTATCTTGGCGAGAAAAGACAATTAGTGAAACAGACAGTGAAATTACTGTGTTTGCAGTAAGGAGGTTTTCTCGAAAATTTTCAAAAGCACGCCAACGCTTCTAAAATGATCTATTCCGGATAAAGGAGGTAATAAAAGTATTAGTTCATCGATTCGAGCACTATTTCTTAAGATAAGGCAATGTTTAGAAAATGGCCTTTTTAGCCCTTATAGGGCGAAAAGCGATAAGAATGGTTAGAATTGGTTTGAAGAGAAATACGTGTCCAAAACTTTTCCAAAATTCCTAAAATGTTTCTTTCCACCCATACATGATAAAACAAATCGAATTTCGTCGATTCGATGAGGTGCTGTGAGAATTTGTGAAACTCTTGAAAAACGCTTTGTCCCGGCGAGATAAGAAGATTAGCCTTTATAGTGCAAAAAGCCATAAGAATGGTTAGAATAGGTTCGAAGCGAAATACGTGTCGCAAACTTTTCCATACCTCCTAAAATGTTCTTTTCCTCTCATACATGATAAAACAAACCGAATTTCGTTCATTAGATGAGGTGCTGTGAGAATTTGTGAAACTCGTGAAAAATGCTTTATCTTGGCGAGAAAAGACAATTAGTGAAACAGACAGTGAAATTACTGTGTTTGCAGTAAGGAAATTTTCTCGAAAATTTCCAAAACCACGCCAATGCTTCTAAAATGATCTAATCCTGTTAAAAAAAGGTAATAGAAGTATTAGTTCATCGATTCCAGCACTATTTCTTAAGATATGGCAATGTTTAGAATATGGACTCTTTAGCCTTATAGTGCTAAGATCGATAAGAATAGTTAGAATTGGTTTGAAGCGAAATACGTGCCCAAACTTTTCCAAACCTCCTATAATGTTTCTTTCCACCCATAAATGATAAAACAAATCGAATAACGTCGATTCATCTAAGTGCTGTGAGAATTTGTGAAACTCGTGAAAAACGCTTTATTTCCACGAGATAAGAAGAATAGGCAAACGAAAAGATAAACTAATGTGGTTGCAGTAAGTAGGTTTTCTCGAAAATTTCCAAAAGCACGCCAATGCTTCTAAAATAATCTATTCGGGTGAGAGGAGTTAATAAAAGTATTAGTTCATCGATTGGAGCAGTATTTCTTAAGATAAGGCAATGTTTAGAATATGGCCTTTTTAGCCCTTATAGTGCAAAGAGCCATAAGAAGGGTAAGAATTGGTTCGAAGCGAAATACGTGTCAAAACTTTTAAAAACCTCCTAAAATGTTCCTTTCCAACCATACATTATTAAAGAAATCGAATTTCGTCGATTCATCTAGGTGCTGTTAGAATTTGTGAAACTCGTGAAAAACGCTTTATCTCGGCGAGAAAAGAAGATTAGAGAAACGGACAGTGAAATTACTGTGTTTGCAGTAAGTAAGTTTTCTCGAAAATTTCCTAAAGCACGCCAATGCTTCTAAAATAATCTATTCGGATCAGAGGAGGTAATAAAAGTATTAGTTCATCGATTCCAGCACTATTTCTTAAGATATGGCAATGTTTAGAAAATGGCCTCTTTAGCCTTTATAGTGCAAAAAGCGATAAGAATGGTTAGAATTGTTTTGAAGCGAAATACGTGTACCAAACTTTTCCAAACCCCTAAAATGTTCCTTTCCACCCATACATGATAAAAATAATCGAATTTCGTCGATTCGACAAAATGCTTTAAGAATTTGAGAAACACGTCAAAAACGCTTTATCTTTGCCAGATAAGACGATTAGTGAAACAGACAGTGAAATTACTGTGTTTGCAGTGAGTAGGTTTTCACGAAAATTTTCAAAAGCTTGCCAATGCTTCTAAAATGATCTATTCGGGTAAGAGAAGAGAATAAAAGTATTAGTTCATTTATTGGAAAACTATTTGCGATAATATTTCAATGTTTAGAAATTGGCCTCTTAAGCATCAGAAGCGCAAACGCCATAAGAAGGGTAAGAATTGGTTCGAAGCGAAATACTTGTCCAAAACTTTTCCAAACCTCTTAAAATGTTCATTTCCACTCATACATGATAAAACAAATCGAATTTCATTGATTCGATGAGAAGCTGTGAGAATTTGTGAATCTCGCGAAAAACGCTTTATCTTGGCGAGAAAAGACAATTAGTGAAACAGACAGTGAAATTACTGAGTTTGCAGTAAGGAGGTTTTCTCGAAAATTTTCAAAAGCACGCAAATGCTTCTAAAATAATCTATTCGGGTCAGAAGAGGTAATAAAAGTATTAGTTCATCGATTCGAGCACTATTTCTTAAGATATGGCAATGTTTAGAAAATGGCCTCTTTAGCACTTATAGGGCGAAAAGCGATAAGAATGGTTAGAATTGGTTTGAAGCGAAATACTTGTCCCAAACTTTTCCAAATCTCCTAAAATGTTCCTTTTCACGCATACAATATAAAAAAATGGAATTTCGTCGATTCGACAAGGTGCTTTGAGAATTTGTGAAACTCGTGAAAAACGCTTTATCTCCAGGAGTTAAAAAGATTAGTGAAACGTAAAGTGAAACTACTGTGTTTGCAGTGAGTAGGTTTTCTCGAAAATTTCCAAAAGCACGCCAATGCTTCTAAAATAATCTATTCATGTGAGAGGAAGTGATAAAAGTATTAGTTCATCGATTCGAGCACGATTTCTTAAGATATGACAATGTTTAGAAAATGGCCTGTTTAGCCCTTATAGTGCAAAGAGGCATAAGAATTGTTAGAATTGGTTTGAAGCGAAATACGTGTCCAAAACTTTTCAAAACCGCCTTAAATGTTCATTTCCAACTATACATCATAAAACAAATCGAATTTCGTTGATTCGAAGAAATGCTGTGAGAATTTGTGAAACTCGTGAAAAATGCTTTATCTCCACGAGATAAGAAGAATAGGCAAACGAAAAGATAAACTTATGTGCTTGCAGTAAGTAGGTTTTCTCGAAAATTTCCAAAAGCACGCCAATGCTCCTAAAATAATCTATTCGGGTCAGAGGAGGTAATAAAAGTATTAGTTCATCGATTCGAGCAGTATTTCTTAAGATATGGCAATGTTTAGAAAATGTACTCTTTAACCCTTATAGTGGAAAGAGCCATAAGAACGGTTATAATTGGTTTGAAGCGAAATACGTGTCCCAAACATTTCCAAACCTCCTAAAAGGTTCCTTTCCACCCATACATAATCAAACAAATCGAATAACGTCGATTCATCAAGGTGTTTTGAGAATTTTTGAAACTCGTAGAAAACGCTTTATCTCGGCGAGATAATAAGATTAGTGAAACGGACAGTGAAATTACTGTGTTTGAAGTGAGTAGGTTTTCTCGAAAATTTTCAAAAGCACGCCAATGCTTCGAAAATAATCTATTCGGGTCAGAGGAGGTAATAAAAGTATTAGTTCATCGATTCCAGCACTATTCTTAAGATATGGCAATGTTTAGAAAATGGCCCCCTTAACCCTTATAGGGCGAAAAGCGATAAGAATGGTTAGAATTGGTTGGAAGCGAAATACGTGTACCAAACTTTTGCATCCCTCCTAAAATGTTCCTTTCCACCCATGCATGATAAAACAAATCGAATTTCGTCGATTCGACAAGGTGCTGTGAGAATTTGTGAAACTCTTGAAAAACGCTTTATCTTCACGAGATAAAAGGATTAGTGAAGCGTAAAGTGAAACTGTGGTTGCAGTGAGTAGCTTTTCTCGAAAGTTTCCCAAAACTCGCCAAGGCTTCTAAAATGATTTATTCGGATCAGTGAAGGTAATAAAAGTATTAGTTCATCGATTCGAGCTGTATTTCGTAAGAAATGGCAAAGTTTAGAAAATGGCCTCTTTTGCCCTTATAGGGCGAAAAGCGATAAGAATGGTTAAAATTGGTTTGAAACGAAATACGTGTCCAAAACTTTTCCAAAATTCCTAAAATGTTCCTTTCCACCCATACATGATAAAACAAATCGAATTTCGTTGATTCGATGAGGTGCTGTGAGAATTTGTGAAACTCGTGAAAAACGCTTTATCTCAACGAGATAAGAAGAATAGGCAAACGAAAAGATAAACTAATGTGCTTGCAGTAAGTAGGTTTTCTCGAAAATTTCCAAAAGCACGCCAATGCTTCTAAAATAATCTATTCGGGTGAGAGGAGGTAATAAAAGTATTAGTTCATCGATTCGAGCAGTATTTCTTTATATATGGCAATGTTTAGAAAATGGCCTCTTTAGACCTTATACGGCGAAAAGCGATAAGAATGGTTAGACTTGGTTTGAAGCGATATACGTGTCCCAAACTTTTCCAAATCTCCTAAAATGTTCCTTTCCACGCATACATGATAAAAAAATGGAATTTCGTCGATTTGACAAGGTGCTTTGAGAATTTGTGAAACCCGTGAAAAACGCTTTATCTCCAGGAGTTAAAAAGATTAGTGAAACGTAAAGTGAAACTACTGTGTTTGCAGTAAGTAGGTTTTCTCGAAAATTTCCAAAAGCACGCCAATGCTTCTAAAATAATCTATTCATGTGAGAGGAAGTGATAAAAGTATTAGTTCATCGATTCGAGCACGATTTCTTAAGATATGGCAATGTTTAGGTAATGGCCTCTTTAGCCCTTATAGTGCGAAAATCGATAAGAATGGTTAGAATTGGTTCCAAGCGAAATACGTGTCTCAAACTTTTCCAAAATTCCTAAAATGTTCATTTCCACGCATACATGATAAAACAAATCGAATTTCGTCTATTCGACGAGGTGCTTTGAGAATTTGTGGAACTCGTGAAAAACGCTTTATTTTTGCGAGATAAGACGAATAGTGAAACGGACAGTGGAATTACAGTGTTTGCAGTGACGAGGTTTTCTCGAAAATTTCCAAAAGCACGCCAATGCTTCTAAAATAATCTAATCGGGTCAGAGGAGGTAATAAAAGTATTAGTTCATCGATTCGAGCAGTATTTCTTAAGATATGGCAATGTTTAGAAAATGGCCTGTTTAGCCCTTATAGTGCAAAGAGGCATAAGAATTGTTAGAATTGGTTTGAAGCGAAATACGTGTCCCAAACTTTTCCAAACCTCCTAAAATGTTCCTTTCCACGCATACATGATAAAACAAATCGAATTTCGTCGATTCGACAAGATGCTTTGAGAATTTTTGATACTCGTGAAAAACGCTTTATCTCGGGGAGATAAGACATTTAGTGAAACGGACAGTGAAATTACTGTGTTTGCAGTAAGTAGGTTTTCTCGAAAATTTCCAAAAGCTCGCCAATGCTTCTAAAATTATCTAATCCGGTTAAAGGAGGTAATAAAAGTATTAGTTTGTTTATTCCAGCACTATTTCTTAAGAAATGGCAATGTTTAGAAAATGGCCTCTTTAGCCTTTATAGTGCAAAGAGCCATAAGAATGGTTAGATTTGGTTTGAAGCGAAATACGTATCCCAAACATTTCCAAAAATCCTAAAATGTTCCTTTCCACCCATACATGATAAAACAAATCGAATTTCGTTGATACGACGAGGTGCTGTTAGAATTTGTGAAACTCGTGAAAAACGCTTTATCTCAACGAGATAAGAAGAATAGGCAAACGAAAAGATAAACTAATGTGCTTGCAGTAAGTAGGTTTTCTCGAAAATTTCCAAAAGCACGCCAATGCTTCTAAAATAATCTATTCGGGTGAGAGGAAGTGATAAAAGTATTAGTTCATCGATTCTAGCACTATTTCTTAAGATATGCTATTGTTTAGAAAATGGACTCTTTAGCCCTTATAGGGCGAAAAGCGATAAGAATGGTTAGAATTGGTTTGAAGCAAAATACGTGTCCCAAACTTTTCCAAACCTCCTAAAATGTTCCTTTCCACGCATACATGATAAAACAATTCGAATTTCGTCGATTCGACAAGGTGCTTGAGAATTTTTTAAACACGTGAAAAACGCTTTATCTCCACGAGATAAAAAGATTAGATAAACGTAAAGTGAAACTACTGTGGTTGAAGTGAGTAGCTTTTCTCGTAAGTTTGCCAAAACTCGCCAAGGATTCTAAAACGATTTATTCGGATCAGAGAAGGTAATAAAAGTATTAGTTCATCGATTCGAGCAGTATTTCTTAAGATATGGCAATGTTTAAAAAATGGCCTCTTTAGCCCTTATAGTGGAAATAGCCATAAGAATGGTTAGAATTGGTTTGAAGCGAAATACGTGTCCCAAAAATTTCCAAAAATCCTAAAATGTTCCTTTCCACCCATACATGATAAAACAAATCGAAATTCATTCATTCGCCGAGGTGCTGTGAGAATTTGTTAAACACGTTAAAAACGCTTTATCTCCACGAGATAAGAAAAATAGGCAAACGAAAAGAAAAACTTATGTGCTTCCAGTAAGAAGGTTTTCTCGAAAATTTCCAAAAGCACGCCAATGCTTCTAAAATAATCTATTCGGGTGAGAGGAGATAATAAAAGTATTAGTTCATCGATTCGAGCAGTATTTCTTAAGATATGGCAATGTTTAGAAAATGGCCTTTTTAGCCCTTATAGGGCGAAAAGCGATAAGAATGGTTAGAATTGGTTTGAAGCGAAATACGTGTCCAAAACTTTTCCAAAATTCCTAAAATGTTCCTTTCCACCCATACATGATAAAACAAATCGAATTTCGTTGATTCGATGAGGTGCTGTGAGAATTTGTGAAACTCGTGAAAAACGCTTTATCTCAACAAGATAAGAAGAATAGGGAAACGAAAAGATAAACTAATGTGCTTGCAGTAAGTAGGTTTTCTCGAAAATTTCCAAAAGCACGCCAATGCTTCTAAAATAATCTATTCGGGTGAGAGGAGTTAATAAAAGTATTAGTTCATCGATTGGAGCAGTATTTCTTAAGATAAGGCAATGTTTAGAATAAGGCCTTTTTAGCCCTTATAGTGCAAAGAGCCATAAGAAGGGTAAGAATTGGTTCGAAGCGAAATACGTGTCAAAACTTTTAAAAACCTCCTAAAATGTTCCTTTCCAACCATACATTATTAAAGAAATCGAATTTCGTCGATTCATCTAGGTGCTGTTAGAATTTGTGAAACTCGTGAAAAACGCTTTATCTCGGCGAGAAAAGAAGATTAGAGAAACGGACAGTGAAATTACTGTGTTTGCAGTAAGTTTTCTCGAAAATTTCCAACAGCACGCCAATTTTTCTTAAATAATCTATTCGGGTGAGAGGAGGTAAAAAAAGTATTAGTTCATCGATTCGAGCACTATTTCTTAAGATATGGCAATGTTTAGAAAATGGCCTCTTTAGCCTTTATAGGGCGAAAAGCGATAAGAATGGTAAGAATTGGTTTGAAGCGAAATACGTGTCCAAAACTTTTCCAAACCTCCTAAAATGTTCCTTTCCACGCATACATGATAAAAATAATCGAATTTCGTCGATTCGACGAAATGCTTTAAGAATTTGAGAAACACGTCAAAAACGCTTTATCTTTGCCAGATAAGACGATTAGTGAAACAGACAGTGAAATTACTGTGTTTGCAGTGAGTAGGTTTTCACGAAAATTTTCAAAAGCTTGCCAATGCTTCTAAAATGATCTATTCGGGTAAGAGGAGAGAATAAAAGTATTAGTTCATTGATTGGAGAACTATTTGCGATAATATTTCAATGTTTAGAAATTGGCCTCTTAAGCATCAGAAGCGCAAACGCCATAAGAAGGGTAAGAATTGGTTCGAAGCGAAATACGTGTCCAAAACTTTTCCAAACCTCTTAAAATGTTCCTTTCCACCCATACATGATAAAACAAATCGAAATTCGTCGATTCATCTAGGTGCTGTTAGAATTTGTTAAACTCGTGAAAAACGCTTTATCCCGGCGAGATAAGAAGATTAGCCTTTATAGTGCAAAAAGCCATAAGAATGGTTAGAATAGGTTCGAAGCGAAATACGTGTCCCAAACTTTTCCAAAATTCCTAAAATGTCCTTTCCACCCATACATGATAAAACAAATCGAATTTCGTCGATTCGACGAGGTGCTGTGAGTATTTGTGAAACTCGCGAAAAACGCTTTATCTCGGCGAGATAAGACGATTAGTGAAACGGATAGTGAAATTACTGTGTTTGCGGTGAGTAGGTTTTCTCGAAAATTTCCAATAGCACGCCAATGCTTCTAAAATAATCTATTCGGGTCAGAGGAGGTAATAAAAGTATTAGTTCATCGATTCGAGCACTATTTCTTAAGATATGGCAATGTTTAGAAAATGGCCTCTTTAGCACTTATAGGGCGAAAAGCGATAAGAATGGTTAGAATTGGTTTGAAGCGAAATACGTGTACCAAACTTTTGCAAACCTCCTAAAATGTTCCTTTCCACCCATGCATGATAAAACAAATCGAATTTCGTCGATTCGACAAGGTGCTGTGAGAATTTGTGAAACTCTTGAAAAACGCTTTGTCCCGGCGAGATAAGAAGATTAGCCTTTATAGTGCAAAAAGCCATAAGAATGGTTAGAATAGGTTCGAAGCGAAATACGTGTCCCAAACTTTTCCATACCTCCTAAAATGTTCCTTTCCTCTCATACATGATAAAACAAACCGAATTTCGTTCATTAGATGAGGTGCTGTGAGAATTTGTGAAACTCGTGAAAAATGCTTTATCTTGGCGAGAAAAGACAATTAGTGAAACAGACAGTGAAATTACTGTGTTTGCAGTAAGGAAATTTTCTCGAAAATTTCCAAAACCACGCCAATGCTTCTAAAATGATCTAATCCTGTTAAAAAAAGGTAATAGAAGTATTAGTTCATCGATTCCAGCACTATTTCTTAAGATATGGCAATGTTTAGAATATGGACTCTTTAGCCTTATAGTGCTAAGATCGATAAGAATAGTTAGAATTGGTTTGAAGCGAAATACGTGCCCAAACTTTTCCAAACCTCCTATAATGTTTCTTTCCACCCATAAATGATAAAACAAATCGAATAACGTCGATTCATCTAAGTGCTGTGAGAATTTGTGAAACTCGTGAAAAACGCTTTATTTCCACGAGATAAGAAGAATAGGCAAACGAAAAGATAAACTAATGTGGTTGCAGTAAGTAGGTTTTCTCGAAAATTTCCAAAAGCACGCCAGTTTTTCTTAAATAATCTATTCGGGTGAGAGGAGTTAATAAAAGTATTAGTTCATCGATTCGAGCAGTATTTCTTAAGATATGGCAATGTTTAGAAAATGGCCTCTTTAGCCTTTATAGGGTGAAAAGCGATAAGAATGGTAAGAATTGGTTTGAAGCGAAATACGTGTCCCAAACTTTTCCAAACCTCCTAAAATGTTCCTTTCCACGCATACATGATAAAACAAATCGAATTTCGTCTATTCGACAAGATGCTTTGAGAATTTTTGATACTCGTGAAAAACGCTTTATCTCGGCGAGATAAGACGATTAGTGAAACAGACAGTGAAATTACTGTGCTTGCAGTGAGGAGGTTTTCTCGAAAATTTTCAAAAGTACGCCAATGCTTCTGAAATGATCTATTCGAGTAAGAGAAGAGAATAAAAGTATTAGTTCATTGATTGGAGACTATTTGAGATAATATTTCAATGTTTAGAAATTGGACTCTTAAGCATCAGAAGCGCAATCGCCATAAGAAGGGTAAGAATTGGTTCGAAGCGAAATACGTGTCCAAAACTTTTCAAAACCCCCTTAAATGTTCCTTTCCACCCATACATAATCAAACAAATCGAATATCGTCGATTCATCAAGGTGTTTTGAGAATTTGTGAAACTCGTAGAAAACGCTTTATCTCGGCGAGATAATAAGATTAGTGAAACGGACAGTGAAATTACTGTGTTTGAAGTGAGTAGGTTTTCTCGAAAATTTTCAAAAGCACGCCAATGCTTCGAAAATAATCTATTCGGGTCAGAGGAGGTAATAAAAGTATTAGTTCATCGATTCCAGCACTATTCTTAAGATATGGCAATGTTTAGAAAATGGCCCCCTTAACCCTTATAGGGCGAAAAGCGATAAGAATGGTTAGAATTGGTTGGAAGCGAAATACGTGTACCAAACTTTTGCATCCCTCCTAAAATGTTCCTTTCCACCCATGCATGATAAAACAAATCGAATTTCGTCGATTCGACAAGGTGCTGTGAGAATTTGTGAAACTCTTGAAAAACGCTTTACCTTCACGAGATAAAAGGATTAGTGAAGCGTAAAGTGAAACTGTGGTTGCAGTGAGTAGCTTTTCTCGAAAGTTTCCCAAAACTCGCCAAGGCTTCTAAAATGATTTATTCGGATCAGTGAAGGTAATAAAAGTATTAGTTCATCGATTCGAGCAGTATTTCGTAAGAAATGGCAATGTTTAGAAAATGGCCTCTTTTGCCCTTATAGGGCGAAAAGCGATAAGAATGGTTAAAATTGGTTTGAAACGAAATACGTGTCCAAAACTTTTCCAAAATTCCTAAAATGTTCCTTTCCACCCATACATGATAAAACAAATCGAATTTCGTTGATTCGATGAGGTGCTGTGAGAATTTGTGAAACTCGTGAAAAACGCTTTATCTCAACGAGATAAGAAGAATAGGAAAACGAAAAGATAAACTAATGTGCTTGCAGTAAGTAGGTTTTCTCGAAAATTTCCAAAAGCACGCCAATGCTTCTAAAATAATCTATTCGGGTGAGAGGAGGTAATAAAAGTATTAGTTCATCGATTCGTGCAGTATTTCTTAAGATATGGCAATGTTTAGAAAATGGCCTCTTTAGACCTTATACGGCGAAAAGCGATAAGAATGGTTAGAATTAGTTTGAAGCGAAATACGTGTCCCAAACTTTTCCAAATCTCCTAAAATGTTCCTTTCCACGTATACATGATAAAAAAATGGAATTTCATCGATTCGACAAGGTGCTTTGAGAATTTGTGAAACTCGTGAAAAACGCTTTATCTCCAGGAGTTAAAAAGATTAGTGAAACGTAAAGTGAAACTACTGTGTTTGCAGTGAGTAGGTTTTCTCGAAAATTTCCAAAAGCACGCCAATGCTTCTAAAATAATCTATTCATGTGAGAGGAAGTGATAAAAGTATTAGTTCATCGATTCGAGCACGATTTCTTAAGATATGACAATGTTTAGGTAATGGCCTCTTTAGCCCTTATAGTGCGAAAATCGATAAGAATGGTTAGAATTGGTTCCAAGCGAAATACGTGTCTCAAACTTTTCCAAAATTCCTAAAATGTTCATTTCCACGCATACATGATAAAACAAATCGAATTTCGTCTATTCGACGAGGTGCTTTGAGAATTTGTGAAACTCGTGAAAAACGCTTTATGTCGGCGAGAAAAGAAGATTAGAGAAACGGACATTGAAATTACTGTGTTTGCAATAAGTAAGTTTTCTCGAAAATTTCCTAAAGCACGCCAATGCTTCTAAAATAATCTATTCGGATCAGAGGAGGTAATAAAAGTATTAGTTCATCGATTCCAGCACTATTTCTTAAGATATGGCAATGTTTAGAAAATGGCCTCTTTAGCCTTTATAGTTCAAAAAGCGATAAGAATGGTTAGAATTGTTTTGAAGCGAAATACGTGAACCAAACTTTTCCAAACCCCTAAAATGTTCCTTTCCACCCATACATGATAAAAATAATCGAATTTCGTCGATTCGACAAAATGCTTTAAGAATTTGAGAAACACGTCAAAAACGCTTTATCTTTGCCAGATAAGACGATTAGTGAAACAGACAGTGAAATTACTGTGTTTGCAGTGAGTAGGTTTTCACGAAAATTTTCAAAAGCTTGCCAATGCTTCTAAAATGATCTATTCGGGTAAGAGAAGAGAATAAAAGTATTAGTTCATTGATTGGAGAACTATTTGCGATAATATTTCAATGTTTAGAAATTGGCCTCTTAAGCATCAGAAGCGCAAACGCCATAAGAAGGGTAAGAATTTTTTCAAAGCGAAATACGTGTCCAAAACTTTTCCAAACTTCCTAAAATGTTCCTTTCCAACCATACATGATTAAACAAATCGAATAACGTCGATTCATCTAAGTGCTGTGAGAATTTGTGAAACTCGTGAAAAACGCTTTATCTCCACGAGATAAGAAGAATAGGCAAACGAAAAGATAAACTAATGTGGTTGCAGCAAGTAGATTTTCTCGAAAATTTCCAACAGCACGCCAATTTTTCTTAAATAATCTATTCGGGTGAGAGGAGGTAAAAAAAGTATTAGTTCATCGATTCCAGCACTATTTCTTAAGATATGGCAATGTTTAGAAAATGGCCTCTTTAGCCTTTATAGGGCGAAAAGCGATAAGAATGGTAAGAATTGGTTTGAAGAGAAATACGTGTCCAAAACTTTTCCAAACCTCCTAAAATGTTCCTTTCCACGCATACATGATAAAAATAATCGAATTTCGTCGATTCGACGAAATGCTTTAAGAATTTGAGAAACACGTCAAAAACGCTTTATCTTTGCCAGATAAGACGATTAGTGAAACAGACAGTGAAATTACTGTGTTTGCAGTGAGTAGGTTTTCACGAAAATTTTCAAAAGCTTGCCAATGCTTCTAAAATGATCTATTCGGGTAAGAGAAGAGAATAAAAGTATTAGTTCATTGATTGGAGAACTATTTGCGATAATATTTCAATGTTTAGAAATTGGCCTCTTAAGCATCAGAAGCGCAAACGCCATAAGAAGGGTAAGAATTGGTTCGAAGCGAAATACGTGTCCAAAACTTTTCCAAACCTCTTAAAATGTTCCTTTCCACCCATACATGATAAAACAAATCGAAATTCGTCGATTCATCTAGGTGCTGTTAGAATTTGTTAAACTCGTGAAAAACGCTTTATCCCGGCGAGATAAGAAGATTAGCCTTTATAGTGAAAAAAGCCATAAGAATGGTTAGAATAGGTTCGAAGCGAAATACGTGTCCCAAACTTTTCCAAAATTCCTAAAATGTCCTTTCCACCCATACATGATAAAACAAATCGAATTTCGTCGATTCGACGAGGTGCTGTGAGTATTTGTGAAACTCGCGAAAAACGCTTTATCTCGGCGAGATAAGACGATTAGTGAAACGGATAGTGAAATTACTGTGTTTGCGGTGAGTAGGTTTTCTCGAAAATTTCCAATAGCACGCCAATGCTTCTAAAATAATCTATTCGGGTCAGAGGAGGTAATAAAAGTATTAGTTCATCGATTCGAGCACTATTTCTTAAGATATGGCAATGTTTAGAAAATGGCCTCTTTAGCACTTATAGGGCGAAAAGCGATAAGAATGGTTAGAATTGGTTTGAAGCGAAATACGTGTACCAAACTTTTGCAAACCTCCTAAAATGTTCCTTTCCACCCATGCATGATAAAACAAATCGAATTTCGTCGATTCGACAAGGTGCTGTGAGAATTTGTGAAACTCTTGAAAAACGCTTTGTCCCGGCGAGATAAGAAGATTAGCCTTTATAGTGCAAAAAGCCATAAGAATGGTTAGAATAGGTTCGAAGCGAAATACGTGTCCCAAACTTTTCCATACCTCCTAAAATGTTCCTTTCCTCTCATACATGATAAAACAAACCGAATTTCGTTCATTAGATGAGGTGCTGTGAGAATTTGTGAAACTCGTGAAAAATGCTTTATCTTGGCGAGAAAAGACAATTAGTGAAACAGACAGTGAAATTACTGTGTTTGCAGTAAGGAAATTTTCTCGAAAATTTCCAAAACCACGCCAATGCTTCTAAAATGATCTAATCCTGTTAAAAAAAGGTAATAGAAGTATTAGTTCATCGATTCCAGCACTATTTCTTAAGATATGGCAATGTTTAGAATATGGACTCTTTAGCCTTATAGTGCTAAGATCGATAAGAATAGTTAGAATTGGTTTGAAGCGAAATACGTGCCCAAACTTTTCCAAACCTCCTATAATGTTTCTTTCCACCCATAAATGATAAAACAAATCGAATAACGTCGATTCATCTAAGTGCTGTGAGAATTTGTGAAACTCGTGAAAAACGCTTTATTTCCACGAGATAAGAAGAATAGGCAAACGAAAAGATAAACTAATGTGCTTGCAGTAAGTAGGTTTTCTCGAAAATTTCCAAAAGCACGCCAATGCTTCTAAAATAATCTATTCGGGTGAGAGGAGTTAATAAAAGTATTAGTTCATCGATTCGAGCAGTATTTCTTAAGATATGGCAATGTTTAGAAAATGGCCTCTTTAGCCTTTATAGGGTGAAAAGCGATAAGAATGGTAAGAATAGGTTTGAAGCGAAATACGTGTCCAAAACTTTTCCAAACCTCCTAAAATGTTCCTTTCCACGCATACATGATAAAACTAATCGAATAACGTCGATTCATCTAGGTGCTGTGAGAATTTGTGAAACTCGCGAAAAAAGCTTTATCTCGGCGAGATAAGACGATTAGTGAAACGGACAGTGAAATTACTGTGCTTGCAGTGAGGAGGTTTTCTCGAAAATATTCAAAAGCTCGCCAATGCTTCTGAAATGATCTATTCGAGTAAGAGAAGAGAATAAAAGTATTAGTTCATTGATTGGAGACTATTTGAGATAATATTTCAATGTTTAGAAATTGGACTCTTAAGCATCAGAAGCGCAATCGCCATAAGAAGGGTAAGAATTGGTTCGAAGCGAAATACGTGTCCAAAACTTTTCAAAACCCCCTTAAATGTTCATTTCCACCCATACATAATCAAACAAATCGAATATCGTCGATTCATCAAGGTGTTTTGAGAATTTGTGAAACTCGTAGAAAACGCTTTATCTCGGCGAGATAATAAGATTAGTGAAACGGACAGTGAAATTACTGTGTTTGAAGTGAGTAGGTTTTCTCGAAAATTTTCAAAAGCACGCCAATGCTTCGAAAATAATCTATTCGGGTCAGAGGAGGTAATAAAAGTATTAGTTCATCGATTCCAGCACTATTCTTAAGATATGGCAATGTTTAGAAAATGGCCCCCTTAACCCTTATAGGGCGAAAAGCGATAAGAATGGTTAGAATTGGTTGGAAGCGAAATACGTGTACCAAACTTTTGTATCCCTCCTAAAATGTTCCTTTCCACCCATGCATGATAAAACAAATCGAATTTCGTCGATTCGACAAGGTGCTGTGAGAATTTGTGAAACTCTTGAAAAACGCTTTATCTTCACGAGATAAAAGGATTTGTGAAACGTAAAGTGAAACTGTGGTTGCAGTGAGTAGCTTTTCTCGAAAGTTTCCCAAAACTCGCCAAGGCTTCTAAAATGATTTATTCGGATCAGTGAAGGTAATAAAAGTATTAGTTCATCGATTCGAGCAGTATTTCGTAAGAAATGGCAATGTTTAGAAAATGGCCTCTTTTGCTCTTATAGGGCGAAAAGCGATAAGAATGGTTAAAATTGGTTTGAAACGAAATACGTGTCCAAAACTTTTCCAAAATTCCTAAAATGTTCCTTTCCACCCATACATGATAAAACAAATCGAATTTCGTTGATTCGATGAGGTGCTGTGAGAATTTGTGAAACTCGTGAAAAACGCTTTATCTCAACGAGATAAGAAGAATAGGAAAACGAAAAGATAAACTAATGTGCTTGCAGTAAGTAGGTTTTCTCGAAAATTTCCAAAAGCACGCCAATGCTTCTAAAATAATCTATTCGGGTGAGAGGAGGTAATAAAAGTATTAGTTCATCGATTCGAGCAGTATTTCTTAAGATATGGCAATGTTTAGAAAATGGCCTCTTTAGACCTTATACGGCGAAAAGAGATAAGAATGGTTAGAATTGGTTTGAAGCAAAATACGTGTCCCAAACTTTTCCAAACCTCCTAAAATGTTCCTTTCCACGCATACATGATAAAACAAATCGAATTTCATCGATTCGACAAGGTGCTTTGAGAATTTGTAAAACTCGTGAAAAACGCTTTATCTCCAGGAGTTAAAAAGATTAGTGAAACGTAAAGTGAAACTACTGTGTTTGCAGTGACGAGGTTTTCTCGAAAATTTCCAAAAGCACGCCAATGCTTCTAAAATAATCTATTCATGTGAGAGGAAGTGATAAAAGTATTAGTTCATCGATTCGAGCACGATTTCTTAAGATATGGCAATGTTTAGGTAATGGCCTCTTTAGCCCTTATAGTGCGAAAATCGATAAGAATGGTTAGAATTGGTTCCAAGCGAAATACGTGTCTCAAACTTTTCCAAAATTCCTAAAATGTTCATTTCCACGCATACATGATAAAACAAATCGAATTTCGTCTATTCGACGAGGTGCTTTGAGAATTTGTGAAACTCGTGAAAAACGCTTTATCTCCAGGAGTTAAAAAGATTAGTGAAACGTAAAGTGAAACTACAGTTGTTGCAGTTAGTGGCTTTTGTCGAAAGTTTCCCAAAACTTGCCAAGGCTTCTAAAATGACTTATTCTGATCAGAGAAGGTAATAATAGTATTAGTTCATCGATTCGAGCAGTATTTCTTAATATATGGCAATGTTTAGAAAATGGCCTCTTTAGCCCTTATAAGGCGAAAAGCGATAAGAATGGTTAGAATTGGTTTGAAGCGAAATACGTGTACCAAACTTTCCAAACCTCCTAAAATGTTCCTTTCCACGCATACATGATAAAACAAATCGAATTTCGTCGATTCGACAAGGTGCTTTGAATATTTGTGAAACTCGTGAAAAACGCTTTATCTCCAGGAGTTAAAAACATTAGTGAAACGTAAAGTGAAACTACTGTGGTTGCAGTGAGTAGCTTTTCTTGTAAGTTTGCCAAAACTCGCCAAGGCTTCTAAAATGATTTATTCGGATCAGAGAAGGTAATAAAAGTATTATTTCATTGATTCGAGCAGTATTTCGTAAGATATGGCAATGTTTAGAAAATGGCCTCTTTAGCCCTTATAGGGCGAAAAGCGATAAGAATGGTTAGAATTGGTTCGAAGCGAAATACGTGTCCCAAACTTTTCCAAACCTCGTAAAATGTTCCTTTCCACCAATAAAGAATAAAACAAATCGAATTTCGTCGATTCGACGATGTGCTTAAGAAATTGTGAAACTCGTGAAAAACGCTTTATCTAGGCGAGATAAGACGATTAGTGAAACAGACAGTGAAATTACTGTGTTTGCAGTGAGTAGGTTTTCTCGAAAATTTCCAAAAGCACGCCAATACTTCTAAAATAATCTATTCGGGTGAGAGGAGGTAATAAAAGTATTAGTTCATCGATTCGAGCAGTATTTCTTAAGATATAGCAATGTTTAGAAAATGGCCTGTTTAGCCCTTATAGTGCAAAGAGGCATAAGAATTGTTAGAATTGGTTTGAAGCGAAATATGTGTCCCAAACTTTTCCAAACCTCCTAAAATGTTCCTTTCCACGCATACATGATAAAACAAATCGAATTTCGTCGATTCGACAAGGTGCTTTGAGAATTTTTGATACTCGTGAAAAACGCTTTATCTCGGGGGAGAAGACATTTAGTGAAACGGACAGTGAAATTACTGTGTTTGCAGTAAGTAGGTTTTCTCGAAAATTTCCAAAAGCTCGCCAATGCTTCTAAAATTATCTAATCCGGTTAAAGGAGGTAATAAAAGTATTAGTTTGTTTATTCCAGCACTATTTCTTAAGAAATGGCAATGTTTAGAAAATGTCCTCTTTAGCCTTTATAGTGCAAAGAGCCATAAGAATGGTTAGATTTAGTTTGAAGCGAAATACGTATCCCAAACATTTCCAAAAATCCTAAAATGTTCCTTTCCACCCATACATGATAAAACAAATCGAATTTCGTTGATACGACGAGGTGCTGTTAGAATTTGTGAAACTCGTGATAACGCTTTATCACGGCGAGATAAGAAGATTAGCCTTTATAGTGCAAAAAGCCATAAGAATGGTTAGAATAGGTTCGAATGAAATACGTGTCCCAAACTTTTCCAAAATTCCTAAAATGTTCCTTTCTACCCATACATGATAAAACAAATCGAATTTCGTTGATTCGATGAGGTGCTGTGAGAATTTGTGAAACTCTTGAAAAACGCTTTATCTTCACGAGATAAAAGGATTGGTGAAACGTAAAGTGAAACTGTGGTTGCAGTGAGTAGCTTTTCTCGAAAGTTTCCCAAAACTCGCCAAGGCTTCTAAAATGATTTATTCGGATCAGTGAAGGTAATAAAAGTATTAGTTCATCGATTCGAGCAGTATTTCGTAAGAAATGGCAATGTTTAGAAAATGGCCTCTTTTGCCCTTATAGGGCGAAAAGCGATAAGAATGTTTAAAATTGGTTTGAAACGAAATACGTGTCCAAAACTTTTCCAAAATTCCTAAAATGTTCCTTCCCACCCATACATGATAAAACAAATCGAATTTCGTTGATTCGATGAGGTGCTGTGAGAATTTGTGAAACTCGTGAAAAACGCTTTATCTCAACGAGTTAAGAAGAATAGGCAAACAAAAAGATAAACTAATGTGCTTGCAGTAAGTAGGTTTTCTCGAAAATTTCCAAAAGCACGCCAATGCTTCTAAAATAATCTATTCGGGTGAAAGGAGGTAATAAAAGTATTAGTTCATCGATTCGAGCAATATTTCTTAAGATATGGCAATGTTTAGAAAATGGACTCTTTAGCCCTTATAGGGCGAAAAGCGATAAGAATGGTTAGACTTGGTTTGAAGCGAAATACGTGTCCCAAACTTTTCCAAATCTCCTAAAATGTTCCTTTCCACCCATACATGATAAAACAAATCGAATTTCGTTGATTCGATGAGGTGCTGTGAGAATTTGTGAAACTCGTGAAAAACGCTTTATCTCAACGAGTTAAGAAGAATAGGCAAACAAAAAGATAAACTAATGTGCTTGCAGTAAGTAGGTTTTCTCGAAAATTTCCAAAAGCACGCCAATGCTTCTAAAATAATCTATTCGGGTGAGAGGAGGTAATAAAAGTATTAGTTCATCGATTCGAGCAATATTTCTTAAGATAAGGCAATGTTTAGAAAATGGACTCTTTAGCCCTTATAGGGCGAAAAGCGATAAGAATGGTTAGACTTCGTTTGAAGCGAAATACGTGTCCCAAACTTTTCCAAATCTCCTAAAATGTTCCTTTCCACGCATACATGATAAAAAAATGGAATTTCGTCGTTCGACAAGGTGCTTTGAGAATTTGTGAAACTCGTGAAAAACGCTTTATCTCCAGGAGTTAAAAAGATTAGTGAAACGTAAAGTGAAACTACAGTTGTTGCAGTTAGTGGCTTTTGTCGAAAGTTTCCCAAAACTTGCCAAGGCTTCTAAAATGATTTATTCGGATCAGAGAAGGTAATAAAAGTATTAGTTCATCGATTCGAGCAGTATTTCTTAAGATATGGCAATGTTTAGAAAATGGCCTCTTTAGCCCTTATAAGGCGAAAAGAGATAAGAATGGTTAGAATTGGTTTGAAGCGAAATACGTCTACCAAACTTTTCCAAACCTCGTAAAATGTTCCTTTCCACCCATACATATTAAAACAAATCGAATTTCGTCGATTCGACGAAATGCTATAAGATTTTGTGAAATACGTCAAAAACGCTTTATCTTTGGGAGATAAGACGATTAGTGAAACAGACAGTGAAATTACTGTGTTTGCAGTGTGTAGGTTTTCTCGAAAATTTTCAAAAGCTTCCCAATGCTTCTGAAATGATCTATTCGGGTAAGAGAAGAGAATAAAAGTATTAGTTCATTGATTAGAGAACTATTTGCGATAATATTTCAATGTTTAGAAATTGGCCTCTTAAGCATCAGAAGCGCAAACGCCATAAGAAGTGTAAGAATTTGTTCGCAGTGAAATACGTCTCCAAAACTTTTCCAAACCTCCTAAAATGTTCCTTTCCAACCATACATGATTAAAGAAATCGAATTTCGTTGATTCATCTAGGTGCTGTTAGAATTTGTGAAACTCGTGAAAAACGCTTTATCCTGGCGAGATAAGAAGATTAGCCTTTTTAGTGCAAAAAGCCATAAGAATGGTTAGAATAGGTTCGAAGCGAAATACGTGTCCCAAACTTTTCCAAAATTCCTAAAATGTCCTTTCCACCCATACATGATAAAACAAATCGAATTTCGTCGATTCGACGAGATGCTTTGTGAATTTGTGAAACTCGTCAAAAACGCTTTATCTTTGCGAGATAAGACGATTAGTGAAACGGACAGTGAAATTACTGTGTTTGCGGTGAGTAGGTTTTCTCGAAAATTTCCAAAAGCACGCCAATGCTTCTAAAATAATCTATTCGGGTCAGAGGAGGTAATAAAAGTATTAGTTAATCGATTCCAGCACTATTTCTTAAGATATGGCAATGTTTAGAAAATGGCCTCTTTAGCCCTTATAGGGCGAAAAGCGATAAGAATGGTAAGAATTGGTTTGAAGCGAAATACGTGTCCAAAACTTTTCCAAACCTCCTAAAATGTTCCTTTCCACCCATACATGATAAAACAAATCGAATTTCGTTGATTCGATGAGGTGCTGTGAGAATTTGTGAAACTCGTGAAAAATGCTTTATCTTGCCGAGAAAAGACAATTAGTGAAACAGAGAGTGAAATTACTGTGTTTGCAGTAAGGAAATTTTCTCGAAAATTTCCAAAACCACGCCAATGCTTCTAAAATGATCTATTCCTGTTAGAAAAAGGTAATAGAAGTATTAGTTCATCGATTCCAGCACTCTTTCTTAAGATATGGCAATGTTTAGAAAATGGCCTCTTTAGCCTTATAGTGCTAAGATCGATAAGAATAGTTAGAATTGGTTTGAAGCGAAATGCGTGTCCAAAACTTTTCCGAACCTCCTAAAATGTTCCTTTCCACCCATAAATGATAAAACAAATCGAATAACGTCGATTCATCAAGGTGTTTTGAGAATTTGTGAAACTTCTAGAAAACGCTTTATCTCGGCGAGATAAGACGATTAGTGAAACGGACAGTGAAATTTCTGTGTTTGCGGTGAGTAGGTTTTCTCGAAAATTTCCAAAAGCACGCCAATGCTTCTAAAATAATCTATTCGGGTGAGAGGAGGTAATAAAAGTATTAGTTCATCGATTCCAGCACTATTTCTTAAGATATGGCAATGTTTAGAAATTGGCCCCCTTAGCCCTTATAGGGCGAAAACGATAAGAATGGTTAGAATTGGTTTGAAGCGAAATACGTGTACCAAACTTTTGCAAACCTCCTAAAATGTTCCTTTCCACGCATACATGATAAAACAAATCGAATTTCGTTGATACGACGAGGTGCTGTTAGAATTTGTGAAACTCGTGAAAAACGCTTTATCTCAACGAGATAAGAAAAATAGGCAAACGAAAAGATAAACTAATGTGCTTGCAGTAAGTAGGTTTTCTCGAAAATTTCCAAAAGCACGCCAATGCTTCTAAAATAATCTACTCGGGTGAGAGGAGGTAATAAAAGTATTAGTTCATCGATTCGAGCAATATTTCTTAAGATAAGGCAATGTTTAGAAAATGGCCTCTTTAGCCCTTATAGGGCGAAAAGCGATAAGAATGGTTAGACTTGGTATGAAGCGAAATACGTGTCCCAAACTTTTCCAAATCTCCTAAAATGTTCCTTTCCACGCATACATGATAAAAAAATGGAATTTCGTCGATTCGACAAGGTGCTTTGAGAATTTGTAAAACTAGTGAAAAACGCTTTATCTCCAGGAGTTAAAAAGATTAGTGAAACGTAAAGTGAAACTACAGTTGTTGCAGTTAGTGGCTTTTGTCGAAAGTTTCCCAAAACTTGCCAAGGCTTCTAAAATAATCTATTCGGGTCAGAGGAGGTAATAAAAGTATTAGTTCATCGATTCGAGCAGTATTTCTTAAGATATGGCAATGTTTAGAAAATGGCCCCCTTAGACCTTATAGGGCGAAAAGCGATAAGAATGGTTAGAATTGGTTTGAAGCGAAATACGTGTACCAAACTTTTGCAAACCTCCTGAAATGTTCCTTTCCACGCATACATGATAAAACAAATCGAATTTCGTTGATACGACGAGGTGCTGTTAGAATTTGTGAAACTCGTGAAAAACGCTTTATCTCAACGAGATAAGAAAAATAGGCAAACGAAAAGATAAACTAATGTGCTTGCAGTAAGTAGGTTTTCTCGAAAATTTCCAAAAGCACGCCAATGCTTCTAAAATAATCTATTCGGGTGAGAGGAGGTAATAAAAGTATTAGTTCACCGATTCGAGCAGTATTTCTTAAGATATGCAAAGTTTAAAAAATGGCCTGTTTAGCCCTTATAGGGCGAAAATCGATAAGAATGGTAAGAATTGGTTTGAAGCGAAATACGTGTCCAAAACTTTTCCAAACCTCCTAAAATGTTCCTTTCCACGCATACATGATAAAACAAATCAAATAACGTCGATTCATCTAGGTGCTGTGAGAATTTGTGAAACTCGTGAAAAACGCTTTATCTCGGCGAGATAAGACGATTAGTGAAACGGACAGTGAAATTACTGTGCTTGCAGTGAGGAGGTTTTCTCGAAAATTTTCAAAAGCTCGCCAATGCTTCTGAAATGATCTATTCGAGTAAGAGAAGAGAATAAAAGTATTAGTTCATTGATTGGAGACTATTTGAGATAATATTTCAATGTTTAGAAATTGGACTCTTAAGCATCAGAAGCGCAATCGCCATAAGAAGGGTAAGAATTGGTTCGAAGCGAAATACGTTTCCAAAACTTTTCAAAACCCCCTAAAATGTTCATTTCCAACTATACATGATAAAACAAATCGAATTTCGTTGATTCGAAGAAATGCTGTGAGAATTTGTGAAACTCGTGAAAAATGCTTTATCTCCACGAGATAAGAAGAATAGGCAAACGAAAAGATAAACTAATGTGCTTGCAGCAAGTAGGTTTTCTCGAAAATTTCCAAAAGCACGCCAATGCTTCTAAAATAATCTATTCGGGTCAGAGGAGGTAATAAAAGTATTAGTTCATCGATTCGAGCAGTATTTCTTAAGATATGGCAATGTTTAGAAAATGTACTCTTTAACCCTTATAGTGGAAAGAGCCATAAGAACGGTTAGAATTGGTTTGAAGCGAAATACGTGTCCCAAACATTTCCAAACCTCCTAAAAAGTTCCTTTCCACCCATACATAATCAAACAAATCGAATAACGTCGATTCATCAAGGTGTTTTGAGAATTTGTGAAACTCGTAGAAAACGCTTTATCTCGGCGAGATAAGACGATTAGTGAAACGGACAGTGAAATTTCTGTGTTTGCGGTGAGTAGGTTTTCTCGAAAATTTCCAAAAGCACGCCAATGCTTCTAAAATAATCTATTCGGGTCAGAGGAGGTAATAAAAGTATTAGTTCATCGATTCCAGCACTATTTCTTAAGATATGGCAATGTTTAGAAAATGGCCCCCTTAGCCCTTATAGGGCGAAAAGCGATAAGAATGGTTAGAATTGGTTTGAAGCGAAATACGTGTACCAAACTTTTGCAAACCTCCTAAAATGTTCCTTTCCACGCATACATGATAAAACAAATCGAATTTCGTTGATACGACGAGGTGCTGTTAGAATTTGTGAAACTCGTGAAAAATGCTTTATCTCAACGAGTTAAGAAGAATAGGCAAACAAAAAGATAAACTAATGTGCTTGCAGTAAGTAGGTTTTCTCGAAAATTTCCAAAAGCACGCCAATGCTTCTAAAATAATCTATTCGGGTGAGAGGAGGTAATAAAAGTATTAGTTCATCGATTCGAGCAATATTTCTTAAGATAAGGCAATGTTTAGAAAATGGACTCTTTAGCCCTTATAGGGCGAAAAGCGATAAGAATGGTTAGACTTCGTTTGAAGCGAAATACGTGTCCCAAACTTTTCCAAATCTCCTAAAATGTTCCTTTCCACGCATACATGATAAAAAAATGGAATTTCGTCGTTCGACAAGGTGCTTTGAGAATTTGTGAAACTCGTGAAAAACGCTTTATCTCCAGGAGTTAAAAAGATTAGTGAAACGTAAAGTGAAACTACAGTTGTTGCAGTTAGTGGCTTTTGTCGAAAGTTTCCCAAAACTTGCCAAGGCTTCTAAAATGATTTATTCGGATCAGAGAAGGTAATAAAAGTATTAGTTCATCGATTCGAGCAGTATTTCTTAAGATATGGCAATGTTTAGAAAATGGCCTCTTTAGCCCTTATAAGGCGAAAAGAGATAAGAATGGTTAGAATTGGTTTGAAGCGAAATACGTCTACCAAACTTTTCCAAACCTCGTAAAATGTTCCTTTCCACCCATACATATTAAAACAAATCGAATTTCGTCGATTCGACGAAATGCTATAAGATTTTGTGAAATACGTCAAAAACGCTTTATCTTTGGGAGATAAGACGATTAGTGAAACAGACAGTGAAATTACTGTGTTTGCAGTGTGTAGGTTTTCTCGAAAATTTTCAAAAGCTTCCCAATGCTTCTGAAATGATCTATTCGGGTAAGAGAAGAGAATAAAAGTATTAGTTCATTGATTAGAGAACTATTTGCGATAATATTTCAATGTTTAGAAATTGGCCTCTTAAGCATCAGAAGCGCAAACGCCATAAGAAGTGTAAGAATTTGTTCGCAGTGAAATACGTCTCCAAAACTTTTCCAAACTTCCTAAAATGTTCCTTTCCAACCATACATGATTAAAGAAATCGAATTTCGTTGATTCATCTAGGTGCTGTTAGAATTTGTGAAACTCGTGAAAAACGCTTTATCCTGGCGAGATAAGAAGATTAGCCTTTATAGTGCAAAAAGCCATAAGAATGGTTAGAATAGGTTCGAAGCGAAATACGTGTCCCAAACTTTTCCAAAATTCCTAAAATGTCCTTTCCACCCATACATGATAAAACAAATCGAATTTCGTCGATTCGACGAGATGCTTTGTGAATTTGTGAAACTCGTCAAAAACGCTTTATCTTTGCGAGATAAGACGATTAGTGAAACGGACAGTGAAATTACTGTGTTTGCGGTGAGTAGGTTTTCTCGAAAATTTCCAAAAGCACGCCAATGCTTCTAAAATAATCTATTCGGGTCAGAGGAGGTAATAAAAGTATTAGTTAATCGATTCCAGCACTATTTCTTAAGATATGGCAATGTTTAGAAAATGGCCTCTTTAGCCCTTATAGGGCGAAAAGCGATAAGAATGGTAAGAATTGGTTTGAAGCGAAATACGTGTCCAAAACTTTTCCAAACCTCCTAAAATGTTCCTTTCCACCCATACATGATAAAACAAATCGAATTTCGTTGATTCGATGAGGTGCTGTGAGAATTTGTGAAACTCGTGAAAAATGCTTTATCTTGCCGAGAAAAGACAATTAGTGAAACAGAGAGTGAAATTACTGTGTTTGCAGTAAGGAAATTTTCTCGAAAATTTCCAAAACCACGCCAATGCTTCTAAAATGATCTATTCCTGTTAGAAAAAGGTAATAGAAGTATTAGT
The DNA here is from genome assembly GCA_030142905.1 of Heliopora coerulea. Lineage (NCBI taxonomy): Eukaryota > Metazoa > Cnidaria > Anthozoa > Scleralcyonacea > Helioporidae > Heliopora > Heliopora coerulea. Next base: position 42,687 of record JASJOG010000122.1, on the reverse strand, counting down.
TCATCGATTCCAGCACTCTTTCTTAAGATATGGCAATGTTTAGAAAATGGCCTCTTTAGCCTTATAGTGCTAAGATCGATAAGAATAGTTAGAATTGGTTTGAAGCGAAATGCGTGTCCAAAACTTTTCCGAACCTCCTAAAATGTTCCTTTCCACCCATAAATGATAAAACAAATCGAATAACGTCGATTCATCAAGGTGTTTTGAGAATTTGTGAAACTTCTAGAAAACGCTTTATCTCGGCGAGATAAGACGATTAGTGAAACGGACAGTGAAATTTCTGTGTTTGCGGTGAGTAGGTTTTCTCGAAAATTTCCAAAAGCACGCCAATGCTTCTAAAATAATCTATTCGGGTGAGAGGAGGTAATAAAAGTATTAGTTCATCGATTCCAGCACTATTTCTTAAGATATGGCAATGTTTAGAAATTGGCCCCCTTAGCCCTTATAGGGCGAAAACGATAAGAATGGTTAGAATTGGTTTGAAGCGAAATACGTGTACCAAACTTTTGCAAACCTCCTAAAATGTTCCTTTCCACGCATACATGATAAAACAAATCGAATTTCGTTGATACGACGAGGTGCTGTTAGAATTTGTGAAACTCGTGAAAAACGCTTTATCTCAACGAGATAAGAAAAATAGGCAAACGAAAAGATAAACTAATGTGCTTGCAGTAAGTAGGTTTTCTCGAAAATTTCCAAAAGCACGCCAATGCTTCTAAAATAATCTACTCGGGTGAGAGGAGGTAATAAAAGTATTAGTTCATCGATTCGAGCAATATTTCTTAAGATAAGGCAATGTTTAGAAAATGGCCTCTTTAGCCCTTATAGGGCGAAAAGCGATAAGAATGGTTAGACTTGGTATGAAGCGAAATACGTGTCCCAAACTTTTCCAAATCTCCTAAAATGTTCCTTTCCACGCATACATGATAAAAAAATGGAATTTCGTCGATTCGACAAGGTGCTTTGAGAATTTGTAAAACTAGTGAAAAACGCTTTATCTCCAGGAGTTAAAAAGATTAGTGAAACGTAAAGTGAAACTACAGTTGTTGCAGTTAGTGGCTTTTGTCGAAAGTTTCCCAAAACTTGCCAAGGCTTCTAAAATAATCTATTCGGGTCAGAGGAGGTAATAAAAGTATTAGTTCATCGATTCGAGCAGTATTTCTTAAGATATGGCAATGTTTAGAAAATGGCCCCCTTAGACCTTATAGGGCGAAAAGCGATAAGAATGGTTAGAATTGGTTTGAAGCGAAATACGTGTACCAAACTTTTGCAAACCTCCTGAAATGTTCCTTTCCACGCATACATGATAAAACAAATCGAATTTCGTTGATACGACGAGGTGCTGTTAGAATTTGTGAAACTCGTGAAAAACGCTTTATCTCGGCGAGATAAGAATTTGAGAAACTGGCTGTGAAATTACTGTTTTTGCAGTAAGTAGGTTTTCTGGAAAATTTCCAAAAGCTTGCCAAGGCTTCTAAAATGATCTATTCGGGTCAGAAAAGGTAAAAAAAGTATTAGTTCATCGATTCGAGCACTATTTCTTAAGATATGGCAATGTTTAGAAAATGGCCTCTTTAGCCCTTATAGGGCGAAAAGCGATAAGAATGGTTAGAATTGGTTCGAAGCGAAATACGTGTCTCAAACTTTTCCAAAATTCCTAAAATGTTCATTTCCACGCATACATGATAAAACAAATCGAATTTCGTCTATTCGACGAGGTGCTTTGAGAATTTGTGAAACTCGTGAAAAACGCTTTATCTTTGCGAGATAAGACGAATAGTGAAACGGACAGTGGAATTACTGTGTTTGCAGTGAGGAGGTTTTCTCGAAAATTTCCAAAAGCACGCCAATGCTTCTAAAATAATCTATTCGGGTCAGAGGAGGTAATAAAAGTATTAGTTCATCGATTCGAGCAGTATTTCTTAAGATATGGCAATGTTTAGAAAATGTACTCTTTAGCCTTTATAGTGGAAAGAGCCATAAGAATGGTTAGAATTGGTTTGAAGCGAAATACATGTCCCAAACTTTTCCAAAATTCCTAAAATGTTCCTTTCCACCCATACATAATCAAACAAATCGAATAACGTCGATTCATCAAGGTGTTTTGAGAATTTGTGAAACTCGTAGAAAACGCTTTATCTCGGCGAGATAAGACGATTAGTGAAACGGACAGTGAAATTTCTGTGTTTGCGGTGAGTAGGTTTTCTCGAAAATTTCCAAAAGCACGCCAATGCTTCTAAAATAATCTATTCGGGTGAGAGGAGGTAATAAAAGTATTAGTTCATCGATTCCAGCACTATTTCTTAAGATATGGCAATGTTTAGAAAATGGCCACTTTAGCATTAGTAGCCAAAAAGCGATAAGAATGGTTAGAATTGGTTTGAAGCGAAATACGTGTACCAAACTTTTGCAAACCTCCTAAAATGTTCCTTTCCACGCATACATGATAAAACAAATCGAATTTCGTTGATACGACGAGGTGCTGTGAGAATTTGTTAAACTCGTGAAAAACGCTTTATCTCAACGAGATAAGAAGAATAGGGAAACGAAAAGATAAACTAATGTGCTTGCAGTAAGTAGGTTTTCTCGAAAATTTCCAAAAGCACGCCAATGCTTCTAAAATAATCTATTCGGGTCAGAGGAGGTAATAAAAAGTATTAGTTCATCGATTCGAGCACTATTTCTTAAGATATGGCAATGTTTAGAAAATGGCCTCTTTAGCCCTTATAGGGCGAAAAGCGATAAGAATGGTTAGAATTGGTTTGAAGCGAAATACGTGTTCCAAACTTTTCCAAAATTCCTAAAATGTTCCTTTCCACGCATACATGATAAAACAAATCGAATTTCGTTGATTCTACGAGGTGCTGTGAGAATTTGTAAAACTCGTGAAAAACGCTTTATCTCGGCGAGATAAGAAGATTTGAGAAACGGGCTGTGAAATTACTGTTTTTGCAGTTAGTGGCTTTTGTCGAAAGTTTCCCAAAACTTGCCAAGGCTTCTAAAATAATCTATTCGGGTCAGAGGAGGTAATAAAAGTATTAGTTCATCGATTCGAGCAGTATTTCTTAAGATATGGCAATGTTTAGAAAATGGCCTCTTTAGCCCTTATAGGGCGAAAAGCCATAAGAATGGTTAGAATTGGTTTGAAGCGAAATACGTGTCCCAAACTTTCCCAAACGTCCTAAAATGTTCCTCTCCACCCATACATGATAAAACAAATCGAATAACGTCGATTCATCTAGGTCCTGTGAGAATTTGTGAAACACGAGAAAAACGCTTTATCTCCACGTGATAAGACGCTTAGTGAAACGGACAGTGAAATTACTGTGTTTGCAGTAAGGAAGTTTTCTCGAAATTTTCCAAAAGCTTGCCAAGGCTTCTAAAATAATCTATTCGGGTCAGAGGAGGTAATAAAAGTATTAGTTCATCGATTCGATCACTAATTCGTAAGATATGGCAATGTTTAGAAAATTGCCTCTTTATCCCTTATACGGCGAAAAGCGATAAGAATGGTTAGAATTGGTTTGAAGCGAAATACGTGTCCCAAACTTTTCCAAAATTCCTAAAATGTTCCTTTCCACCCATACATGATAAAACAATTCGAATTTCGTCGATTCGACGAGATACTTTGAGAATTTGTTAAACTCGTCAAAAACGCTTTATCTTGGCGAGATAAGACGATTAGTGAAACGGACAGTGAAATTACTGTGTTTGCAGTGAGGAGGTTTTCTCGAAAATTTCCGAAAGCACGTCAATGCTTCTAAAATAATCTATTCGGGTCAGAGGAGGTAATAAAAGTATTAGTTCATCGATTCCAGCACTATTTCTTAAGATATGGCAATGTTTAGAAATTGGCCCCCTTAGCCCTTATAGGGCGAAAACGATAAGAATGGTTAGAATTGGTTTGAAGCGAAATACGTGTACCAAACTTTTGCAAACCTCCTAAAATGTTCCTTTCCACGCATACATGATAAAACAAATCGAATTTCGTTGATACGACGAGGTGCTGTTAGAATTTGTGAAACTCGTGAAAAATGCTTTATCTCAACGAGTTAAGAAGAATAGGCAAACAAAAAGATAAACTAATGTGCTTGCAGTAAGTAGGTTTTCTCGAAAATTTCCAAAAGCACGCCAATGCTTCTAAAATAATCTATTCGGGTGAGAGGAGGTAATAAAAGTATTAGTTCACCGATTCGAGCAGTATTTCTTAAGATATGCAAAGTTTATAAAATGGCCACTTCAGCATTAGTAGCCAAAAAGCGATAAGAATGATTAGAATTGGTTCGAAGCAAAATACGTGTCTCAAACTTTTCCAAATCTCCTAAAATGTTCCTTTCCACCCATACATGATAAAACAAATCGAATTTCGTTGATTCGACGAGGTGCTGTGAGTATTTGTTAAACTCGTGAAAAACGCTTTATCTCGGCGAGATAAGAATTTGAGAAACGGGCTGTGAAATTACTGTTTTTGCAGTAAGTAGGTTTTCTGGAAAATTTCCAAAAGCTTGCCAAGGCTTCTAAAATGATCTATTCGGGTCAGAAAAGGTAAAAAAAGTATTAGTTCATCGATTCGAGCACTATTTCTTAAGATATGGCAATGTTTAGAAAATGGCCTCTTTAGCCCTTATAGGGCGAAAAGCGATAAGAATGGTTAGAATTGGTTCGAAGCGAAATACGTGTCTCAAACTTTTCCAAAATTCCTAAAATGTTCATTTCCACGCATACATGATAAAACAAATCGAATTTCGTCTATTCGACGAGGTGCTTTGAGAATTTGTGAAACTCGTGAAAAACGCTTTATCTTTGCGAGATAAGACGAATAGTGAAACGGACAGTGGAATTACTGTGTTTGCAGTGAGGAGGTTTTCTCGAAAATTTCCAAAAGCACGCCAATGCTTCTAAAATGATCTATTCCGGTTAAAGAAGGTAATAAAAGTATTAGTTCATCGATTCGAGCACTATTTCTTAAGATTTGGCAGTGTTAAGAAAATGGCCTCTTTAGCCCTTATAGTGGAAAGAGCCATAAGAATGGTTAGAATTGGTTTGAAGCGAAATACGTGTCCCAAACTTTTCCAAAATTCCTAAAATGTTCCTTTCCACCCATACATGATAAAACAAATCAAATTTCGTTGATTCAACGTTGAGCTGTGAGAATTTGTTAAACTCGTGGAAAACGCTTTATCTCAACGAGATAAGAAGAATAGCCAAACGAAAAGATAAACTAATGTGCTTGCAGTAAGAAGGTTTTCTCGAAAATTTCCATAAGAACCCCAATGCTTCTAAAATAATCTATTCGGGTCAGAGGAGGAAATAAAAGGTTTAGTTCATCGATTGGAGAACTATTTCTTAAGATATGGCAATGTTTAGAAAATGGCCACTTTAGCATTAGTAGCCAAAAAGCGATAAGAATGGTTAGAATTGGTTCGAAGCAAAATACGTGTCTCAAACTTTTCCAAAATTCCTAAAATGTTCCTTTCCACCTATACATGATAAAACAAATCGAATTTCGTTGATTCGACGAGGTGCTGTGAGAATTTGTTAAACTCGTGAAAAACGCTTTATCTTTACGAGATAAGAAGAATAGGGAAACGAAAAGATAAACTAATGTGTTTGCATTGAGGAGGTTTTCTCGAAAATTTCCAAAAGCACGCCAATGCTTCTAAAATAATCTATTCGGGTCAGAGGAGGTAATAAAAAGTATTAGTTCATCGGTTCGAGCACTATTTCTTAAGATATGGCAATGTTTAGAAAATGGCCTCTTTAGCCCTTATAGTGGAAAGAGCCATAAGAATGGTTAGAATTGGTTTGAAGCGAAATACGTGTTCCAAACTTTTCCAAAATTCCTAAAATGTTCCTTTCCACCCATACATGATAAAACAAATCGAATTTCGTTGATTCTACGAGGTGCTGTGAGAATTTGTAAAACTCGTGAAAAACGCTTTATCTCGGCGAGATAAGAAGATTTGAGAAACGGGCTGTGAAATTACTGTTTTTGCAGTAAGTAGGTTTTCTCGAAAATTTCCTAAAGCTCCCCAAGGCTTCTAAAATGATTTATTCGGGTCAGAAAAGGTAATAAAAGTATTAGTTCATCGATTCGAGCAGTATTTCTTAAGATATGGCAATGTTTAGAAAATGGCCTCTTTAGCTCTTATAGGGCGAAAAGCCATAAGAATGGTTAGAATTGGTTTGAAGCGAAATACGTGTCCCAAACTTTCCCAAACGTCCTAAAATGTTCCTCTCCACCCATACATGATAAAACAAATCGAATAACGTCGATTCATCTAGGTCCTGTGAGAATTTGTGAAACACGTGAAAAACGCTTTATCTCCACGTGATAAGACGCTTAGTGAAACGGACAGTGAAATTACTGTGTTTGCAGTAAGGAAGTTTTCTCGAAATTTTCCAAAAGCTTGCCAAGGCTTCTAAAATAATCTATTCGGGTCAGAGGAGGTAATAAAAGTATTAGTTCATCGATTCGATCACTAATTCGTAAGATATGGCAATGTTTAGAAAATTGCCTCTTTATCCCTTATACGGCGAAAAGCGATAAGAATGGTTAGAATTGGTTTGAAGCGAAATACGTGTCCCAAACTTTTCCAAAATTCCTAAAATGTTCCTTTCCACCCATACATGATAAAACAATTCGAATTTCGTCGATTCGACGAGATACTTTGAGAATTTGTTAAACTCGTCAAAAACGCTTTATCTTGGCGAGATAAGACGATTAGTGAAACGGACAGTGAAATTACTGTGTTTGCAGTGAGGAGGTTTTCTCGAAAATTTCCGAAAGCACGTCAATGCTTCTAAAATAATCTATTCGGGTCAGAGGAGGTAATAAAAGTATTAGTTCATCGATTCGAGCACTATTTCTTAAGATATGGAAATGTTTAGAAAATGGCCTCTTTAGGATCAGAAACCCCAAAGCCATAAGAAGGGTAGGAATTGGTTCGAAGCGAAATAAGTGTCTAAAACTTTTCAAAACCTCCTAAAATGTTCCTCTCCACCGATACATCATAAAAGAAATCGAATTACGTCGATTCATCTAGGTGCTTTGAGAATTTGTGAAACTCGTGAAAAACGCTTTATCTCGGCGAGATAAGACGATTAGTGAAACGGACAGTGAAATTATTATTATTATTTTATTATTATTATTTACTATATTTTTACACGTACAATTTCACTGTTATAAAAGAGAAATAGAAAAAAGAGTGATCTTCCAACTGGCCGTGCTTATTTACAAGAATTAACAAACTATTCTTAACTACTAATTACAATAATAAAACTAAATTTATAGATAAACAAATTACAATAAAAACAATTATAAATCATATTGAAATAGAGTTATATATATACGCGTGCATCGGTGCATGTAGATAAATGTGTGCATATATATTTTATTATTTCATGTTACGTCTTAGTAGTGATTTGAAAATGGTAAGGCTTTCTGATTTTTTAAGGCTATTGTGTAATTTATTCCAATTTTCTGCGCCTCTATAGCTAAATGAGCATTTCATATAATTTGTTCTTGGCTTTGGCAAAGCCAAATTGACATCTGACTGCCTAGTATTATGATTATGTATATCACAGGTATTTGTAAACATTTCTCCCAAGTAGTCGGGGACCAGCTTCTTATTTATTTTGTACATAAGAATCGAAAGTTGTTGATTTCTTCTTTGCTCAAGATTTGGAATATTTAGTCTACCTAGAATATCAGTTGATCTTGTTGAATAACTCTCTCTAGTAATTATACGAAATGCTCTATTTTGGAGTTTCTGTAGTTTATTTGATAATGTACTACCGAGACAACCCCATATTTGTGCACAATAATCGAAATACTGTTGGATTAATGAATTGTATATAACTAGTAAGGTAGAGAAATCAACCATATCTCGTAACTGTCGAAGAATACCAAGACCTGAAATAACTTTACTTATAATGTAATCAATGTGCGCATTCCAGCTCAAAGACTCATCTATATTCAGACCCAAGGATTTTGTCTTTTCTACCCTTTTAATATTGAAATTTCCTACACATATAGTTGGGTTAAATGTTAATTGTCTCAATCGTTTCTTAGAACCAATGAACATATATTCCGTTTTGCTTTTATTAAGAGTTAATTTGTTTGCAGACAACCAATTTGCAACATTATTTAAATCATCGCTCAATGTTTCAACAATTTCATTTATATCATGGCTTGCTGTTTCAATTTGAGTATCGTCAGCAAACAAATGCGTTTCTGACTTTTCTAAGCAATTTGGTAAATCATTGATGTATATAAGAAATAACAATGGTCCTAAACCTGAACCTTGTGCTATACCTGTTTTCATTAATAGCGGGCTAGATTGGTTGTCATTCACATAACAATACTGGGTCCTGTTTGACAGATAAGACTTTAGCCAGGAATACGCAGACCCCTTAATTCCATAATATCCAATTTTATCTAACAAAATATCATGATCAACTGTATCAAATGCTTTTTTGAGGTCCAAAAATACGACTCCATTAATTTTGCCGATATCAATACTTTGATACCATTTATTAGTAATGTCTAACAACGCAGTAACTGTTGAATGAAAAGGTCGAAACCCATGTTGGGAATTTGTTAGTAAGTTATAGTTGTTTAAATATTCATAGATCTGGTTGTAGATTAGCTTTTCAAAAATTCTTGCAACTACCGATATTATAGAAATTGGCCTGTAATTTGTCATTTCATCCATGGCCTCCGATTTATAAATAGGCATGACTCTGGAAATTTTCCAATCATTTGGGAAAACTCCTGTTGAAATAGACTGATTAAATATTAATGTGAGAGATGGCGAAATACATGGTGCCGCTATTTTTAAAATTGTTGCAGATATACCGTCTATTCCCGATACTTTATTGGTATTTAAATTTTGAAGAAGTAATTGAACGTCGTTAGCTGCAATTTCATAAAAATAGGGAAATTCATGTTTTTGAAGATTATTTTCATTTATAAAACTCATAGGGGAAACATTAGATTGAGGAATTTCATTAGCTAACTTTTCGCCTAATTCAACAAAGTATTTATTAAACGCATTTGAAATAGATGTTTCATCAAGTATCTCTCCATTTTCATCTTTTAATTCATTAATTTTGTTCCTACTTGAAGATTTATTGAAAATTTCATTGATTGTTTTCCAAGTCTGCTTTATATTACCCGAATGGCTATGTAATCTTTTTTCGTAATAATAACGTTTAGAATTTTTTATGTGTCTGTTGTAACAATTTTTTGCCTTCTTGTAAGTCAGCCAACTCTCAGTAGTATTGTTTGAACGCGCCTTTCTATGTAAGAATTTAAGATGGTGCTCTTCGTGTATTAAATCACTCGTTAGCCATGCCAGACGCTTACTCGATATTTTCCTCTTTTTTATCGGCGCATGTTTATCCCAAATTTTAAAAAACATGTTCTTCCAAAATTAGTGTGTTTGCAGTAAGTAGGTTTTCTCGAAAATTTCCAAAAGCACGCCAATGCTTCTAAAATGATCTATTCGGGTCAGAGGAGGTAATAAAAGGGTTAGTTCATCGATTAGAGCAGTATTTCTTAAGATTTGGCAATGTTTAAAAAATGGTCTCTTTAGCATTACAAGCCCAAAAGCGATAAGAATGGTTAGAATTGGTTCGAAGCGAAATACGTGTCCCAAACTTTTCCAAACTTCCTAAAATGTTTCTTTCCACCCATACATTATAAAACTAATCGAATTTCGTCGATTCGACGAGGTACAGTGAGAATTTGTGAAACTCGTGAAAAACGCTTTATCTCCCCGAGATAAGAAGATTTGTGAAACATAAAGTGAAATTACTGTGTTTGCAGTAAGGATGTTTTCTCGAAAGTTTGCCAAAGCTCGCCAATGCTTCTAAAATGATCTATTCGGGTAGGAGAAGAGAATAAAAGTATTAGTTCATTGATTGGAGAACTATTTGCGATAATATGTCAATGTTTAGAAATTGGCCTCTTAAGCATCAGAAGCCCAATTGCCATAAGAATGGTGAGAATTGGATAGAAACAAAATCTGTGTTCCAAACACGACGAGAACTCTTAAAATGCTGTATTTCCACCCAAACATGATAAAACAAATCGAATTTCGTCGATTCGAAGAGGTGCTTTGAGAATTTGTGTAACTCGTCAAAAACTCTTTATTTCAGCGAGATAAGACGATTAGTTAAACTGACAGTGATATTACTGTGTTTGCAGTTAGTAGGTTTTCTCGAAAATTTCCAAAAGCTCGCCAATGCTTCTGAAATGATTTATTCGGGTCAGAAAAGGTAATAAAAGTATAAGTTCATCGATTCGAGCACTATTTCTTACGATATGGCAATGTTTAGAAAATGGCCTCTTTAGCCCTTATAGGGCGAAAAGCCATAAGAATGGTTAGAATTGGTTTGAAGCGAAATACGTGTCCCAAACTTTCCCAAACCTCCTAAAATGTTCCTCTCCACCCATACATGATAAAACAAATCGAATAACGTCGATTCATCTAGGTCCTGTGAGAATTTGTGAAACACGTAAAAAACGCTTTATCTCCACGAAATAAGACGCTTAGTGAAACGGACAGTGAAATTACTGTGTTTGCAGTAAGGAGGTTTTCTCGAAAATTTTCAAAAGCACGCCAAGGCTTCTAAAATGATCTATTCGGGTGAGAGGAGGTAATAAAAGTATTAGTTCATCGATTTGAGCAGTATTTCTTAAGATATGGAAATGTTTAGAAAATGGCCTCTTTAGCCCTTATAGTGCAAGAAGCCATAAGAATGGTTAGAATTGGTTCAAAGCGAAATACGTGTCCCAAACTTTTGCAAAATTCCTAAAATGTTCCTCTCCACCCATACATGATAAAACAAATCGAATAACGTCGATTCATCTAGGTCCTGTGAGAATTTGTGAAACACGTGAAAAACGCTTTATCTCCACGAAATAAGACGCTTAGTGAAACGGGCTGTGAAATTACTGTGTTTGCAGTAAGGAGGTTTTCTCGAAAATTTCCAAAAGCACGCCAATGCTTCTAAAATAATCTATTCGGGTGAGAGGAGGTAATAAAAGTATTAGTTCATCGATTCGAGCACTATTTCTTAAGATATGGCAATGTTTAGAAAATGGCCACTTTAGCATTAGTAGCCAAAAAGCGATAAGAATGGTTAGAATTGGTTTGAAGCGATATTACGTGTCCCAAACTTTTCCAAACCTCCTAAAATCTTCCCTTCCACGCATACATGATAAAACAAATCGAATAACGTCGATTCATCTAGGTGCTGTGAGAATTTGTGAAACTCGTGGAAAACGCTTTATCTCAGCGAGATAAGACGATTACTGAAACGTAGAGTGAAACTACTGTGGTTGCAGTGAGTAGCTTTTCTTGAAAGTTTGCTAAAGCTCGCCAATGTTTCTAAAATGATCTATTCGGGTAAGAGAAGAGAATAAAAGTATTAGTTCATTGATTGGAGAACTATTTGGGATGATATTTCAATGTTTAGAAATTGGCCTCTAGTAGTAGGGGAAACGACTGTCCTGGCACATTTTCGGAATTTTTTGCATTCCATTCTTGGGCGTAGCACATTCCTGAATCATATAAGGGGATCCCTTTATTCAACACCTATGACGTCATAGTAGTAAAATATTTTAACATGTGTTGATGACGTCACACCAACACATGTTTAAAGATTTTTTTTTTTATTCTCTCGTGTTAACATTATTATTATATCTTTTCTTAACCACATGTTTCCCAACTGTGATCCCTCCTGAAATTAACCCAAGACAAAGAAGATACGGTGTTATTCTCTCAATAATATTTTTAACATCTCTTTTTAACAACTTATCTTTTTCCAAGTCTTTTTCTAACTCATCCGCAGACTCAATTGCTTCCAATCCACCAAGCAAATCAGCAAATTTACTGATAAGCAAATCTGTTAAAAACATATTCGCTTTTTCTGCTTCCCGTGTCTCATATTCCGCATACATCCTTAGTATAACTTTTCCACTAGCTTTTTTTATGGATGCAATAGATTGTTTAATTTCTCCATCTTCGGATAATCGTAACAATTCTTTTCTTTTGGTATCAATTTCTTCTTCGTCATTACTTGTATGTTTTGGAGTTGTTGGAATTTCTTCATCCCCATTATACATTTATTAATATATAAAATAAATATGAAAGATAAACATTTAATAATAATAATAATAATAATGATTTAATGATAGTATATCCACAAGGTGGCTCTTCATCTATCATATATATATATCTACTATACATATATATATCTATAAATCTATGCAACTGTGCAAAAGAAAAAACAAAAAATAAAAGTAAAAAAAAAAAAAAAAAATGAACTAATTACAGTTAATATAAGAGAAAAAAATATTTACAGCTTAATGTATGTTTAAAATGCTTAAAAATATTAAAATATTTTGTAATAGAACAAGAATTACGAGATTTATTTTACAATCCTGAAATTGGTTTTCAATCCGCAGAAAAACTCTATCAAAAAGCAAAACAAGAAGGATTAAACGTTAGTAGAAAGTTAGTAAAAGAATGGTTAAAAACTCAAGAAACATACACAAGATTTAAACCTATAATAAAAAGACATAAGTTTCAAAAAACTTTTGTCAAAGATTTAGGTGATCAACTTCAAATGGATCTCATGGATATGAAAAAATATAAAAAAGAAAACCAAGGTTATTATTGGATTTTAACAGGTATAGAAATTTTATCTCGATATGCATTTGCAATTCCTGTGTATAGAAAAGATAAAGAAAATATGACAAAAGTTGTTGCAAGAATGTTAACAAAATTCAAGACAAGATTTGGAAAATATCCAGCTAACATCCAATTTGATGAAGGGAAAGAATTTTATAATGTAGGTGTAAAATCATTATTAAGAGATGCATACAACATAAAATATTTTTCTACATACTCCACTAGAAAAGCAGCAATAGTAGAAAGATTTAATAGAACTTTAAAAACAATCATGTGGAAATATTTTAATGCAAATCATTCCCATGAATGGTTAGATGTATTAGATTCTCTTGTAAAAAATTGCAACACAAATATTAACAGAGGAATTGGAATGAAACCTTCTGATGTGAATCAAGAAAATAAACATCAAGTATGGATTAAACTTTTGGTCAACCTACAGGAAATTTACCCTCTCCAAAATTTAACATTGGAGATAAAGTTAGAATTTCTAGATATAAAAATATTTTTAAAAAAGGATATGAAGCAAATTTCACAAAAGAACTTTTTACCATTGTAGAAGTATTTTTTGGTGATCCTACAATGTATAAATTGCAAGCTATGGATGGAGAAGAAATACTTGGAAAATTTTATCAAGAAGAATTATCACAAGTAAAATAAAAAAGTTTTTATAATAAATGGCAGAAGGTTTTGATGATTTTGATGATTTGGAAATGAGACATAGAAAATTAAAACAAGAAGAAGAAGAAGAAGAAGAAGAAGAAGATAAAGACGATGAAACTTCTTTTGTGGATACAAGAGAAAATCTTTTATCTCCTCAAAGAAAAAGAATTTTATCTCCTTCTTTTGAGCAAGTTGAGATTCCAATTCCTGATATAAAAAAAGAAGCAGGAGGAATGAAAAGATCAATGACTGCAGATGTAAAAAGATCGTATAGAGAAATATTTAATGTTGATATTGCAAAGAACAATGGTCCAGCATCAACAAGTTTAATTGAAGAAACCATCTTTTATGGAAAAGGAAAAACCATTACTATTATACATAAAGGTGTTGAAATTGGAACTTATACAGATGGAAAATTAAAAATGGATAGAAGAACGAAAAAAGTAAAATTATTTCTCCAAATTCTTGAAAAAGCAAAAGCAGAATTTAAAACAATTCCAAAAGCAGCAATTCAAGAAAGAATAGAAATGGGACCAATGGGTCCCCAAGGTCCAAAAGGAGAAAAAGGAGATCAAGGTGAAAGGGGATTACCCGGATTACAAGGATTACCCGGAAAAAAAGGAGATCAAGGTGAAAGGGGATTACCCGGATTACAAGGATTACCCGGAGAAAAAGGAGATCAAGGTGAAAGAGGATTACAAGGATTACAAGGATTACCCGGAGAAAAAGGAGATCAAGGTGAAAGGGGATTACAAGGATTACAAGGATTACCCGGAGAAAGAGGTGAAAGAGGATTACAAGGATTACCCGGAGAAAAAGGAGATCAAGGTGAAAGGGGATTACCCGGTGAAAGAGGATTACAAGGATTACCCGGAGAAAAAGGTGAAAGAGGTGAACCAGGTATAACAAAAATTATCGGAGAAGAAATAGAATCCGATGATAGATTTTATGACACAATTATTGATGATTCTGTTGTTACTATACAAAATAAAATAGATGATATTATTTCTCAAGATAATCTTAAAAAATTTATGGATGACGAACAAGATCCAAGAAGATCATTATTTTCCAGAGAAGAATTACGAGAATTTCGTGGTTTACTCTATGTCGATCCTGTAGATACAACTGACTTAACGGATGAAGAAAAAAGAAAAGTGTTAAAAGGGAAAATAGATGGTTTTGAAAAAGAATACCAACATTGGAAAGAAATATCCTTAATGGAAACATTTGAACCACAATTAGAAATTTATGAAGATTTTTCTGAAATTGCAAAATTACAAGCTGATAAAATGAGACTAGAAAATAATATGAGACCTGCAAGTGAAGAAGGAATACAAATTTTAAATGAAGAAGTAGACAATAGTGATTTAGGAAGATTAGAAAGATTCAAAAGATGGGCAAAAAAAAATTTATTAGGTCTAAGTGGTATCTCCATTGCAATTGCAGGAATTATAACAACAATTATTGTTGCTAGTAGGAATGCATTAAAACAAGGTGCAAAAGCAGTTGGAAATTTAGGAAAAGCACTTATAAATATTGGTAAAAATTTTGGAGCACTCATTTCTTCTCTTTTGACTTTAGTTGGATCTATTTTAGCAATGGGTGCAAAAGGGATTTTATTTCTTGCAAAAAACTTATGGATTCTAGCACTTGCATTCACTTACTTTTTATACAATAAATATGTTAGTAGAAGACAACAAAGAAAAAAATAATTTTCTTGAAAAAAATTTTCTTGAGAGAAAAAAAAATTTCTTGAGAAAAATAATTTTCTTGAGAAAAAAATTTTCTTTAAAAAAAAGTTTTCTTGAAAAAAAAAAAAAATTTTCTTGAGAAAAAAAAAATTTCTTGAGAGAAAAAATAAAATTTTTTTTTCACTATAAATAAATGAGTAGAGTGACTACACTATCCTGGATATAAAAAATCTAAAATGTCTGATATCAAAGGAAACAGAGTTAGACATGTTGTGACTTTGAATCCAAACTCTGCAAATCCAGAAGAAGAAATATATATTGATATACCAAAATTGAATCCAAGTTTGTGTTTGGTTCCAGATTCTCTTCGATTGTTATTTAATTTCAAGAATAAAAATACAAAGAGTTGGTTTTTAAATAATTTAAGCAAATTATTAAAACAAAGACTCGTTGTAAAATTTTCAGGAGAAATTGTATATGATAACACAGGAGAAAGTATTTTAGAAATTTATAAAGATCTTTGGAAACCAGAATATGTAAGAGCAGATATGATTGAATATGGTATTGGGAATGAAAATATGAGAAAATTAATTAGTAAAGATGATTCTGGAGCTAGTAGTGGAAATGCACAAAAAGTTTCAGATAAACTTATGTTTGATATTTTTGGAACAAAACAGTGTTTGAAATTAGAAAAAATTTTATCCACACATGGATTGTATGCACCTTATGGAATGATAAATAATTTCCAATACATATTAACTTTACCAAAAGCAAATGATATTATGGTTGCACAAAGTGGAGAAAGTGTTGCAGGTTATTCTCTTGAAAATATGGAATTGGAATATGAACTATTGAAAATTTAGATTTAGCAGAAGAAACTCTAAAAAATTATTCAGTGGGAAGAAGTTTATTGTTTAACCATGTTACTCTCATGAAAACTGTAGAATGGGATAAAGATGCTACACTCCACAATGAAACTATAAACATTCCAAGGAAGAGTATGAAAGCAGTTGTGTTATTATTTAGAAACAAAACAATTACAGATAGCGAACAGTTTGTATACCCAAATATTACAGATGTGAAAATCAGTATAGAAGGAATCCCAAATTCTATCTATTCCCGGGGTATACCAAAAAGTAGATTCTTTGAAGAAGCATTCCGGATCTTCCATTGTGGATGTGAAGATTGTCAAAGTGTCATGACTTTAGAGAAATTCTATAAAGATGCATTTGCATTGTGTATAGATTTACGAACTATCAATGACGATTTTGTCTATGGAGATGGTAAAAAGATTGTCAACACACAATCTGGAATTTTGTTGGAAATCAAAAAGACTGCAATCACTGCAAATGTAAAATGTTATATATTTGTGTTGTCGGATGGATTGCTCAATATTGTGAATAGAGATTTGAGTGGTATACAATTTTAAGAAAAAAAAAATAATAAAATTTCTTAAAAAATAAAAAACACTATAATAAATGACTGAAAGAATTACATCTGGAAAACCAGATTCCATGTTGTTAAAAAAATTGTGTTTACAAAAAATTTCAAAAGAAGCAAAAGAAAAAAGAAAATTTAGGAAAGGTAGAAAAATAATAAAACCATTTAACATGATTATTGTTGGAATGACTGCATGTGGAAAAACACATTTTCTTTTAAATTTTCTGGAGAGGGAATATATGAAATGTTTTGATTTTATTTGTCTCATTTGTCCAACATTTGATTGGAATACAACTTATGAAAACTGGAAATATTACCACGATGAAAGTTTTGTTCCTATTTGTTGTGATCAAGATAATGTTGAACAAAGACTAAAATATTTTGTAAGTGAAACACAAGGAACTCAATCTCTCATTATATTAGATGATTGTGCAAGTGGAAAAAGTGTAAAAAATAGAACAAGTGAGTTAGTTAAATTAGGATTTTCTGCAAGACATTATGGACTTTCTGTTGTTGTCATTACACAACAACTCACATCCATTGCAAAACCATTTAGAGAAAATATAAGTAAATTAGTCACATTTTATAATCCTAATAAAAAAGATATGAAAACAATTATGGAAGAATATCTTGGAGATATTTCAAAAGAAGAAGAAAAAGAAATTCTAAAAACATTAAAAACAAAACAATATTCTAATTTGGAGATTAGTCTTTGTTTTCCTTATGGTTATAAAATAAATGGCAAAGAGTGAGAAGGATTACTATGGAAAAAATTATAATTATGTGATGAAAAATCAAAAAGAAAATGAAGCATTATTGAAAAAGTTTTTCAAGAAAAAATATCCATACGCAGACATGTCTAAGTTTTCATTTGAATCTGATTTTTCTTCTGAGGGTGTTTTCCAAGGATACCATGTTTGGTTTAAAAATTCTCCAACAATTTCTACAGATGTTTTCAAAAAAGATTCTAATCTAAGTGAATTAAGTGATACATTCAAAAATGATCCAGAGATGTTAAAATATTTAACCATCAATAAACCTGTTGAACATTTTCCTAACATTTGGAAACTTGGTGGTGAAATCCAAAAACTCCCAAGAGGAAAAAGACATGTAGGATTTTATGGAAAATCTTATTATTGGGATGAATTTCCAACTGAAACTGTTTTAAATTATCCTATAAACCAATTTAGAATTTATGCAAACAATACAGATTATTTTCAAAGTGATTTACCAGGAATTTGGATATCCACCAATGATAATGTAACATGGAATTTACATGAACCTTATTTTCAAATGATTATAGCAACTTGGATTGCAACTTATGCTTGTGGAATTAGTATACAACATTTGTCATTTTCTTCTGATATACCAAAACAAATTACAAGTCTTAGGAGATTTCATGTCTATTTTACAGTCAGAAGAATAATGAGACAAATGCAAACAGGTGATTATTCTACAATCAGTAAATTTAATTATGGTTTCTTAAAAGACCATTATCCAAAATGGACATGGCAAGAAATACAAGGATATAAAAATGAACATTTAGGTCAAGATGTTATCGGTTCTAAAGTCCATCGTAAGTATGTGAATAAACCAATCTATAAACATGGACCAGGACAACTCAGAGATACTCAAAATGATTACAAAAAATTTGTTCCAAAGATATCCAATGGTTTAGTAAGAAAAGGAACAGAACTTATAAATCATAGCATAGAAGCTTACATTTATTCCATTTTAGGAGCACAAGCAAGAACTAGACAAAGTATAGTATCCGGTAGAGCATCTGCATTAGAAACACAAAAAGTATTCAGAAAAATTGTAGAAGATTCTATTATAAATTATCAAACAACGACATGGATAAATAATATGAATCAAGCTGTGAGTGATATAAATGTGTTGTTGGATACAGCAATTTCTCCAACTCTATGGTTAATTCCTAGTAGTATGATTATTTTAAAAAATCCAATCAAAGAATATAATAACAAATTAAAAGTTTCTACACCTGATATGTTTTTTGGAGTCAACGATAAATTAAATTATGAGGAAGAAAAAATAAAATCTCCTGAGAAAAAAGAAGTAGTTGTAAAAAAATCTCAGGAAAATATTACTCCTTCTTTTTCAGAAAAAACAAAATCTTCCAATGAAAATATTATAATTTTTGGTGTTGCAATCATCGGAGGGATTTTAATTTCTAAACATTTGTTATAAAATAAATGGTAAACAAGTCTTTTAAAATCTATATAACAAATGTTAAAAGAAAATTAGTCACATTGGATATTCCTTTAACATTAAACGCTTGTAACAAAATATTTTTAAAATCTGTAACAATTTTTTGGGATTATAACAATTTGGATTTAAGTTATTTTTATAATTATGATGTGGATGCAGCAAATACAAAAGTTGTTTTCAAAGAAGGATATTATACATTTGATACATTAAAAAAAGAGTTTGAAAATACAGGAAAGATTGAATTGGAAGCAATTCCAACTTCAGGAAAATGTAAGTTATGCACAGATAAAAAAGTTAGCTTAAAAACATTAGGTCCACTATTAGGTTTTTCTGAAAATAAAGTTATAGCTGCAAACACATGGGTGACAAGTGAAAACCCAGTGAATATCAATGCTAGCTTAGAATTTGTAAATATTTCTTGCAATCTTATAAACACATCAAGAAATTTTGTAAATGGAAAAAGAAGTAACATTCTCACACAAATTCCAATTCCTTCTGATAGAATTTTGAAAGGATCTGTATCTAGTTACACAGAAGAAGATAAAGAAGGAATTATGCTTTCTAATGGAATTTATAATGAAATGGAATTTTTTGTTGAAGGAAATAATTCAAAAGAAATTGGAAAAGTATTATTAGATTTTTACATTAAATAAAAGAAGATGAGTTTATACTATGGATACAAAAAAGAAACAACAACTGAAAATAATAGTCTTCCTTTGAAAGGAGGAACAATGACTGGAGATATTGATATGCAAGCAAATAAAATCACAACATCTGCAGATCCAACACAAGATAGACACCTTGCAAGAAAAAAATATGTGGATGATATAGTGACTGGACATACAAGTTTAAATTATTTACCAAAAAATGGTGGTGTTATGACTGGTGATATAGACATGAGAAATCATAAAATACTATCTGATTTAGATCCAAGAGATGATAAAGAATTAACAAGAAAAAACTATGTGGATAATAAAATTACAACTGTTAATCTTGATCTTAGAAGAAAATTAAATACAAGAGGTGGAACAATGACTGGAAATCTCAACATGAGAGCTAACAAGATATTAACAACTGCAGATCCAACACAGGATACACATTTAACTAGAAAAAAATATGTGGATGAAGAAATTATAAAACTTAAAAAAGATATTGGTTTTTCTTTTCTGAAAGATAATTTTTCTTTGAAATTTGATAATTTGTTTTTTGTGGAATATGATTCTGCATATGATTTATTATTTGAAAGAAATGGAGGAAAAGTCAAAGAATTGCGAGATTATGGGTTAGAAGCTAACAGTTTTACACAAACAACAAAATCTTTACAACCTTCTTTATCCACAGAATCAGAGAAAGAAAATAATAAATATTTCTTGAAATTTAACAGCAATAGAATGATTTCAAATTCCAACATTAATCCAATCACAGGAAAAAAAGATATTATCAATGTTTTTATAGTTTATAAATTAAATTCCATCTCAGGATCTCAATGGTTCAAATCAGGATTATTTGGAAACGATAATGGTGGATATGATAAATTTGTTTGTTTTGCAAATCCAACTACAAGAGAATTAATTATTTCTGGAGATTCAACTGATTGGTTTTCTATAGGATCAAACAATGTAAATGGTAGAAGACCACTTGCTGCTTACAAAACAAAAGCAAATGCAAGAGAATTAAATAAATGGATCTGTTTAAGTGTTCATTGGGATATGTATACAACACCAGTTGCAAATAAATCACATGTCTATTGTAATGGGAAAAAATTAACTGATTTTACAGCAAAAACTACTACTGGAAATGTAAAATTAACACTTGGAGATATACACGATACTAACTCTGCTCCATTGAATGGGTCTTTAGCTTTCTTCTCCATCTTGAAATATGAAAAAATGACAGAAAAAGAAATTAAATTTTACCATTATGTTCTTTGTAATCTTTACAATGTAGAACACGATCCTATAAACATATAAATAAAAGGATGAGTGTTGTATTTGAAGAAGACGATTTTTCAGGAAAAACAAAAAAATATACATTACTAGAATTACCTAAAAAATTAAACACTGCAGGTGATCAAATGACTGGAGATTTGGATATGCAAACAAATTTTGTACATTCCACAGCAATTCCAAACGATCCTTCTGATTTGGTTAATAAAAAATATGTAGATGCAGAAGATGCTAAAAAATTAAATTTGACAGGAGGAAATGTGACTGGAGATATTACACTTGGAAATAATAAAATTTGGACAACTTCAGATCCTACAGGTGACAAACATTTAGCAAGAAAAAAATATGTCGATGATCAAGATGAAAAAAGATTGTTACTAACAGGTGGAAGAATAACTGGAGATATTATAATTGACAATCTTAGAATTTGGACAACTTTAAATCCTACACACAATAGACATTTAGCAAGAAAAAAATATGTGGATGAAAAAACTGCAACACATAAAAAATATACAGAAGATAAAATCTTACCAAATATACTTGCAAATTTATATTTACTTCAAATGGATGACGAAGGAATTTTTAAACCCATTGACGATATTCAGAATATAACGTACAATGGAAGTAATAAAAAGATTGAAACACTTTTTAATATTTCAAGAAAGAAAAATTGGAATTTGACTCAATCTCTATCACATTTACGTCCTTATTTCAAAAAAAAATCTACAATCAACAATAGCTTTTATTGTATTGAATATCCCGGTACCGATACACACAATTTAAATTTAAACACTTCACAAAATCTTTTACAAGAAAGATATTTGAATTTTTTTATAGTCTATGGATTAAAATCCATAAATACATCTGGTGGTAATGAAGTTTCTTTGTTTAAAATTACAAATGATGAAACAACAGGTCATCGATTATTGGATGATTATGGAATTTCATACATGTCATAAAGTTTGTATATAACAAATACAAATAAATTTGTTATTCAAAATTCCGAATGACAATTGAAAGCAAATGCAACTGTTTTGAATAAATTAATTTGTATAAGATCGTAGAAGCACAAGTGCTAATAGAGACTTCAAGTAAACGACAAATTTCTTTAATGTATACATTTTTTGGCAAAATTCATGCCATCTTCAGTACAAATGGTAATAGGATATTTACAAGCGATATTTATGTGACCTGATAAATATTACAAGATTATGACTTGTAATATTTATCTTATCTCGTGGAGATTAAAGGGTTTTTGACGAGTTTCACAAATTTTAACAGCACCTCGCTTCGAATCGACGAAATTCGATTTGCTTTATCATGTATGGTCGGAAAAAACGATTTTAACAAGCTTGGGAGATTTTGGGGCACGTATTTCCTTTCTATCCAATTCTAACCATTCTTATGGCTTTTGGGCGTATGATGCTAAAGAGGTCAATTTCTAAACATTGACATATTATCGGAAATAGTTCTCCAATCTATCAACTAATACTTTTATTCTCTTCTCTTACCCGAATAGAACATTTTAGAAGCATCGGCGAGCTTTTGGAAATTTTCGACAAAAGCTTCTTACGGCAACCACAGTAATTTCACTGTCCGTTTCACTAATCGTCATATCTCGTGGAGATAAAGCGTTTTTGACGTGTTTGACAAATTTTAACAACACCTAGTCGAATCGACGAAATTCGATTTGTCTTATCATGTATGGGAGTAAAGGAGCATTTTAAGTGGTTTCCGAGAGTTTTGCACACGTATTTCGTTTCTATCCAATTCTAACCTTTCTTATGGCTTTTGAGTGTATGTGGCTAAAGAGGCCATTTTCTAAACATTGCCATATTTTAAGAAATAGTGCTCGAATCGATGAACTAATACTTTTATTACCTCCTCTAACCCGAATAGATCATTTTAGAAGCATTGGCGAGCTTTTGGAAATTTTTCGAGAAAAGCTTCTTACTGCAACCACAGTAATTTCACTTTCCGTTTCACTAATCGTCTTATCTCGTGGAGATTAAAGCGTTTTGGACGAGTTTCACTAATTTTAACAGCACCTCGCTTCGAATCGACGAAATTCGATTTGCTTTATCATGTATGGGCGGAAAAAACGATTTTAACAAGCTTGGGAGATTTTGGAACACGTATTTCGTTTCTATCCAATTCTAACCATTCTTATGGCTTTTGGGCGTATGATGCTAAAGAGGCCAATTTCTAAACATTGACATATTATCGGAAATAGTTCTCCAATCTATCAACTAATACTTTTATTCTCTTCTCTTACCCGAATAGAACATTTTAGAAGCATCGGCGAGCTTTTGGAAATTTTCGACAAAAGCTTCTTACTGCAACCACAGTAATTTCACTGTCCGTTTCACTAATCGTCATATCTCGTGGAGATAAAGCGTTTTTGACGTGTTTGACAAATTTTAACAACACCTAGTCGAATCGACGAAATTCGATTTGTCTTATCATGTATGGGAGTAAAGGAGCATTTTAAGTGGTTTCCGAGAGTTTTGCACACGTATTTCGTTTCTATCCAATTCTAACCTTTCCTATGGCTTTTGAGTGTATGTGGCTAAAGAGGCCATTTTCGAAAAATTGCCATATTTTAAGAAATAGTGCTCGAATCGATGAACTAATACTTTTATTACCTCCTCTAACCCGAATAGATCATTTTAGAAGCATTGGCGAGCTTTTGGAAATTTTTCGAGAAAAGCTTCTTACTGCAACCACAGTAATTTCACTTTCCGTTTCACTAATCGTCTTATCTCGTGGAGTTTAAAGCGTTTTGGACGAGTTTCAAAAATTTTCACAGCACCTCGTCGAATCGACGAAATTCGATTTGCTTTTTCATGTATGAGCGGAAAAAACGATTTTAACAAGCTTGGGAGATTTTGGGGCACGTATTTCGTTTCTATCCAACTCTAACCATTCTTGTAGCTTTTGGGCGTATGATGCTAAAGAGGTCAATTTCTAAACATTGACATATTATCGGAAATAGTTCTCCAATCTATCAACTAATACTTTTATTCTCTTCTCTTACCCGAATAGAACATTTTAGAAGCATTGGCGAGTTTTGGAAATTTTCGACAAAAGCTTCTTACTGCAACCACAGTAATTTTACTGTCCGTTTCAGTAATCGTCATATCTCGTGGAGATAAAGCGTTTTTGACGTGTTTGACAAATTTTAACAACACCTAGTCGAATCGACGAAATTCGATTTGTCTTATCATGTATGGGAGTAAAGGAGCATTTTAAGTGGTTTCCGAGAGTTTTGCACACGTATTTCGTTTCTATCCAATTCTAACCTTTCTTATGGCTTTTGAGTGTATGTGGCTAAAGAGGCCATTTTCTAAACATTGCCATATTTTAAGAAATAGTGCTCGAATCGATGAACTAATACTTTTATTACCTCCTCTAACCCGAATAGATCATTTTAGAAGCATTGGCGAGCTTTTGGAAATTTTTCGAGAAAAGCTTCTTACTGCAACCACAGTAATTTCACTTTCCGTTTCACTAATCGTCTTATCTCGTGGAGATTAAAGCGTTTTCGACGTGTTTGACAAATTTTAACAACACCTAGTCGAATCGACGAAATTCGATTTTTTTTCATGTATGGGCGGAAAAAACGATTTTAACAAGCTTGGGAGATTTTGGAACACGTATTTCGTTTCTATCCAATTCTAACCATTCTTTTGGCTTTTGGGCGTATGATGCTAAAGAGGTCAATTTCTAAACATTGACATATTATCGGAAATAGTTCTCCAATCTATCAACTAATACTTTTATTCTCTTCTCTTACCCGAATAGAACATTTTAGAAGCATCGGCGAGCTTTTGGAAATTTTCGACAAAAGCTTCTTACTGCAACCACAGTAATTTCACTGTCCGTTTCACTAATCGTCATATCTCGTGGAGATAAAGCGTTTTTGACGTGTTTGACAAATTTTAACAACACCTAGTCGAATCGACGAAATTCGATTTGTTCTTATCATGTATGAAAGTAAAGGAGCATTTTAAGTGGTTTCCGAGAGTTTTGCACACGTATTTCGTTTCTATCCAATTCTAACCTTTCTTATGGCTTTTGAGTGTATGTGGCTAAAGAGGCCATTTTCTAAACATTGCCATATTTTAAGAAATAGTGCTCGAATCGATGAACTAATACTTTTATTACCTCCTCTAACCCGAATAGATCATTTTAGAAGCATTGGCGAGCTTTTGGAAATTTTTCGAGAAAAGCTTCTTACTGCAACCACAGTAATTTCACTTTCCGTTTCACTAATCGTCTTATCTCGTGGAGTTTAAAGCGTTTTGGACGAGTTTCACAAATTTTCACAGCACCTCGTCGAATCGACGAAATTCGATTTGCTTTTTCATGTATGGGCGGAAAAAACGATTTTAACAAGCTTGGGAGATTTTGGGACACGTATTTCGTGTCTATCCAACTCTAACCATTCTTGTGGCTTTTGGGCGTATGATGCTAAAGAGGTCAATTTCTAAACATTGACATATTATCGGAAATAGTTCTCCAATCTATCAACTAATACTTTTATTCTCTTCTCTTACCCGAATAGAACATTTTAGAAGCATCGGCGAGCTTTTGGAAATTTTCGACAAAAGCTTCTTACTGCAACCACAGTAATTTCACTGTCCGTTTCACTAATCGTCATATCTCGTGGAGATAAAGCGTTTTTGACGTGTTTGACAAATTTTAACAACACCTAGTCGAATCGACGAAATTCGATTTGTCTTATCATGTATGGGAGTAAAGGAGCATTTTAAGTGGTTTCCGAGAGTTTTGCACACGTATTTCGTTTCTATCCAATTCTAACCTTTCTTATGGCTTTTGAGTGTATGTGGCTAAAGAGGCCATTTTCTAAACATTGCCATATTTTAAGAAATAGTGCTCGAATCGATGAACTAATACTTTTATTACCTCCTCTAACCCGAATAGATCATTTTAGAAGCATTGGCGAGCTTTTGGAAATTTTTCGAGAAAAGCTTCTTACTGCAACCACAGTAATTTCACTTTCCGTTTCACTAATCGTCTTATCTCGTGGAGTTTAAAGCGTTTTGGATGAGTTTCACAAATTTTCACAGCACCTCGTCGAATCGACGAAATTCGATTTGCTTTTTCATGTATGGGCGGAAAAAAGGATTTTAACAAGCTTGGGAGATTTTGGGACACGTATTTCGTGTCTATCCAAATCTAACCATTCTTGTGGCTTTTGGGCGTATGATGCTAAAGAGGTCAATTTCTAAACATTGACATATTATCGGAAATAGTTCTCCAATCTATCAACTAATACTTTTATTCTCTTCTCTTACCCGAATAGAACATTTTAGAAGCATCGGCGAGCTTTTGGAAATTTTCGACAAAAGCTTCTTACTGCAACCACAGTAATTTCACTGTCCGTTTCACTAATCGTCATATCTCGTGGAGATAAAGCGTTTTTGACGTGTTTGACAAATTTTAACAACACCTAGTCGAATCGACGAAATTCGATTTGTCTTATCATGTATGGGAGTAAAGGAGCATTTTAAGTGGTTTCCGAGAGTTTTGCACACGTATTTCGTTTCTATCCAATTCTAACCTTTCTTATGGCTTTTGAGTGTATGTGGCTAAAGAGGCCATTTTCTAAACATTGCCATATTTTTAGAAATAGTGCTCGAATCGATGAACTAATACTTTTATTACCTCCTCTAACCCGAATAGATCATTTTAGAAGCATTGGCGAGCTTTTGGAAATTTTTCGAGAAAAGCTTCTTACTGCAACCACAGTAATTTCACTTTCCGTTTCACTAATCGTCTTATCTCGTGGAGATTAAAGCGTTTTTGACGAGTTTCACAAATTTTAACAGCACCTCGCTTCGAATCGACGAAATTCGATTTGCTTTTTCATGTATGGGCGGAAAAAACGATTTTAACAAGCCTGGGAAATTTTGGGACACGTATTTCGTGTCTATCCAAATCTAACCATTCTTGTGGCTTTTGGGCGTATGATGCTAAAGAGGTCAATTTCTAAACATTGACATATTATCGGAAATAGTTCTCCAATCTATCAACTAATACTTTTATTCTCTTCTCTTACCCGAATAGAACATTTTAGAAGCATCGGCGAGCTTTTGGAAATTTTCGACAAAAGCTTCTTACTGCAACCACAGTAATTTCACTGTCCGTTTCACTAATCGTCATATCTCGTGGAGATAAAGCGTTTTTGACGTGTTTGACAAATTTTAACAACACCTAGTCGAATCGACGAAATTCGATTTGTCTTATCATGTATGGGAGTAAAGGAGCATTTTAAGTGGTTTCCGAGAGTTTTGCACACGTATTTCGTTTCTATCCAATTCTAACCTTTCTTATGGCTTTTGAGTGTATGTGGCTAAAGAGGCCATTTTCTAAACATTGCCATATTTTAAGAAATAGTGCTCGAATCGATGAACTAATACTTTTATTACCTCCTCTAACCCGAATAGATCATTTTAGAAGCATTGGCGAGCTTTTGGAAATTTTTCGAGAAAAGCTTCTTACTGCAACCACAGTAATTTCACTTTCCGTTTCACTAATCGTCTTATCTCCTAGAGTTTAAAGCGTTTTGGACGAGTTTCACAAATTTTCACAGCACCTCGTCGAATCGACGAAATTCGATTTGCTTTTTCATGTATGGGCGGAAAAAACGATTTTAACAAGCTTGGGAGATTTTGGGACACGTATTTCGTGTCTATCCAACTCTAACCATTCTTGTGGCTTTTGGGCGTATGATGCTAAAGAGGTCAATTTCTAAACATTGACATATTATCGGAAATAGTTCTCCAATCTATCAACTAATACTTTTATTCTCTTCTCTTACCCGAATAGAACATTTTAGAAGCATCGGCGAGCTTTTGGAAATTTTCGACAAAAGCTTCTTACTGCAACCACAGTAATTTCACTGTCCGTTTCACTAATCGTCATATCTCGTGGAGATAAAGCGTTTTTGACGTGTTTGACAAATTTTAACAACACCTAGTCGAATCGACGAAATTCGATTTGTCTTATCATGTATGGGAGTAAAGGAGCATTTTAAGTGGTTTCCGAGAGTTTTGCACACGTATTTCGTTTCTATCCAATTCTAACCTTTCTTATGGCTTTTGAGTGTATGTGGCTAAAGAGGCCATTTTCTAAACATTGCCATATTTTAAGAAATTGTGCTCGAATCGATGAACTAATACTTTTATTACCTCCTCTAACCCGAATAGATCATTTTAGAAGCATTGGCGAGCTTTTGGAAATTTTTCGAGAAAAGCTTCTTACTGCAACCACAGTAATTTCACTTTCCGTTTCACTAATCGTCTTATCTCGTGGAGTTTAAAGCGTTTTGGACGAGTTTCACAAATTTTAACAGCACCTCGTCGAATCGACGAAATTCGATTTGCTTTTTCATGTATGGGCGGAAAAAACGATTTTAACAAGCTTGGGAGATTTTGGGACACGTATTTCGTGTCTATCCAAATCTAACCATTCTTGTGGCTTTTGGGCGTATGATGCTAAAGAGGTCAATTTCTAAACATTGACATATTATCGGAAATAGTTCTCCAATCTATCAACTAATACTTTTATTCTCTTCTCTTACCCGAATAGAACATTTTAGAAGCATCGGCGAGCTTTTGGAAATTTTCGACAAAAGCTTCTTACTGCAACCACAGTAATTTCACTGTCCGTTTCACTAATCGTCATATCTCGTGGAGATAAAGCGTTTTTGACGTGTTTGACAAATTTTAACAACACCTAGTCGAATCGACGAAATTCGATTTGTCTTATCATGTATGGGAGTAAAGGAGCATTTTAAGTGGTTTCCGAGAGTTTTGCACACGTATTTCGTTTCTATCCAATTCTAACCTTTCTTATGGCTTTTGAGTGTATGTGGCTAAAGAGGCCATTTTCTAAACATTGCCATATTTTAAGAAATTGTGCTCGAATCGATGAACTAATACTTTTATTACCTCCTCTAACCCGAATAGATCATTTTAGAAGCATTGGCGAGCTTTTGGAAATTTTTCGAGAAAAGCTTCTTACTGCAACCACAGTAATTTCACTTTCCGTTTCACTAATCGTCTTATCTCGTGGAGATTAAAGCGTTTTTGACGAGTTTCACAAATTTTAACAGCACCTCGCTTCGAATCGACGAAATTCGATTTGCTTTTTCATGTATGGGCGGAAAAAACGATTTTAACAAGCTTGGGAGATTTTGGGACACGTATTTCGTGTCTATCCAAATCTAACCATTCTTGTGGCTTTTGGGCGTATGATGCTAAAGAGGTCAATTTCTAAACATTGACATATTATCGGAAATAGTTCTCCAATCTATCAACTAATACTTTTATTCTCTTCTCTTACCCGAATAGAACATTTTAGAAGCATCGGCGAGCTTTTGGAAATTTTCGACAAAAGCTTCTTACTGCAACCACAGTAATTTCACTGTCCGTTTCACTAATCGTCATATCTCGTGGAGATAAAGCGTTTTTGACGTGTTTGACAAATTTTAACAACACCTAGTCGAATCGACGAAATTCGATTTGTCTTATCATGTATGGGAGTAAAGGAGCATTTTAAGTGGTTTCCGAGAGTTTTGCACACGTATTTCGTTTCTATCCAATTCTAACCTTTCTTATGGCTTTTGAGTGTATGTGGCTAAAGAGGCCATTTTCTAAACATTGCCATATTTTAAGAAATAGTGCTCGAATCGATGAACTAATACTTTTATTACCTCCTCTAACCCGAATAGATCATTTTAGAAGCATTGGCGAGCTTTTGGAAATTTTTCGAGAAAAGCTTCTTACTGCAACCACAGTAATTTCACTTTCCGTTTCACTAATCGTCTTATCTCGTGGAGTTTAAAGCGTTTTGGATGAGTTTCACAAATTTTCACAGCACCTCGTCGAATCGACGAAATTCGATTTGCTTTTTCATGTATGGGCGGAAAAAACGATTTTAACAAGCTTGGGAGATTTTGGGACACGTATTTCGTGTCTATTCAACTCTAACCATTCTTGTGGCTTTTGGGCGTATGATGCTAAAGAGGTCAATTTCTAAACATTGACATATTATCGGAAATAGTTCTCCAATCTATCAACTAATACTTTTATTCTCTTCTCTTACCCGAATAGAACATTTTAGAAGCATCGGCGAGCTTTTGGAAATTTTCGACAAAAGCTTCTTACTGCAACCACAGTAATTTCACTGTCCGTTTCACTAATCGTCATATCTCGTGGAGATAAAGCGTTTTTGACGTGTTTGACAAATTTTAACAACACCTAGTCGAATCGACGAAATTCGATTTGTCTTATCATGTATGGGAGTAAAGGAGCATTTTAAGTGGTTTCCGAGAGTTTTGCACACGTATTTCGTTTCTATCCAATTCTAACCTTTCTTATGGCTTTTGAGTGTATGTGGCTAAAGAGGCCATTTTCTAAACATTGCCATATTTTAAGAAATAGTGCTCGAATCGATGAACTAATACTTTTATTACCTCCTCTAACCCGAATAGATCATTTTAGAAGCATTGGCGAGCTTTTGGAAATTTTTCGAGAAAAGCTTCTTACTGCAACCACAGTAATTTCACTTTCCGTTTCACTAATCGTCTTATCTCGTGGAGTTTAAAGCGTTTTGGACGAGTTTCACAAATTTTAACAGCACCTCGCTTCGAATCGACGAAATTCGATTTGCTTTTTCATGTATGGGCGGAAAAAACGATTTTAACAAGCTTGGGAGATTTTGGGACACGTATTTCGTGTCTATTCAACTCTAACCATTCTTGTGGCTTTTGGGCGTATGATGCTAAAGAGGTCAATTTCTAAACATTGACATATTATCGGAAATAGTTCTCCAATCTATCAACTAATACTTTTATTCTCTTCTCTTACCCGAATAGAACATTTTAGAAGCATCGGCGAGCTTTTGGAAATTTTCGACAAAAGCTTCTTACTGCAACCACAGTAATTTCACTGTCCGTTTCACTAATCGTCATATCTCGTGGAGATAAAGCGTTTTTGACGTGTTTGACAAATTTTAACAACACCTAGTCGAATCGACGAAATTCGATTTGTCTTATCATGTATGGGAGTAAAGGAGCATTTTAAGTGGTTTCCGAGAGTTTTGCTCACGTATTTCGTTTCTATCCAATTCTAACCTTTCTTATGGCTTTTGAGTGTATGTGGCTAAAGAGGCCATTTTCTAAACATTGCCATATTTTAAGAAATAGTGCTCGAATCGATGAACTAATACTTTTATTACCTCCTCTAACCCGAATAGATCATTTTAGAAGCATTGGCGAGCTTTTGGAAATTTTTCGAGAAAAGCTTCTTACTGCAACCACAGTAATTTCACTTTCCGTTTCACTAATCGTCTTATCTCGTGGAGATTAAAGCGTTTTGGACGAGTTTCACAAATTTTAATAGCACCTCGCTTCGAATCGACGAAATTCGATTTGCTTTATCATGTATGGGCGGAAAAAACGATTTTAACAAGCTTGGGAGATTTTGGGACACGTATTTCGTGTCTATTCAAATCTAACCATTCTTGTGGCTTTTGGGCGTATGATGCTAAAGAGGTCAATTTCTAAACATTGACATATTATCGGAAATAGTTCTCCAATCTATCAACTAATACTTTTATTCTCTTCTCTTACCCGAATAGAACATTTTAGAAGCATCGGCGAGCTTTTGGAAATTTTCGACAAAAGCTTCTTACTGCAACCACAGTAATTTCACTGTCCGTTTCACTAATCGTCATATCTCGTGGAGATAAAGCGTTTTTGACGTGTTTGACAAATTTTAACAACACCTAGTCGAATCGACGAAATTCGATTTGTCTTATCATGTATGGGAGTAAAGGAGCATTTTAAGTGGTTTCCGAGAGTTTTGCACACGTATTTCGTTTCTATCCAATTCTAACCTTTCTTATGGCTTTTGAGTGTATGTGGCTAAAGAGGCCATTTTCTAAACATTGCCATATTTTAAGAAATTGTGCTCGAATCGATGAACTAATACTTTTATTACCTCCTCTAACCCGAATAGATCATTTTAG
Source organism: Heliopora coerulea (assembly GCA_030142905.1). Lineage (NCBI taxonomy): Eukaryota > Metazoa > Cnidaria > Anthozoa > Scleralcyonacea > Helioporidae > Heliopora > Heliopora coerulea. The sequence continues at coordinate 10,956 of JASJOG010000122.1, read as the reverse complement.
AAGCATTGGCGAGCTTTTGGAAATTTTTCGAGAAAAGCTTCTTACTGCAACCACAGTAATTTCACTTTCCGTTTCACTAATCGTCTTATCTCGTGGAGTTTAAAGCGTTTTGGACGAGTTTCACAAATTTTCACAGCACCTCGTCGAATCGACGAAATTCGATTTGCTTTTTCATGTATGGGCGGAAAAAAGGATTTTAACAAGCTTGGGAGATTTTGGGACACGTATTTCGTGTCTATCCAACTCTAACCATTCTTGTGGCTTTTGGGCGTATGATGCTAAAGAGGTCAATTTCTAAACATTGACATATTATCGGAAATAGTTCTCCAATCTATCAACTAATACTTTTATTCTCTTCTCTTACCCGAATAGAACATTTTAGAAGCATCGGCGAGCTTTTGGAAATTTTCGACAAAAGCTTCTTACTGCAACCACAGTAATTTCACTGTCCGTTTCACTAATCGTCATATCTCGTGGAGATAAAGCGTTTTTGACGTGTTTGACAAATTTTAACAACACCTAGTCGAATCGACGAAATTCGATTTGTCTTATCATGTATGGGAGTAAAGGAGCATTTTAAGTGGTTTCCGAGAGTTTTGCACACGTATTTCGTTTCTATCCAATTCTAACCTTTCTTATGGCTTTTGAGTGTATGTGGCTAAAGAGGCCATTTTCTAAACATTGCCATATTTTAAGAAATAGTGCTCGAATCGATGAACTAATACTTTTATTACCTCCTCTAACCCGAATAGATCATTTTAGAAGCATTGGCGAGCTTTTGGAAATTTTTCGAGAAAAGCTTCTTACTGCAACCACAGTAATTTCACTTTCCGTTTCACTAATCGTCTTATCTCGTGGAGTTTAAAGCGTTTTGGACGAGTTTCACAAATTTTAACAGCACCTCGCTTCGAATCGACGAAATTCGATTTGCTTTTTCATGTATGGGCGGAAAAAACGATTTTAACAAGCTTGGGAGATTTTGGAACACGTATTTCGTGTCTATTCAACTCTAACCATTCTTGTAGCTTTTGGGCGTATGATGCTAAAGAGGCCTATTTCTAAACATTGACATATTATCGGAAATAGTTCTCCAATCTATCAACTAATACTTTTATTCTCTTCTCTTACCCGAATAGAACATTTTAGAAGCATCGGCGAGCTTTTGGAAATTTTCGACAAAAGCTTCTTACTGCAACCACAGTAATTTCACTGTCCGTTTCACTAATCGTCATATCTCGTGGAGATAAAGCGTTTTTGACGTGTTTGACAAATTTTAACAACACCTAGTCGAATCGACGAAATTCGATTTGTCTTATCATGTATGGGAGTAAAGGAGCATTTTAAGTGGTTTCCGAGAGTTTGGCACACGTATTTCGTTTCTATCCAATTCTAACCTTTCTTATGGCTTTTGAGTGTATGTGGCTAAAGAGGCCATTTTCTAAACATTGCCATATTTTAAGAAATTGTGCTCGAATCGATGAACTAATACTTTTATTACCTCCTCTAACCCGAATAGATCATTTTAGAAGCATTGGCGAGCTTTTGGAAATTTTTCGAGAAAAGCTTCTTACTGCAACCACAGTAATTTCACTTTCCGTTTCACTAATCGTCTTATCTCGTGGAGATTAAAGCGTTTTGGACGAGTTTCACAAATTTTCACAGCACCTCGCTTCGAATCGACGAAATTCGATTTGCTTTTTCATGTATGGGCGGAAAAAACGATTTTAACAAGCTTGGGAGATTTTGGGACACGTATTTCGTTTCTATCCAACTCTAACCATTCTTGTGGCTTTTGGGCGTATGATGCTAAAGAGGTCAATTTCTAAACATTGACATATTATCGGAAATAGTTCTCCAATCTATCAACTAATACTTTTATTCTCTTCTCTTACCCGAATAGAACATTTTAGAAGCATCGGCGAGCTTTTGGAAATTTTCGACAAAAGCTTCTTACTGCAACCACAGTAATTTCACTGTCCGTTTCACTAATCGTCATATCTCGTGGAGATAAAGCGTTTTTGACGTGTTTGACAAATTTTAACAACACCTAGTCGAATCGACGAAATTCGATTTGTCTTATCATGTATGGGAGTAAAGGAGCATTTTAAGTGGTTTCCGAGAGTTTTGCACACGTATTTCGTTTCTATCCAATTCTAACCTTTCTTATGGCTTTTGAGTGTATGTGGCTAAAGAGGCCATTTTCTAAACATTGCCATATTTTAAGAAATTGTGCTCGAATCGATGAACTAATACTTTTATTACCTCCTCTAACCCGAATAGATCATTTTAGAAGCATTGGCGAGCTTTTGGAAATTTTTCGAGAAAAGCTTCTTACTGCAACCACAGTAATTTCACTTTCCGTTTCACTAATCGTCTTATCTCGTGGAGTTTAAAGCGTTTTGGACGAGTTTCACAAATTTTCACAGCACCTCGCTTCGAATCGACGAAATTCGATTTGCTTTTTCATGTATGGGCGGAAAAAACGATTTTAACAAGCTTGGGAGATTTTGGGACACGTATTTCGTGTCTATTCAACTCTAACCATTCTTGTGGCTTTTGGGCGTATGATGCTAAAGAGGCCTATTTCTAAACATTGACATATTATCGGAAATAGTTCTCCAATCTATCAACTAATACTTTTATTCTCTTCTCTTACCCGAATAGAACATTTTAGAAGCATCGGCGAGCTTTTGGAAATTTTCGACAAAAGCTTCTTACTGCAACCACAGTAATTTCACTGTCCGTTTCACTAATCGTCATATCTCGTGGAGATAAAGCGTTTTTGACGTGTTTGACAAATTTTAACAACACCTAGTCGAATCGACGAAATTCGATTTGTCTTATCATGTATGGGAGTAAAGGAGCATTTTAAGTGGTTTCCGAGAGTTTTGCACACGTATTTCGTTTCTATCCAATTCTAACCTTTCTTATGGCTTTTGAGTGTATGTGGCTAAAGAGGCCATTTTCTAAACATTGCCATATTTTAAGAAATAGTGCTCGAATCGATGAACTAATACTTTTATTACCTCCTCTAACCCGAATAGATCATTTTAGAAGCATTGGCGAGCTTTTGGAAATTTTTCGAGAAAAGCTTCTTACTGCAACCACAGTAATTTCACTTTCCGTTTCACTAATCGTCTTATCTCGTGGAGTTTAAAGCGTTTTGGACGAGTTTCACAAATTTTCACAGCACCTCGCTTCGAATCGACGAAATTCGATTTGCTTTTTCATGTATGGGCGGAAAAAACGATTTTAACAAGCTTGGGAGATTTTGGAACACGTATTTCGTGTCTATTCAAATCTAACCATTCTTGTAGCTTTTGGGCGTATGATGCTAAAGAGGCCTATTTCTAAACATTGACATATTATCGGAAATAGTTCTCCAATCTATCAACTAATACTTTTATTCTCTTCTCTTACCCGAATAGAACATTTTAGAAGCATCGGCGAGCTTTTGGAAATTTTCGACAAAAGCTTCTTACTGCAACCACAGTAATTTCACTGTCCGTTTCACTAATCGTCATATCTCGTGGAGATAAAGCGTTTTTGACGTGTTTGACAAATTTTAACAACACCTAGTCGAATCGACGAAATTCGATTTGTCTTATCATGTATGGGAGTAAAGGAGCATTTTAAGTGGTTTCCGAGAGTTTTGCTCACGTATTTCGTTTCTATCCAATTCTAACCTTTCTTATGGCTTTTGAGTGTATGTGGCTAAAGAGGCCATTTTCTAAACATTGCCATATTTTAAGAAATAGTGCTCGAATCGATGAACTAATACTTTTTTTACCTCCTCTAACCCGAATAGATCATTTTAGAAGCATTGGCGAGCTTTTGGAAATTTTTCGAGAAAAGCTTCTTACTGCAACCACAGTAATTTCACTTTCCGTTTCACTAATCGTCTTATCTCGTGGAGATTAAAGCGTTTTGGACGAGTTTCACAAATTTTAATAGCACCTCGCTTCGAATCGACGAAATTCGATTTGCTTTATCATGTATGGGCGGAAAAAACGATTTTAACAAGCTTGGGAGATTTTGGGACACGTATTTCGTTTCTATCCAACTCTAACAATTCTTGTGGCTTTTGGGCGTATGATGCTAAAGAGGTCAATTTCTAAACATTGACATATTATCGGAAATAGTTCTCCAATCTATCAACTAATACTTTTATTCTCTTCTCTTACCCGAATAGAACATTTTAGAAGCATCGGCGAGCTTTTGGAAATTTTCGACAAAAGCTTCTTACTGCAACCACAGTAATTTCACTGTCCGTTTCACTAATCGTCATATCTCGTGGAGATAAAGCGTTTTTGACGTGTTTGACAAATTTTAACAACACCTAGTCGAATCGACGAAATTCAATTTGACTTATCATGTATGGGAGTAAAGGAGCATTTTAAGTGGTTTCCGAGAGTTTTGCACACGTATTTCGTTTCTATCCAATTCTAACCTTTCTTATGGCTTTTGAGTGTATGTGGCTAAAGAGGCCATTTTCTAAACATTGCCATATTTTAAGAAATTGTGCTCGAATCGATGAACTAATACTTTTATTACCTCCTCTAACCCGAATAGATCATTTTAGAAGCATTGGCGAGCTTTTGGAAATTTTTCGAGAAAAGCTTCTTACTGCAACCACAGTAATTTCACTTTCCGTTTCACTAATCGTCTTATCTCGTGGAGTTTAAAGCGTTTTGGACGAGTTTCACAAATTTTCACAGCACCTCGTCGAATCGACGAAATTCGATTTGCTTTTTCATGTTTGGGCTGAAAAAAGGATTTTAACAAGCTTGGGAGATTTTGGGACACGTATTTCGTGTCTATCCAACTCTAACCATTCTTGTGGCTTTTGGGCGTATGATGCTAAAGAGGCCTATTTCTAAACATTGACATATTATCGGAAATAGTTCTCCAATCTATCAACTAATACTTTTATTCTCTTCTCTTACCCGAATAGAACATTTTAGAAGCATCGGCGAGCTTTTGGAAATTTTCGACAAAAGCTTCTTACTGCAACCACAGTAATTTCACTGTCCGTTTCACTAATCGTCATATCTCGTGGAGATAAAGCGTTTTTGACGTGTTTGACAAATTTTAACAACACCTAGTCGAATCGACGAAATTCGATTTGTCTTATCATGTATGGGAGTAAAGGAGCATTTTAAGTGGTTTCCGAGAGTTTTGCACACGTATTTCGTTTCTATCCAATTCTAACCTTTCTTATGGCTTTTGAGTGTATGTGGCTAAAGAGGCCATTTTCTAAACATTGCCATATTTTAAGAAATAGTGCTCGAATCGATGAACTAATACTTTTATTACCTCCTCTAACCCGAATAGATCATTTTAGTAGCATTGGCGAGCTTTTGGAAATTTTTCGAGAAAAGCTTCTTACTGCAACCACAGTAATTTCACTTTCCGTTTCACTAATCGTCTTATCTCGTGGAGTTTAAAGCGTTTTGGACGAGTTTCACAAATTTTCACAGCACCTCGCTTCGAATCGACGAAATTCGATTTGCTTTTTCATGTATGGGCGGAAAAAACGATTTTAACAAGCTTGGGAGATTTTGGAACACGTATTTCGTGTCTATTCAACTCTAACCATTCTTGTAGCTTTTGGGCGTATGATGCTAAAGAGGCCTATTTCTAAACATTGACATATTATCGGAAATAGTTCTCCAATCTATCAACTAATACTTTTATTCTCTTCTCTTACCCGAATAGAACATTTTAGAAGCATCGGCGAGCTTTTGGAAATTTTCGACAAAAGCTTCTTACTGCAACCACAGTAATTTCACTGTCCGTTTCACTAATCGTCATATCTCGTGGAGATAAAGCGTTTTTGACGTGTTTGACAAATTTTAACAACACCTAGTCGAATCGACGAAATTCGATTTGTCTTATCATGTATGGGAGTAAAGGAGCATTTTAAGTGGTTTCCGAGAGTTTTGCTCACGTATTTCGTTTCTATCCAATTCTAACCTTTCTTATGGCTTTTGAGTGTATGTGGCTAAAGAGGCCATTTTCTAAACATTGCCATATTTTAAGAAATAGTGCTCGAATCGATGAACTAATACTTTTATTACCTCCTCTAACCCGAATAGATCATTTTAGAAGCATTGGCGAGCTTTTGGAAATTTTTCGAGAAAAGCTTCTTACTGCAACCACAGTAATTTCACTTTCCGTTTCACTAATCGTCTTATCTCGTGGAGATTAAAGCGTTTTGGACGAGTTTCACAAATTTTAATAGCACCTCGCTTCGAATCGACGAAATTCGATTTGCTTTATCATGTATGGGCGGAAAAAACGATTTTAACAAGCTTGGGAGATTTTGGGACACGTATTTCGTTTCTATCCAACTCTAACAATTCTTGTGGCTTTTGGGCGTATGATGCTAAAGAGGTCAATTTCTAAACATTGACATATTATCGGAAATAGTTCTCCAATCTATCAACTAATACTTTTATTCTCTTCTCTTACCCGAATAGAACATTTTAGAAGCATCGGCGAGCTTTTGGAAATTTTCGACAAAAGCTTCTTACTGCAACCACAGTAATTTCACTGTCCGTTTCACTAATCGTCATATCTCGTGGAGATAAAGCGTTTTTGACGTGTTTGACAAATTTTAACAACACCTAGTCGAATCGACGAAATTCAATTTGACTTATCATGTATGGGAGTAAAGGAGCATTTTAAGTGGTTTCCGAGAGTTTTGCACACGTATTTCGTTTCTATCCAATTCTAACCTTTCTTATGGCTTTTGAGTGTATGTGGCTAAAGAGGCCATTTTCTAAACATTGCCATATTTTAAGAAATTGTGCTCGAATCGATGAACTAATACTTTTATTACCTCCTCTAACCCGAATAGATCATTTTAGAAGCATTGGCGAGCTTTTGGAAATTTTTCGAGAAAAGCTTCTTACTGCAACCACAGTAATTTCACTTTCCGTTTCACTAATCGTCTTATCTCGTGGAGTTTAAAGCGTTTTGGACGAGTTTCACAAATTTTCACAGCACCTCGTCGAATCGACGAAATTCGATTTGCTTTTTCATGTTTGGGCTGAAAAAAGGATTTTAACAAGCTTGGGAGATTTTGGGACACGTATTTCGTGTCTATCCAACTCTAACCATTCTTGTGGCTTTTGGGCGTATGATGCTAAAGAGGCCTATTTCTAAACATTGACATATTATCGGAAATAGTTCTCCAATCTATCAACTAATACTTTTATTCTCTTCTCTTACCCGAATAGAACATTTTAGAAGCATCGGCGAGCTTTTGGAAATTTTCGACAAAAGCTTCTTACTGCAACCACAGTAATTTCACTGTCCGTTTCACTAATCGTCATATCTCGTGGAGATAAAGCGTTTTTGACGTGTTTGACAAATTTTAACAACACCTAGTCGAATCGACGAAATTCGATTTGTCTTATCATGTATGGGAGTAAAGGAGCATTTTAAGTGGTTTCCGAGAGTTTTGCACACGTATTTCGTTTCTATCCAATTCTAACCTTTCTTATGGCTTTTGAGTGTATGTGGCTAAAGAGGCCATTTTCTAAACATTGCCATATTTTAAGAAATAGTGCTCGAATCGATGAACTAATACTTTTATTACCTCCTCTAACCCGAATAGATCATTTTAGTAGCATTGGCGAGCTTTTGGAAATTTTTCGAGAAAAGCTTCTTACTGCAACCACAGTAATTTCACTTTCCGTTTCACTAATCGTCTTATCTCGTGGAGTTTAAAGCGTTTTGGACGAGTTTCACAAATTTTCACAGCACCACGTCGTATCGACGAAATTCGATTTGCTTTTTCATGTATGGGCGGAAAAAACGATTTTAACAAGCTTGGGAGATTTTGGGACACGTATTTCGTTTCTATCCAACTCTAACCATTCTTGTGGCTTTTGGGCGTATGATGCTAAAGAGGTCAATTTCTAAACATTGACATATTATCGGAAATAGTTCTCCAATCTATCAACTAATACTTTTATTCTCTTCTCTTACCCGAATAGAACATTTTAGAAGCATCGGCGAGCTTTTTGAAATTTTCGACAAAAGCTTCTTACTGCAACCACAGTAATTTCACTGTCCGTTTCACTAATCGTCATATCTCGTGGAGATAAAGCGTTTTTGACGTGTTTGACAAATTTTAACAACACCTAGTCGAATCGACGAAATTCGATTTGTCTTATCATGTATGGGAGTAAAGGAGCATTTTAAGTGGTTTCCGAGAGTTTTGCTCACGTATTTCGTTTCTATCCAATTCTAACCTTTCTTATGGCTTTTGAGTGTATGTGGCTAAAGAGGCCATTTTCTAAACATTGCCATATTTTAAGAAATAGTGCTCGAATCGATGAACTAATACTTTTATTACCTCCTCTAACCCGAATAGATCATTTTAGAAGCATTGGCGAGCTTTTGGAAATTTTTCGAGAAAAGCTTCTTACTGCAACCACAGTAATTTCACTTTCCGTTTCACTAATCGTCTTATCTCGTGGAGTTTAAAGCGTTTTGGACGAGTTTCACAAATTTTCACAGCACCTCGCTTCGAATCGACGAAATTCGATTTGCTTTTTCATGTATGGGCGGAAAAAACGATTTTAACAAGCTTGGGAGATTTTGGGGCACGTATTTCGTTTCTATCCAACTCTAACCATTCTTGTGGCTTTTGGGCGTATGATGCTAAAGAGGTCAATTTCTAAACATTGACATATTATCGGAAATAGTTCTCCAATCTATCAACTAATACTTTTATTCTCTTCTCTTACCCGAATAGAACATTTTAGAAGCATCGGCGAGCTTTTGGAAATTTTCGACAAAAGCTTCTTACTGCAACCACAGTAATTTCACTGTCCGTTTCACTAATCGTCATATCTCGTGGAGATAAAGCGTTTTTGACGTGTTTGACAAATTTTAACAACACCTAGTCGAATCGACGAAATTCGATTTGTCTTATCATGTATGGGAGTAAAGGAGCATTTTAAGTGGTTTCCGAGAGTTTTGCTCACGTATTTCGTTTCTATCCAATTCTAACCTTTCTTATGGCTTTTGAGTGTATGTGGCTAAAGAGGCCATTTTCTAAACATTGCCATATTTTAAGAAATAGTGCTCGAATCGATGAACTAATACTTTTATTACCTCCTCTAACCCGAATAGATCATTTTAGAAGCATTGGCGAGCTTTTGGAAATTTTTCGAGAAAAGCTTCTTACTGCAACCACAGTAATTTCACTTTCCGTTTCACTAATCGTCTTATCTCGTGGAGTTTAAAGCGTTTTGGACGAGTTTCACAAATTTTCACAGCACCACGTCGTATCGACGCAATTCGATTTGCTTTTTCATGTATGGGCGGAAAAAACGATTTTAACAAGCTTGGGAGATTTTGGGACACGTATTTCGTTTCTATCCAACTCTAACCATTCTTGTGGCTTTTGGGCGTATGATGCTAAAGAGGTCAATTTCTAAACATTGACATATTATCGGAAATAGTTCTCCAATCTATCAACTAATACTTTTATTCTCTTCTCTTACCCGAATAGAACATTTTAGAAGCATCGGCGAGCTTTTGGAAATTTTCGACAAAAGCTTCTTACTGCAACCACAGTAATTTCACTGTCCGTTTCACTAATCGTCATATCTCGTGGAGATAAAGCGTTTTTGACGTGTTTGACAAATTTTAACAACACCTAGTCGAATCGACGAAATTCGATTTGTCTTATCATGTATGGGAGTAAAGGAGCATTTTAAGTGGTTTCCGAGAGTTTTGCACACGTATTTCGTTTCTATCCAATTCTAACCTTTCTTATGGCTTTTGAGTGTATGTGGCTAAAGAGGCCATTTTCTAAACATTGCCATATTTTAAGAAATAGTGCTCGAATCGATGAACTAATACTTTTATTACCTCCTCTAACCCGAATAGATCATTTTAGAAGCATTGGCGAGCTTTTGGAAATTTTTCGAGAAAAGCTTCTTACTGCAACCACAGTAATTTCACTTTCCGTTTCACTAATCGTCTTATCTCGTGGAGTTTAAAGCGTTTTGGACGAGTTTCACAAATTTTCACAGCACCACGTCGTATCGACGAAATTCGATTTGCTTTATCATGTATGGGCAGAAAAAACGATTTTAACAAGCTTGGGAGATTTTGGGACACGTATTTCGTTTCTATCCAACTCTAACCATTCTTGTGGCTTTTGGGCGTATGATGCTAAAGAGGTCAATTTCTAAACATTGACATATTATCGGAAATAGTTCTCCAATCTATCAACTAATACTTTTATTCTCTTCTCTTACCCGAATAGAACATTTTAGAAGCATCGGCGAGCTTTTGGAAATTTTCGACAAAAGCTTCTTACTGCAACCACAGTAATTTCACTGTCCGTTTCACTAATCGTCATATCTCGTGGAGATAAAGCGTTTTTGACGTGTTTGACAAATTTTAACAACACCTAGTCGAATCGACGAAATTCGATTTGTCTTATCATGTATGGGAGTAAAGGAGCATTTTAAGTGGTTTCCGAGAGTTTTGCACACGTATTTCGTTTCTATCCAATTCTAACCTTTCTTATGGCTTTTGAGTGTATGTGGCTAAAGAGGCCATTTTCTAAACATTGCCATATTTTAAGAAATAGTGCTCGAATCGATGAACTAATACTTTTATTACCTCCTCTAACCCGAATAGATCATTTTAGAAGCATTGGCGAGCTTTTGGAAATTTTTCGAGAAAAGCTTCTTACTGCAACCACAGTAATTTCACTTTCCGTTTCACTAATCGTCTTATCTCGTGGAGTTTAAAGCGTTTTGGACGAGTTTCACAAATTTTAACAGCACCTCGCTTCGAATAGACGAAATTCGATTTGCTTTTTCATGTATGGGCGGAAAAAACGATTTTAACAAGCTTGGGAGATTTTGGAACACGTATTTCGTGTCTATTCAACTCTAACCATTCTTGTAGCTTTTGGGC